>VCJN01002951.1:0-43971 GCA_006384855.1 Tetraselmis striata | reverse complement strand
AATCCCCGGGAGCACGCACCACGTGGGGTCTTTCCTCCCCTATGCCCCTTTGACGTGGACCGCGACTTCCCCGCCAAGGCTTGCGCACATGGAACCCATTCATAAGTGGCGCGAGGGGTATTTCCCAACGGTAAGCCCAAGGAGGCACAGTATCCTCACAGCTTCCAGGGAACACTTGGCGCGGCTTCCAACTGTGGCAGACCTCACGAAGGTGCCCTAGCCGCCCCCCTAAAGTCTGAATTTCATATGTATAGAACATTAGGCAGGAGCTGTTTTGTGGTGGGCACCGCCCACAACGGCGAAGTGAAGCCCAGCAATGTAATAAAAGCGCCTCCGCGACACCGGCCCACACCTCCGCCGGGACTGCCGCGCAAGCCATGACCGCATGCCGGCAGCCTGCGATCATGGCTTGCCACGCACTCCCGGCACCCTGCCGGCACATGCATGCTGTGCCGCAACGCTTCGCGCGAACTAAGCACCATTGCTGTGCGAGAGTCGGCCGTGCCAGTACTTATCGTGATTACTCCTTGGCAGGGGCCGGGGGCGCGGCCCGCCAGCGTGGCGCATTGCGACGCCAACGACCCCGCGGTGTGCAGCGGTGTGCAGCGATGTGCGGCGATGTGCAATGAGTGCGTACATCCGCCTGTACTTAGCCCGGGTGCTCCGCGTCGGCGGGCGACACGCGAGCCCGCGTGCGCATATCAATTTGATGAAATTATGGAAACGAGAAATTCATATAGTACTTTACAGGTCGCGCGCGATAGTCGTCGCTACTGGGTATGAAATCCACGTCCCTCGTCCGTCCCGTATCGTCCCCGTATGTCGTCGTTCGTCACCAGTAGGGCACATTTACGTCACATCTGAATCTCACAGTGCCCCCCGCCGGGTCGGCCCGCCGGGTCGGCCCGCCGACCCGCCACGGCATGTAATATTTGTCATGCATCGCCGGGGTATGTGTGAGTGGATGCCCCGCCGCCACATCCCCCACCCACCCCCCCCCCCCCCCCCCCCCATTTACACTTGTGCACTCATTAAGTTTGGGCTGGTTTCGGAGCAGTACATGTACGTATGTATATACATACAATGGAACGTAGGACCTGCGCGGAAAGAGGCGGGGCTGGCGGAGTGCGTTGGGGGTGCGTAGAGTAGCGTGTTGGTGAGATTCGGGGTGCATCGGACGCCGGATGCCCATCCACCCGGCGTAAAAGACGCCTACGTAATATTCACACTATATATATTCACACGCAAATGTGTGAAAACCGGACATTCCGTGCCGGATGGGTGGGAATACGGCGTCCGATGCAGCCAAAACCCCAGCAACACGCTATTCTGTGCACCGCCAATGCACTCCGCCAGCACCGCCTCATTCTCTGTCGATTTCGAAAACGCCTTCACATTACCCACCGCTAATTGCAATTGCCACCGTGTAATGTTGTCACGATGTGCGCACACAACAACACTTACTACCGGTTCCGACGCGGATGGAGGCGAGGCTTGCGGAGTGCGTTGGGGGTGCGTAGAGTAGCGTGCTGCAAATAATTGGGGTGCATCGGACGCCGGATGCCCACCCACCCGGCGTAAAAGACGCGTAATATTCACACTGCTTTATTAACACACAAATGTGTGAAAACCGGACATTCCGTGCCGGATGGGTGGGAATACGGCGTCCGATGCAGCCAAAACCCCAGCAACACGCTATTCTGTGCACCGCCAATGCACTCCGCCAGCACCGCCTCATTCTCTGTCGATTTCGAAAACGCCTTCACATTACCCACCGCTAATTGCAATTGCCACCGTGTAATGTTGTCACGATGTGCGCACACAACAACACTTACTACCGGTTCCGACGCGGATGGAGGCGAGGCTTGCGGAGTGCGTTGGGGGTGCGTAGAGTAGCGTGCTGCAAATAATTGGGGTGCATCGGACGCCGGATGCCCACCCACCCGGCGTAAAAGACGCGTAATATTCACACTTTATTAACACACAAATGTGTGAAAACCGGACATTCCGTGCCGGATGGGTGGGAATACGGCGTCCGATGCAGCCAAAACCCCAGCAACACGCTATTCTATGCACCGCCAATGCACTCCGCCAGCACCGCCACATTCTCTGTCGATTTCGAAAACGCCTTCACATTATCCACCGCTAATTGCAATTGCCACCGTGTAATGTTGTCACTTTGTGCGCACACAACAACACTTACTACCGGTTCCGACGCGGATGGAGGCGAGGCTTGCGGAGTGCGTTGGGGGTGCGTAGAGTAGCGTGCTGCAAATAATTGGGGTGCATCGGACGCCGGATGCCCACCCACCCGGCGTAAAAGACGCGTAATATTCACACTTTATTAACACACAAATGTGTGAGAACCGGACATTCCGTGCCGGATGGGTGGGAATACGGCGTCCGATGCAGCCAAAACCCCAGCAACACGCTATTCTGTGCACCGCCAATGCACTCCGCCAGCACCGCCACATTCTCTGTCGATTTCGAAAACGCCTTCACATTATCCACCGCTAATTGTAATTGCCACCGTGTAATGTTGTCACGATGTGCGCACACAACAACACTTACTACCGGTTCCGACGCGGATGGAGGCGAGGCTTGCGGAGTGCGTTGGGGGTGCGTAGAGTAGCGTGCTGCAAATAATTGGGGTGCATCGGACGCCGGATGCCCATCCACCCGGCGTAAAAGACGCGTAATATTCACACTGCTTTATTAACACACAAATGTGTGAAAACCGGACATTCCGTGCCGGATGGGTGGGAATACGGCGTCCGATGCAGCCAAAACCCCAGCAACACGCTATTCTATGCACCGCCAATGCACTCCGCCAGCACCGCCTCATTCTCTGTCGATTTCGAAAACGCCTTCACATTATCCACCGCTAATAATTGCAATTGCCACCGTGTAATGTTGTCACGATGTGCGCACACAACAACACTTACTACCGGTTCCGACGCGGATGGAGGCGAGGCTTGCGGAGTGCACTTGCGGTGCACAGACTAGCGGGAGACTAGACCCATTGTCGCTTATTTACAAGCACGGGCGGTGCTGCCAGACCTGATCGTCTACGGCCGATATAATATTCACACTATATTAACATCGGTGCACACCGCCGCACACCGCCGCACACCGCCGCACACCGCCGCACAACGCTGCGCGCGCACATTCGTCGCACACATTATCCCGGATTCACTCGCCGTATCCATTACGCCGTGCTACTTCAACAATAAACATTGCGAAATTACACCGACACAATGCCGCACCGACTAGCTCTTGACAATACGTGCATATAAATAGTAGTGGCGCGTTGCTCCTCGCCTCCGATGTGTCGTTGACTGCTGCGGAAGGCGGTCGTCGACTGGGTGTTAGTTTCTCCACCTCGGCCGCCCCCCCCCCCCCCCCCCCCCCCGCCCCCTCCCCCCCCCGCCCTTCACCGCTCACAGCGCCATGGCCGACCTCGCCCCCCCGGGCAAAAGTGGGCGGCGAGCCTTGTTGTCTCGCGTGTCCGCGCCGCCGGCATCGAGGAGGACGAGAAAGACATGAGGAAACGCGTGACAAGGTGGGCGCGCAACAAAACACTCCATCCTCCGCATTAGCACGCACCCACTCGTGGCTAACTTGTGCCGCGCGCAGGTTCGTCCGGGAGCGCCGTAAGGCCCACCTCAACGCCAAGGCTTCCACAGTGCCAGCGGCGCAACTCGTGGTGGCCGAGGAGGCCGCATCCTCAGCCGCTTAAAGGCGAAACGATTGTGGCTTGTTGTGGGTGTCTGCGCACAGGGGGCGTCCCGACGCGAAGGTAAGGAAGCTCATGGCGGCGTCGTCGACGGCACAGCCTCCCGGGGTGGTGAAGACACTGACGGATGACAAGAAGCGGAAGAGGCCAGTGAAGAAGCGCCGAGGTAAGAAACTGACGGTCGCGGAGTCGGAGGCGGAGTCGGAGGCGCAGGCGGAGGCGGAGGCGGAGGCGGAGGCGGAGGCAGCGAGATCGTCGAAGCGGAGGGTCCCCCGGGCACGCAAGAACAAGAACAAGCAGTAGCCCCCGCCCCCTTACCCCCCCCCCCCCCCCCCCCCACCCCCAGGCGGGAGCGGCTGGCGGCGAGGGGGGGCGGGGGGGGGGCGGGGCGGGCGTGGTCCCCCGCCCCCGCACCCCCCCCCCCCCCGGCGGGCCACATTCCCCGATGGCAGCTGTCGCGAATATTGTAATTCAATTATTCTTCGGCAAACCGCTGCCTGCCCCCGCCCTCCCCCTCGCGAATATTTATGTAACGTGAGCACTCTTTGGCAAAACATGGCAGCCAAACCGCCCATCTGATGACCTTTGATCGGACGGCTGGCAGGCCCGTTCAGCAGTACTAGCTATAATGTACACAAAATTCCCCACTTTGGCCAAAAAGTACGGCTGAGATTTGCGCTCCCATGTACTAATAGTCGTACTTATCCACAGGACCACTGTCCATCGTGCCCGGGTACCGGGTACCGGGTACTATGATACCCGGTACCGGCTCAATAAATATATCGCGTACTACCCGGTACTGCACGGACAACCTTGTACCTTGTACGTCAGTGCCATGTAACATTTTACCGGGCTCGTACGGCTACCAGAATGATGACAAAAAGGATTTATCGCCCGCCGGCAATAACGCCGGATGTACTCGCACGTAACTGGATGGACGTGCCGCCACCAGCAGCAGCCTTCACGGATAAATAATAGTCGCTAGTAGTAGTGCTTCGTCACCTGTATGTCACATCTAAATCTCACAGTGAGCAGCGCAAAGGCGACCGCTACTGCCCGAGTAGCAGCTGCAGCTGCAGGTCGCGGGCGTGGGCGAGGACGTGGCGGCGGGCGTGGGCGTGGCCGCGAAGGTGAGCACGAGTGACGGTGTAGGGCGCCTTTCGCCGGAGCTGCTGGAGCTTTGCGAGGCCACCTTTCGGTGACCGCCGCAAGACGCACCCTTGCAGCGCAACGGCGAGATGAGCGCCCTGTGTCAGGACCTGACCCCCCCACCTTACAGACTTCATTTAGACCTTCCTCGGTGCGGCGCTTCTTACGGCTACATCCGAGTGCGGCTCAACCATCCGCACACCTGCACATGTCGGCTCAACCAACCGCCTTCGTTACCACCCCATCTCTGCGTCCGTTGGTTGTTACACTACGTGTCACAACTGGTTCGCAACGACCAAGTTTCGCGCGTGTACGTTATGCACGAGACAGGCGCTACGAGCGCGAAGGGCGCGCGGGGCGGCCCTCTTACCTGAACCTAGCCTCGCAAACCCGTACTGAAGCTACTGCAAACCCGTCCAGCAGCTACCGGCCAACCGCCGGAAACCTAACCGCTGCTGCCGAGTACTTTGCGAACAGTAGTCGTACTGGTGGAACTCTGTCGGTAAAACGACGCACGTACGTAATTGACGAGCCCGCAGCTGTCGCCCCGTGGGCTTCGTCACTGCGATCCAGGCTGCAGGAGGCGTTCGGCTCGGACGAGCTGGGCCAGCGAACGCTCGACATGCTCTCAAGCTCCCTCAGCGCTCAGACACTCAAGAGCTACGCCGGCAGACTGTCTCAGTTCGCGGAGTTCTGCCACGACTCTGAGAACATCAGCCCGCTAGAGGCGACTACTGCTACTGTCATTCGGTATGTTGCCTGGATCGGGGAGCGAGGGCACATCGCAGCTAAGTCGCTGCAACCCTACCTGTCCGCAATCAACACGTTCTTCGAGCTGCACAACCTCGTCCCAATCGCCAAAGACAGTCTACACCTAACTTCAGCAAGGCGTGGCCTGATGCTGCGTCAGCGCCGGCTAGACGCTGCCCCTTTGCGTGTCCCTCTGCCTGCGGATGTAGCCTACCGCTTCGTCGCAAAGGCCGAGCTAATTGTGTATGCTCCTTACCCAGAGTACCACCTCGACTTCCGAGCCCTCTTGGTCTCGGTTGTCAACTTCATGTTCTTCGCCAGGGGCCTTACTGGCGTCTCCTGTCGAGTGCGAGATGTGCATGTCGACACCTGCAACATCACCTTGCAAGTGTACCGCGAGAAGGGTCGTGCTAGCTAGCCGACGGGGACCCGACGACCTACGCGTACTTCTCCTTCCAGTGTCCGAGCACCCTCGAGTGGCACGTCTCTTGCACCACTTCATCGACAACGTCCAATCCGTCCCCCTGGTTACTGTTGGCTTGGCTACATCAAACTTCTGGGCTGTCACTGCGGCCGAGCAGTCAAAACCTTGGACTGCGGCTACAATGTCACGCTGGCTGTCTGCAGCCATCAGTCTAGTCAACGCTGCCCCCCCTGCTGGCACTTCCTGGACTTCACACAGTCTTCGCAAGGGCGCAGCCTCTGCAGCGAACGCCATCGGAGTGCCATTGTCCCACATTCGCTACCAAGGCGGTTGGGCCACTAACTCTGACGTCGTTCTGGACTACATCGACCCCAACGTTCTTCCTTCACCTGGCGCGTGGTTCTTCTTTGGACACATCGCCCCCCTCCGCCACTTCCAAGTCCAACAGGACTCCGCAACGGTGGCCTTCCCAGTGCCTCCTTCATGACTTGGCGCTACCTCTTCTCCGTCAATCCACCGCTCTCTCCGTTCGCTCAAGACTGGCAAAACCAGACTCAACTTTGAAATGATCTAAACTAGTTTATGGGGTTTCCCTCCTTGACCTAACCGCTTTTTAGCTACAAGTGCTGCTCAGTGTTACGGGAACTAGGCATCTGTTGTTGCGCCCTTTTTGGGTGCAGCACGAGTAGACATGAAAGCAGCCAGAACAGCTGAGCCTGCCATCTTCCAGTTTTCGCTGCGTTCCACGCAGCGCCCCCCCTGACTCCGTTTTCCCTCCACGCTTTCGCTAAACCATCCTGCAAATTTCGGCTCTTGACCGTGTAAAACAGCCTGCGCGACCTTTTTGGCAAAACCAGACTCAACTTTGAAATCACAATAATATCACAAAAAATATAATACGAGTACTGTATACAATATAATATCCCCAAAAAAAACTCGGCGGGGCGGTGCTGGGGCGGGCGATAAAGTTAGGAGTTTGCAGCTGGCTCATGTAATACTTACATGAGCTAGCAGCAAAAGGCGATATATCGGAATCATCCATTAGTTGCTGCTATGACCCGGGTCATTGGCTGCAAGCGTCCTCGCCGCGGCTGATAGCCCACCCCGGGGCGGGGGTCCCTTTTGTTCCTGGCAGTTACCAGTGCGCTTTTCTGAAAGCCCTTATGTATTTTTTAAAAAAATCCATAAAGTTATGAAGTTTGCCATGACGTGGGTCATCGGTGTCACGCCGGCGCCGGCCGGGCCTACTGGTGTGAATTACAAAAAGGGCCTACTGGTACCAATAACACTTTAGTCGCTGGCCTCTAATTAGTATTGCAGAATACTTCGGCAATTTGCTTCACTCTATTATTAACGGAGCTTCGCCCTCCCAGGGCTTTATGCCCTAAGTTGACCGCTGCCTAAACGCCGTCGTAGGGACGCTGCAAGGGTTTCAGTGTTTCACTGTTGCCAGTCCTGTCCCGGGCGAGGGAAAAACACTACAGTGCCTTTTGTGCCCGAGCCCCCCTGCCCGCCGCCCCTAACTAAGGAGTACTTTACCTTTACCCCCATTCTACATCACCGTGTTGCAGTGTAGTTTACTTCACGCGCGCTGATGCTGATGCTGAAGTATCCCTGGGGATACCCTACCGTATTTAAACTCTGCGACGCTGCGACGCTACATCAGATACAAGCAGACAGCCAGACGAGGTATCCGTAGCGACTACAGGGTCGGTAAAGCTACAAGGCGGGACTACCGTAGCACAGCTATCGCTTCTTGCGACGTGCATGTGAAATAGCACGGTGCAGGGCCCCAACCTCTGGCCTCGAGGCGCACAGGAAATCAAACAGCTCAACGCTCAGAGCGTCGAAGCGTCACCCCCGTTACCCTGCTTGACCGCCGCCCCTCTGACTCAGGCGGGCGATCCTCAGAGCTTCGGGCTGCGGGTTCAGCGCCGCTTCGTCAGTTCGGGAGCGGCTGCGCGCCTAAACGACCCCTCCCTCAACAACCCCTTCCCCCCTCTCTGAAGAACGACCGGTTCACTTTGGACAGTATGAAATCTCAGCGGGGCATCCTTATCGCCTTGCTTCTAGTGGCTCTACTGGGAAGCGCTGCCGGGACAAGGTGAGCAGCCCCAGAGCCGCAGCAGTAAACTGTCGCGCGTTCGAGCCGAGGCGAGTAGGACGGGCCGCGCCGCGCCGACGAGGAGGCGCGAAACTCAGCAGCATCCCCCACGTGGCGGTTTTTCGCATCATAACATCATCGTCGCCATGTCGTCGTCGGTACGTACGGGTAGCATGCTTTAGCGACTATATATGGTGCACCGCGATGTCGAAGCGACAGTTACCGTACGAGGTACTAAGGATTTGTTAGGGTCTGCCTGAAATTGAATGAATAAATTAAATTGAATTTCTTCATTTATCTGATCCCCCCGTTACCGAAAGGATTACATTCCGCCGAGGACACCGCAGTGATACTGCTACGACCTGTATTAACGCACTGACTCCTATGAGTACGGAAGTCGGGTTGGCTGTCGTATAACCACACGGCAGGCGTCGGCAGTAGCAGCAGGTGCTGCTGGGCGGCGGTCCGTGGGTGTGGCGTGCCGGGTGGCACTTACATGGGGAGAGAGCGCCCCACAACTGTGCTGCCCTTCCGAGGGTGGTCACTGACCCACCGAGCGGCACGTCGGCGGATCGTTGGCGCAGGGGGCACTTGCCTCTCCGTCGCGGACTGAAAGCCGTCGACGAGAACAGCTCGTGCGTGGTCCAGCGGGTTCAGTACAGCTACAAACCGCGCGGCGGTGGCAACTGGGAGGACAAGCACTCTGGGCTCGACACCTGCTTCGACGAGTGCGGCGATGAGTACGACTTCTTGGTGCACAACACTCGGACGGACTCCTGCTATGTAAGCCTGGACCACTGCTTGTCGGCGGCCCTAGTTGCTGCCCCCCCCCTCCCTCTCTCTTCACACATACTCCCATGCACGCGGCCTTTCCTCGTTTTTCGTTTATTATTATTAGGTAGAGTGCTATCTGTAAATAAATCTAAACTTGAACAGCTGTACACAGTACATGCAATCGCACCGCATTTATATAGTATATCACACCGACACTTGTATTATAACATGTTTGTAGACAGATGCAGGTTATAGAGTTATAAGGTCCATGATTTATACACTCCTTTATAGTGTTACACATAATTTAATTTGTAGACGCATTTAGCTAAACATTTACTCTTGCACTCGAAAAGTGTAGCCAGGGACCTTGTTGGCATGTCATGCCTTGTCTAAATACTCCACTGCCGCATGCCTTGTTCGTTCGCCAGTGCTGGAGGGCACAGGATGGGCAGCTGGAGTACACAGGGGGCAACGACGACACGTTCGACCTGACCGCCTGCCGCAACACTCGCGCAGCTTCGGACGACGACGATTCCTCCTCGTCATCATCCAACGGAAACCCTCGCGCTGGCGGCGGCGACGTCGAGCCAGCAAAGTGCACGCGCAAATTTAGCGAATACACCTACAAGCCCCGGAACGGGGGTAACTGGCAGCGAAAGTACGAGGACCTCGATGACTGCCTGCGGCAGTGCCGGGATGGTTACGAGATCATAGTGCACAATCGAAACAGTGGTAGCTGCTACTGCTGGCGTCTGGAGGACGGCGAGTTCCAGCCATCGACCGGTGCTGACCAGACATACTACATTGGCAACTGTTACGTCGGGGGACCTGGCGGGAGCACCCGCGCCGGCGAGGATGAGCTTCCCCCAGTTGGCTACTCGTTTAGCGCCGATGAGCTGGAATATTGCATCGAGGAAGAATATGAAGTGAGTGCACAGCCCAGCTCCGACGCTGCATTTTCTCCCCAATTACTTTAGTTAGTCCCATGAGCAGATTTAAAAAACGTTTGAGAGGCATAGACTGACCATTTATTTGGCGGTTGCTTCACAGCCGTGGACCATATTTGGGGACTACGCCTGCACGGGCAACTTCCACTTTGTAGTCAGGCCAAACTACCTGGTGGAGGAGATCGACCCTTACGACAGCGAGGAGGCCGGAAACGTCGGCGAGTTTTACTACGATGGGAGCGTCGAGATGTGTCAGACGATCTTCTCTCTGGACTATTGGAATGCTCTGAAGGACGAAGCCATTCGCGTGCGCAGCGAGAGCTGGTACACCCACAGTGTACGCACTGGCGAGTGCTGGCTGTACACAGACGACAGCGACTGCAACCGGCTCACTTACGTGGGAGCTAACTCGGGCATGGAGAGTGGTCGGTACTGCAATGACTGGACCCGCAAGTAGCGACTGAGTGCTCGACATGCCAGGCTCGACACGACATGCTCGACAACGCACAAATCGATGGAGACCCTGCTCGAGTTGGTCGAAGATCACAAGTCTGAATGCAACTACGGGTATTCAATGATCTCGCCAGGGATGCTAGGCTGGCATGAGAGGCAGACCTGCCTGCTATACATAGTATGTCCATGCTGGAGGCAGGGTGGAGCTTGTACATACCCCAGCATGGGCACCTCTCCAGCGCTGATGCGGCCGCTCGAACGTATATACGGAAGTATGCTTGAAGCCTTTGTTCTCGCTTAAATCAACCCCCATGTCGCACTTTGTAGTTTAACCTGCTTTGTGCTGTAATTGTTGCCAGTTTTTGCTCTGGAGGCCAGCAGTATATCGCAGAATGGGCACGGCTGAGTGGATCTCTCTTTACTCGGAGCTTCCTGTGATGAGCCCAAGAGTCACTGCTCATTTGAAATTATCATCATCACCGCAGTTTACCGCTGCAATGATGATAAAACTGCCGCATATGATGCAGAGCAAAGTGTGCTGGGGCGGAGGGGGCAGCAATAGCTGTACGACAGGCGCACCAAAAGTGTTGAACTGCGAGAGTTGCATATCAGTCATAAAAATATAATAACGGAGTCATTTGAAAGTTGCCTTATTATCAGCATTGCCGGATCAGCCGCCTGCCCTGCTGTCTGGAATTTTCATTATTTACATGGTCAAGCATCTGACATGCTTGCATTGGATCAGGGCTACTCTGGCGGCTTCCTAGCAGCCACCCCACGCTGAAATCGGCTGTTATTGCAGTTTTGGGGTATGTGTGCACCGCTGCCGGCCGCCGCTGTCGGTGGGAGCGATCCGCCCGGCCCAAAACAGAGGGTGCGCCATTCCGTATGTACAGAACAAGGCGTCAGTGTGGCTTCAGCAGCCGGCATTATCTAATTTGTGTACGGTGTGGTACACATATGTACAGAGATTGCAACAGTTAGCAGTATATACACCGACGGCGGTGTTCAGCCGTCTTCAGCCCACAGGCGGCGGAATAGGTCGGGCGCTTTCGTCAGTAAAAGTTGAAAAGGATGTGCTGGATCTCTTGCCGGCAGATGGGGCAGGCCAGGATGCCGCGCTTCTTCAAGCCCAGCGCGCATGACTTGCAGCAGCACTTGTGCACACTGCGGCAGGGGGGAGGGGAGGAGGGCGGGGAGAGTGGTCAGAGCGCAGCGTCACATGGCCTGCCAGAATGCAATCATGCACAAGGCATAGCGAATCGCGGCAGCGTGTACGTTACTACTGCTGGTAGTATGAATGTAAGCCACCCGTAGTACTTAGTGCATGTATAATAGATTTATGGAATTATGAGGCCGTACACGACGATAATGTCGTCCCGG
Organism: Tetraselmis striata; assembly: GCA_006384855.1. Taxonomy (NCBI): domain Eukaryota; kingdom Viridiplantae; phylum Chlorophyta; class Chlorodendrophyceae; order Chlorodendrales; family Chlorodendraceae; genus Tetraselmis; species Tetraselmis striata. Next base: position 32,251 of record VCJN01002951.1, on the reverse strand, counting down.
CGATATCGGCCCGGCGTGTCCTGGGTTTCCCCAGGTGATGCATTAGCCCTTCGGGGTTCGAATGAGGCAATGGTCTTCGCAGGGCTATGCCAGACCTACGACTGCAGTTGGCGCAAGAGCTCAAGTGCTGGGGCGGCTTCGTCCAAGGTCCCGGGGCGAACTTTACTTTTACTTTTACGACGAGAATGTAGATGATGCTGCTGGCAGCATATGCGCGATATATGTGGCGCCATTTGTGCAAAAGCACAGGGAATAAATTGCAGATGCAGGTTTCAAAATGTTGTATACAATATTAATATTGAATAACTGTTAATTATAAAATAAAGCAATAACGCCTATTTATGTAGGAAAGTATATAAACACTGCGCGGATCTATTACTGCTGCTGTTGCGCTCAGCAGACCACCCGCGCAGGCCTCCAGTACCACGCAGCATCACCATACTCGGGGCGATATGGGAAAGGGGAGTCGCGGGGCAGCGGCGTGGAAGCGCACGGCGCTTTGGCTGCGCACCTGTCTCCGTGAACGAAGCCGGCCGAGCGGGGCTCTGTGAAGCAGATGACGCACAGTGTGTCCTCGTCAGCCACCTTACCGGCCTGGTTGCTTGAACCCGACCCCTTGACGCCCTCCGCTGCTGCCGCTTGGGGCTCCTGAACCGCCGGCAGCGCGGCGACCAGCTGCGCGGGGACGCAGAGCTCCTCCACCCCCGCTGGCGAGAGCAGCACACGGGGGCTGTGGGTGGGGACGGCAGGCAGCTCCTGTGCGTCGAAAAACTCGTCGGCCGTGAGCGGCCGAGGGGCCACGCCTCCGGCGTTCTCTGTAGCCTCGGCCGCGCCGCCGTCATTGAGCGGCGCACCCTCGCGTGTCGGCGCCAACGTGCCGGCCTCTGCCTCGTCCTCGCCAAACGCAGCAGGAGGCGCGCTGGGCGGCGCAGTCGGCTCCTCGTCCGGAAGGAGCGGCGGCGCCGATGGGGTCGAGTCGCCCACGGGCGCCGCGCCGGCGACATCGGCTGCGCTGAGCGCCTCGAGCGGAAGGGGCGTGCCTGGCGGGCCTGCAGCCGCGCTTGCGGCGCCGTCCTCCTCCTCGTGCGGCTCCCGCTGCTGCCTCTGCAGTGGAGCAACATAGTGTCACAGAGGTCAGAGAATATGGCGCGGGAGAACGTGGTTGAGGCTGGAAAAAATAACACCTGGGGGGGGGGGGGGGGGGGGAGGGTTCACCTGCGGGGATGGCAGGCTGGCGGCGCGGCGCGGAGCGACTCTGGTACCAACAGACTGAGCGGACCCTCCAGCCTGGGGCGAGCGCTCCATGGACAGGCTGCACGCGGGCATTGCAGATCACGGGCATTGAGTGAGTCCCAGGCTCAGGCGGCACGGCGAGACGCAACGAGGATCACACGAAAGGCATGACAAGGTGGGATGTTACAAACAACGGCTGTGATGATGATGGCATCGACACCGGCCATGAGGCTCATGACACCATATTAGCAGTGCTAGGTATATGGCAGGTGCCGAACGCACCTGCGGGCGCCGGTTGCAATAACGAATATGGGGTGAGAATCTGCACTACCTGTGAGGTGAAATGTAGACGAAGGTATAGCGGAGCTATAGCGAATGTTCTTATAATGGATTGCGTCATCAGCAGCCAGTTTGAGGCAATTCAGGAGGTTTCGTATACATGCGCCGGCATCTTCATAATGCGAATCCAGTGATTCGTAAACACAAACATCAATTTGGGCTAGCACACGAGGCACAGGAGCACTCGCTATGACCGACCTCTGACAGTGGGGGCAGCTTCTTATTCATAGTGTTGGGCTGCTCGCATTACTACCGCGTCGGCACCCACTGAGCCAGACACGATACTGGCGGATATCAGGATGATGGGAGCATGAAGCTGGCAGCGATCATCGTAATGATGGTAATGATGGTCAAGTGGCGTGCCTAGGCAGGGGGGGGGGGGGGGGGGGCATCACCTGCGCATCAGCGCGTGCACCCGGGGGCTGCTCTCCCCCTTGTGGTACTGCGCCTGCAGCCACGCCGCCAACTGCGCATCGCTCATCCCTGGTCTCATCGCACCACACAGCGCCAAGTCGCTCAGCATCCCAGAAAGGCATGCAGTGCAGAGGGGGGCAGGGCCTGCCCCTGCCCTGCCCCATGATTTTCCTGTTGGGTAGGCCCAAGGAAAATCATAAGGAGCTCTGGGGGGGGGGGGGGGGGGGGGGGGGGGGGGGGGGGGAGGGGGGACCTGGCGGGGGGATCCGCGCGCGCGCTGCGGCCAGAGCTGCGTCGCCCGGGGGTACACGAATGTCTGGCATGCTGGACGCGCTGGCTGCCCGTGAGTGACGCCCGGCGTCCATCGGCGGGGTCTGCGCGCCATCACGGCATTGGCACCGCTGTCAGTCGCCCATCAGTCGGGGCCGGAGTTACATCCCTGTCTAACTCTGCCCCAAGCACCGCCCAATCCATCACGTCGGCCCTGGCCGCACGCCCTGTTGCACTTGCACTGGGCACATATGTGGTACGTGGTATGTGGAGAAGTTGGCGGGGGGGCTGGCTCACCTCATACATGCTGTGCGAGCGGGCGTGGGAGCCGGGGGTGAGGGGTGCCGGGGGCGGGACGCCCGCAATCGGCACACCGGTGGTGTGCCGGCGCTGCAGGTGGGGCTGGGTCCCGGCGTGGCTGTTGATGGCGTTGGCAAACTCCGTGACGGCGGTCCACGCCGCCTGCCATGGCCAGCCAGCAACATGTCAGTCAGTCGGCCCATCCATCAGGACCATGGACAAACATGGTCCATATGGGAGCGTGTGTGGAGGATGGCATCGTGGGGCACAAATCAATACGTGAACAACATTTGGGTTGGCTCGTAGTTGGTGGTTTTGACGGGAAACCCCATACATGAGCCAAATTGTATCCGGGTACTACATCAAATAGGGCAGGCACAAGCAATTCATGGCAGAACCTACGCCTATGCACCAATAGCATGCTCGGCGGCTGCGAAGCCGATTGAATGGACGGCAACCTCGACTCAACCACATGAACACATTCAATGCCACAGAATCGACACATACCGGGGCTGGCTGGATGACGCAGATTTAGGGTTTTGAACCCTGGGCCAGGTGGTCAGGAAGGCAGCCGATGGAGCGGCGCAACAGGGGCGTGCCTGCTGGGCGATAGCGGGGCCCTCTCCCTCGCTGGCAGCCGGGCGAAACTTGACCCGGCAGCCAACCCGCACGTCGCCCTCCAGGCTGAGGCCTGACACGGCGGCGGCGGCGGTGCGGCCGGGCGGCAGGCACAGCGTGCACTGCAGCACCTCCTCGTCGGGGGTGGGGCCCGCCTGGAAGCCAACCTCTGCGCGGGCGCCGTCCAGCCACGCGCGGCTGAATGGCTTGAAGGACTGCACGAGGGGGGGGGGGGGGGGGGGGGGGGGGGGGGGGGGGGGGGTTGGGGGGCGACCGGGATGGATCAGTGCATGCATGAGCATCTACACAGTTACTCCCCTGCCTACAAGTTGTAGTAGACGTGCCCCTTTACCACTTGGTGCGGTGACATGCGGGGTTGGTCCAGAGCCGGGGGGGGCAGACCTGAAAGTCCTTGTAGCAGCAGAGCTGCAGGCGGACCTGGCTGCCGGAGTTGCCCTTGGGGTGCGCAGTGCGCGAGAAGACGGACACCCAGCGGGGCTTCCAGCGGTGGGAGATGCCGTGGTAGCGGTTGACCTAACGGGCCGGTGAGGATGCACCCAGCGCGCATCAGCCGGCACCAAGGAAGCGGCAGGCAAGCCGGGGGTTCGCTGATGTCAGGCGGGGCGGATGGTGGTTGGGGCTGGCTCACCTTGAGGCTCAGCCAGCCGGAGAAGAGCGCGCGGTTTTCGAACATTCGCACCAGCGTGGGGAAGCCTTTCATGATGGCAAAGTCCAATGCCGTGAAGCCTGCGCAAGAGCCTCGTGTGTCAGCAAAGGGCGGCCCGCGGGAGTGCGCCGTGGGGTGTGTAAGGCTTCCTATAGGAATGTAGGAGGGGGGGGGGGGGGGGGGGTACGAGAAGATGTGGGTGGGTAGATGGCAAGGGGCAGCGCTGGGTCGCCTCGCACCCCGCATGTTCTCTAGGTATGGGTCTGCGCCCACTTCGATGAGCAGCTTGGCCACGGCCTCGAAGCCATTGTGCGCGCACTCGTGCAGCGCACCGCCGCAGCTCTTGGCGCTGTTGGACAGGCTGTTGACATCGGCGCCTGCCTGGACGAGCTGCCGTCCGGGCAGCGTGCAATTCAGGTCAGCGGCTTGCTAAGGATGATTACCCCCTCCCCCCGGGACATGTTCCTCCTTGCCACGAGTCGCGGAGACCAGACAGGGGCATGCGCAGCAGTCGCACCAGCTTTGTCATCAGAAAGCTGCCGCGCGAGGCCGCCAGCACGATCGGCGTGCGGCCCTGCTTGTCGCGGTGCTCGATGGCCGCCTTCCGCTGCGCCACGCTGCCCGTGGCGGAGTCTACCAACAGGTCCTGCCCCACGCAGGCGGCCATCTGTCAGCCCCGCCCAGGCCGTGCCCACACAGCGCCCCACCCGCGGCATAGGCCGGCTGCTCCCGCCGCACCTGCAGCCGCTTCACCTCATTGCGCTCCACAAGCTTATGCACCCGCTCGCCCAGGCTCTTCTTGCGGCCGAAGAGCGGCATCGCGTCCGCCGCCCACGGCCTGCGCGGGCTGCGGCGGTGGGTACCATCTCTCAGCCACCTTGCGGACGCTGTGACACCTACCGCCTCTCCGGCCTCTAAGCCCCGCGAGTGTTTCGGGCAGATGGAGTCTCGGAAGCAGCGCGCAAGTGGGTTGTTGTGCCCGCCGACGACGAGTCGGCGATGTCAGAAGGTGACACTTGTCACCCGCTCAAAACAGGGGCGCTAGGTACTACCGCGAGCGAACTCGTATCGTATTATAATTGGACCCTGCTCCGCCGCCGGCGGGGCGTCGCGCGAGACGCCCCAGGCGAGGAAGTAACCCTTAGTAGGTTGTGGCGGTGCCCCCGAACGCCCCGCTTCCTCGGTGCAGGATGAAATCGAGAGAGCACATGCGTGTGGAGGCTGGGAGATGGCGTGGATGAATTCGAGCGAGCGGCGGGTTGGTCCGTTGTAGATGATAGCGGGTTGACGTATACGGGTCGTCGGCTGTCCGACGGAGCACCGGCTCATGAGCTCAGCACAGTCGTCGCGGACCGCAAAAGGCGGTTGTGCGGAATAGTATGACGTGAGGACTTCAAGACGTCAGCTACAGTGAGCCGTCCCAGCCATCCAAAGCCCCTGGTAGTAATGGGAAGACACCTTTGCGCGACAAGGTGTGGCCGTAGACCGCCGGCCTGGTGCAGGTTGCGTGGAGGCGTGTGTGGTCTGCGGCGCGGGCGTCTCGGTCGCAGTCATCACTACGCTACAGGTACAATCGGTCGATAGGTCGCTACAGGTAGTCTCTACGACTATCTAGACGGTACTACACAGGTATTATCCTTACATACTGCGCTGCTTTGTCTCGTAGCTATCGCCAGTACGGGTACTGCTGTAATTCAGGCAATCCCTGTATATTACTCGTACGAGTACCTCTCCCGCCGTACATGTGAATTCAGATTCCGGACGATGTCTTGCGCTTATTCGTCAAAATATCGGTATAGGCCGGACGGGACGGTTGCTACTCGTATTGGCTGCCACGGTACCTGCACGAGTACTGTAACGTCGCTGGTGTAGTGAATTATAAAAACGCCAGCGCAGAAACACATCCGCCGCACATTACAGCAGCAGTAGCGCTCTATTAACGACTCTATCTAATGTGTAGTGATATATAATAATAATGTATGTATATATTAGTCCTTAATCCTTAAGGATTTTCCTTAGATGTAGGCTTTTTCCTTCCCTAGGACTTTCCGTGGATTCTCTTGACGCTACTCTCCCTGTAACCAAAAAGATCAATTATCCGAAATGAATAAGACCAGTTCACAAAGCAATAAGCCGCTTGCCAAAAGCGGCCCGCATCCGCACGACGAGTTCCGCCTGCTTCCTCGCCGGCTCTCTGCACGACCTGCCAGCTGCCCCGCATCAGTACCGTAGCCCCGCACACCCTCTGCAGCGAATAGCTCACCATAGCAGTAAAACATCCCACCCGGAACATTCCCCAGAAGCCAAGCTTCACCGCGTTCTGCATCTCCGTGTTATAGCAGCGCCCCCGCCGCGCGCCGCCGCCCCACCTCCCCCCCCCAACCCCCATCCGCCATCATGTCGCGCGAGCGCGACGTTGACAGGGAATACCGCCGCGGCCGCGACCGCTACGACGACCGCGACCGCCGTGATGACCGTCGTGGCGGCTATGGCGGTGGCGGTGGCCGGGACAGGGGCGGCTCTGGCGGCGGCGGGGGGCGTGACGCCCCCACCCGCACCTCCGTCCTTCTGCGGGGCCTGTCGAGAAATTCGAGGTGCGTACGCGAATACACACGCGCGCCAAGTACTGATATGGCGTGGGAGGCGCACGCACGTGCTGGGCAGAGCCGGGATCGCGCGTCGTCCGCGGCCGACGGGGTTACCCCGCGAGAAGCTGGTGCTTGCTGCCACAGATCTCGCCCGGATCCCTGCGCTGCGCTCGGCCTCGCTTAACATCGCGCCGTGGCCGGGACGGCTTTTTTTTTCGGTACCAGTAACGGTACAGGTACCAAACGGGGCCAAGTTCACGCGGCTGACCCCTGGCTGACCTAACATCAATCTGGCATCTCATCGGTCACGGTGATAGGGTGAGGATATCTCGTCGAGAGAGTAACTATATTCGTGATATCGGTGCTCACACTCACTATCTCACAGTCCTTATATCTGCTCACCTGGTTGACGTCGAAGATTTTAATTCGTCTCAAATGACTAAAAAGAAGAGGGGGGGGGGGGGGGGGGGGGGGGGGGGGCACAGCATCGCTGATGCCAACAGCTTGCTCTCATCGTCGACGCAGGGATGCAGACGTGCGCTACTACGCAGAGAAGTACGGCCCGGTGCGGGACGTCTATCTGCCCAGGGACTACTACACCAAGTGCGCCCCGCCCCTCGCCCCGCCCCGGCCGGCGTTCGGATGGAAGCAACGCAGCCGGCCGATGTCGATGCCTGCGAGGAGGCTGACGCCGCTGCTGGGGCGGCTCGGCCGGGCCGCAGGGAGCCGAGGGGATCGGCTTTGTGGAGTTTGCCACGCCGGAGGATGCGGAGGACGCGCTGCGCGGCCTGAACGGCAAGATAATTGACGGCCGCGAAGTGGGAGCCCCCCTCCCCCCCCCCCCCCCCCCCCCCCCTAACCGCTTTCGGCATCGAAGGCAGTTGCTGAGTCCTCTCCCGCCCGCCGGAGTGCAGGTGAAGGCCGTCTTTGCTGAGCAAGGCCGGAAGAAGCCGGTGGATTTCCTTCGCGGTGGTGGCGGTGGTGGTGGTGGCGGAGGCGGAGGGGGCTACCGCGGTGAGATGCGCATCACCCCCATTTCAAACCCCCCCTCCCCCTTCCCTTGTCCCTCTTTTTCCCCACCCCAGCCACAGTGTACGTCGTCACCACAGTGAATCCCCTGCTGAAGTAGTATTGGGCCCTGCCAGGTGGTGGTGGTGGCGGAGGGGGCTACGGCCGGCGGGACGACCGCGGCAGGTGGGCCCAGCCCAGCCCAGTACTCGCCCCTCCGCTGGGGGCCACTTCCACTGTCCTCCCTGTGCTGCACCTGCGCTCAGCCCGCCCATCTGCCGCCCTGTAGGTATGATGATGACCGTGGCCGCGCCGACCGCGAGCGCCGCAGGAGCCACAGGTGGGCTGCCCTCTACCAGGCCCCCTCCCTCCTGCCGACATGCGTCCGCCCATTTCCATTTTCGAGCGCACACCACGTTTATAGATATCAGTCGCATGCGGGATCCTGTGTCGTTGTGATCGGGAGTATTCCCGGTTTGGTCGGTATCAAGCTATTTTCACTTCACTGCCCAGCATCCCACCTCTGCATCCACAACACCACAACCCAGCCAGCACGCGGGTGGCTTCCTGACGACCCCCTCCCCCCCCCATCCCCTCCGCCCTCCACCCTTTTTTGTGCCGCATAGCCGCTCCCCACCACCCAGGCGCGGGCGCAGCGGCAGCGGCCGCTCACCGCCGCCGCGCCGCTCGAGATCGCCAGTGGGTCGGCGCGACCCCTCCCCCCGCCGCGGCGCCTCCCGCTCCCCAGCTCGCTCCCCGGCGCGCTCCCCAGCCCGCTCCCCAGCTCGCTTCCCGCGCCGCTCCCCGGCGCGCTCCCCAGCCCGCTTCCCGCGCCGCTCCCCGGCGCGCTCCCCGGCGCGCTCCCCAGCCCGCTCTCCAGCCCGCTCCCCAGCGCGCTCCCCAGCCCGCTCCCCAGCCCGCTCCCCAGCGCGCTCCCCGGATCGCCGCCGGCGCAGCGGCAGCCGCTCCCCACCACGTGATGGCGATGATGGCGACCGCTCAATGTCGCCCAGGGATCCCAGTCCCCAGAAACCCCCCAGGTGGGGATGCCCCCCACCCCATCCCTCACCGTAGCCACGCACCTCCCTGGCCTGCGTGCCAAAGTACAGAGAGGCGCTCCGAAGGGGAAAGTGGGAGCGGGAGGGGGTGGGTAGTGCCTCTGCAGATGGCTCTGCACCACTGATACCGCCCCGAACCGCCGCAAACATGCTGAAACCCATGGCGGAGCTGAGTCGGTGGATAGGCGGTGGGAGGGTGACAAAAGGCAGTTGGCCTGTTGCATTAGACACCGGTCAGAGGGCTGAGCAGGTGTCGTTACTCGGGCTAGCTGCACAGCCACCGGCACGTCACCCTCGGCGCAGCCTGCCTGTGCGCGCTCTGACGCAGATAGCTGGGTGGCGTAGGGCGGACGAGGACATGGACGGCCAAGACATGGGCGGCGAGGAGGCGCCGCGCGAGGAGGACCGCGCCAGCGGGGAGGATGAGGAGTAGGCATAGTGGCTGCCCCGCCCCTGCCTCCACCCCCCCACCCCTCCCTCCCTCCTCCCCCTTACCCCCGCCTCCTACCCCATCCCTGACCCCCATGTTACCTCCTGTAACCCCGTTGCGGCTTCGCTGCGTTCAACTGTCAGCATCGCCGCGCCCAAGGGCGGTCCCTGTCGCTGCGTTATGGAACCACGTCGCCCAGGCTTATGCAGTGTTTGTGCGGTGCGCGCATATATATGCCGCCATGTGGGAGCACAGGCGCTGACGCGGTATTCCACATGACAACGTAGCGAATACAGTCTGCTCTACCTGTCGGAGGTCAGATGTAGACAACACCATGGCGGAGCTATCACGATCCCACGGCAGCACGCAACCCCAATGTGGGACCTCTGCCACAGGTTCTCGTAGCTGCGTCGGCACAAGCCGTCTACGCGCTTGTGCTGGCTGCCGCCGCATACGCGGTCTCAAGCAGTGTCAGCGTGCGCGCGGCGGTCGCCAGCAGCCGCTTGCGCTCCAGGCGGCTCTGCACCGCCACCGCGGCCCGCCCGCCCGGCTGCCCTCCACGCGCACGCAGCGCTTCCTCGTCGGCGTCGATGGTGGTGGGGTACGCAGCCAGCGCCCGCGCCGCCCAGTCGGCCAGAGCGCCCAGCGTGTGCGTCTCGGGCAGCCCTCCTTGCACCGCCGCCAGCTCCGGTAGGCTGCGCCAACACGCCTGCACGCGCCCAGCAGCAGGACCCCGGCACTGAACGGGACTGCAGGGAATGGTGGTGTTGGGAAGGGGGGGAGGCGTAGCGCGCATTGATGGCGGTGGTCTACTCAACAAGCCCGAGTGGTCTATTGCCGAGTAGCCCGGAAGTGGCACCAAACCTCTGGCCCGTAAATATCCATTTGTATTCCTACGTTGTGTACACGTGTATTTTTGTGGAGCTTTGGCACTCTGTTGATAGTCCCAGTGCAGATACCACCACCTCCATGGTTCCTAGTTACACAAATGGGAGAGGGACCCTCAGGCATACCAGGGTAGCGCCAACGGACACCACAGCCGTACTTGTGTACCGCGGTGCTTGAAGCGGTGCCTCACAGAGCGCTCCAGCTGCGTCCGCATTACAGGCACCCAAACATGCCCCCCCCCAGCGCCTTGTCCTCTGTTCTCTTTTCTGAGGAGTGGTTCACCCCGGCACCGTCATGGGAGGCCGCTAGGAGCGAACACTACAGGTACCTTGGTAGTGCAAAGGGGGTGCGTCCCCTTTGCAGCGAGCGCCGTGGTCGCCTGTGGCGGCTAGCGGTAGCGTGTATGCTGCGGCTCCGAGCATGCACTATAAGTAGAGGGTGGCCCAGCTCACTGCCCGTACACTATGAGGGTTTTGTCGTGGTTGCAGATGCGGCAGTGCGGACATTGCGGATGAGACGCGGCCCAGCAACCTCTCAGAGGTCGGCAAGAAGGTCGGCATTATTACGGAAGAAAAGCGAATGCTCCGACCGCCTGCGTGCAACCCCAATATGAGGCTTCTTGTAGGTGAGGCGTTGAATCGGCCTCTTGCATACGTATTTGTCTACGGGCGTTGGCACCCGTAAATACAGTATACGCGCCTCTGCCTGCTAGGATGGGGTTACCGGGGAGGGGCTGCCGAGGCAGAGAGGGTAGGGAAGGATGGGGGTTACCCTCTCGAGCAGGCTGGCCGCCACGGCCGAGATGCGGCGCTCCTCCTCATGGCCCCACAGCGAGCGCCAGCCCGCCTCCGCGTCGGCGGCAGGGGGCAGCCCTTGCCCGGCGGCCATGTTGGCTGCCTCCCTGCATAGTGATTGCAGGGGGGCACCAGCAGGAGGGGGGAGGAAGTGGGGGGGGTGGGGAAGTGGGGAGAGAGGCGGTCAAGGAGGGGAGGAGCCTTCTGAAGGAGGGCGCATTCCGGCGGACAAGGCAACAAAAGGGGGGGGGGGGGGGGGGGGACCTAGCCACGAGGTCGTGCAGCCGCTGCATCTCAGGGCTCCGCGGCCCGTAGTCGCTGTCCAGACCCAGCGCCGCGACCAGCTGGATCCGAGCCGACCCGCACGCGTGAGTACAGCCGGCAGCGCCGCGCGCCATAGGCATGCCAAGTGTCGAGCTTGCCAATTGTCACACAGAGGCGAAGGCACAGGCAGGTGGGGGGTTAGGGAGGGAGGAGGTGGCGGCACCTTGTCCCGGCTGATCCGCGGCCCGCCGAGCTCGGCTGGATCCGGAAACCCCACGCGATCAAACGTGTTGCCCGGGATGACAAACCCATACTGCTCCAGCAGCCTGCGCCGCCGGGGTGCCATGCGAGTATCAGACAGCGCACCACGTGTGTTTGCGCCGCGATGGGTGGGTTTGTTCGCTAAGGCAGGACAAGCGAGGATTTCCGTGGACGCAAGTTGTTTGGCAATGCACACGACATCATGGTCGGTGGCATTTCATGTGTAAAAGTACACACCGTCTGTACACAGTTGCACGTAGTTAAAATCTGCCTTCTGCTTCCGGAATTCAGGACACCCGTTCACATGCTGCATACCCGTAGAGCACTCTCTTTCCCCTCTCTGTCTCTGTCTCTGTCTCTGTCTCTGTCTCTCTCTCTCTCTATTTATATATATATATATATATATAGATAGATACCTACATACATACATACATACATACATACATACATACATATATGTATACAGATACATTTACATTTATAAAAATATATATATAGATATACAGATACATGTATATATAAACATGATACATATACACATGATGTATATACACATGATATATATATATGCATGCATATATACACATACGTATACATAGATACACACATATATAAACACACATACATGTATATATGTATGTATGTATGTATGTATGTATCTGTATATGTATTTTCATATTTTTTTTATATATTTCACGAACATACATAACTTCACCCATGCAGTACTGTATATGCCCCCCCCCCCCCCCCCCCCCGCCCCCCCCCCTTGCAGGATGATGCTTGAGATTGATAGGATGCAGGTGCACATAGTCATACCGGCATCGTTGGGGGGGAGGGGGGGGGGGGGGGGGACGGGGGGAGGCTGCACCGAGCATTAGCCTTGTTGCCATAGCTGATAATCGCCTCCGCGCCGGGCGACAGCGGTGGCCCCAGGGAGCGCAGCTCAAATCGGGCAGTGCTGGCGTCAAAGTGATGGAAGCAGAGCGCATGCGGCTCGTGGTTGACCATGTCCAAGAAGGGGACTGCCACTGCGTGCTCGCGCCCGTCCAGCTTGACGGAGAAGGCTCTGCGTGGATGGGGAGGGTGGGGGGGGGGGGGGGGGGGGAGTGGCAGACAACATAACCGCTCGAAACTATGAGCAAGAGCCTGCGCTGATAAGCAGCATACGCAACCTGATGGGGAGGAAAGCGCCAGAGCTGACAGATGGCTAAACACTGTAGCTGACAGAATCAGCAGCGGCTGCCTGGACGGACTCTCACCGGCTCTCTACGGTACCCACGCCCCAGCGCAGCTCTGGCAGGGAGATGGCGGGTACGTCGCCGACCGCGGCGGCAGCAAAGTGCTCCGCGTGCGCCTCCCCCACCTGCCGCTGCCAGCGCCGACCCACCGTCGCCATCCCCTCATCCTGCAGCGCCTCCATGTCCTCCGGCGCGAAGAACAGCAGCGACGTCTGCGCCTCCGCGGGCGGCATGAGCGGCCGATACTGCTGCCAGAAGGCAAACGCGCTACCGGGCGGACGCGCCGGCGTGGGGCGGCACGCTACCGCCAGGATGCCGCCCAGCTTGATCTCCCACGGCAGGCTGCTGGCGAGTAGGCTGACCAGGCAGGGCTCCGAGCGCACCTCAGCAGCGGTGCCCTGCTGAGTCCACCGCCACAGCGAACCACATCACGCCATCGCGCAGGCAGCCTATCCCGAAATAATGCAAGGAAGCGGCTGCTGGAGGGGTGCAGCACCGGGAGGTCGGCGCTCAGGGTAAGTGCGGCAGGGACGCTCAGGTACAGCGCGCCGTCCATCGGAGACTCGGCAACTGGTGGCTCCGGCCCGAACGCCTCCTGCTTGGTAGCCATCCCCCTGAGCGAGCACACATTCGGGAGTTGGGTGCGGCACCTTTGCCGGTGATAGCTAGTGGCGTTGGCGACAAAGGTCGTGGCGAGTTCTGCGCCAGCGCGTTTGACGGCTGGGCGGCTGAGCGCTGCTGTTGGTGGGGTAAGGGGACCACCTGCCATGCCGCCCATCGGTAAGGTGCAGCCTGCCCCATATGCCTGATCCTCCCGCGAGCCCCTGGAGCAATTTGTTCGCATCCGCCGTCGACAGTGTGTCCGGCGAGGCCGCCCCTGGCCATGGGCTCGCTCGGATGTCAGCGCAGCTTGTCCGCTTCTGGGGCGACACGGGCCGCGCCGTACGTGCGCGGAAACCGCGACGGCGCGCTGGTGGAGGGCGGAAGGGCGGTGCCATCCGCCGGCCCGCGGCGGCAACAAGGACTGTAATCCGCGCTGCCATCGCGCGTGGTCGCCGCTCGCCGAGGGGCCCGGGCGCGCCAGTGGTATGAGCGGCAACAGATGGCACGAGGGCGGTGAGAAGGTTATATACAGTTTAAGATGCCGCGCTTTTATAAGAGTTCCTTTCTGCGCTCGCAACTTGGGTAGCGGCGAACGATCGAAGCACGCGCGGGCGCGCAGCGTCGCACTGAAACTCATCCTATCGGCCGGGGTATTATTTATCGCCCGGGGTATAGTAGCGACTACTGATGGTACTGAGATACGAGCGAGATATTTGTGAATTGGTTTCGGAGCGCCGCCCAAGCCGCTTTTTTACTACTCGTAAAGTACTCATCGGCCGTTTGGGATGTGGTTTCGGATCATACTGATCCCCTGCTACCCTGCATATCTATGCGGCTCATCAGGTACTGTACACCTCCGGTCCTGCTGGGGTTTCCCGGTTGATGCATTAGTCCTTCGGGGTCCGAATGAGGTCCACTGGCTATGCCAGACGTACGACTGCAGTTGGCGCAGGGGGTCAAGTGCTGGGGCGGCTTCGGCCGATGTCCCGGAGCGAACTTTACTTTTACTTTTACCTCCGGTCTGCAATAATTGTGCTGGTGACCGTCGTATTGTAAAAATTTGCGAAATGTTATTACTGTACAAACAAAGTCGCCCGCTATGTGGGCATAGGCTATGCCGCATAGCCTGTAGCCTGGGGTATTGTGTAGCGCCAATCCTTGACAAGCTTTATACGCATTTCCCTCGTATTTATTGTATTTGGCGCTCGTCTGAGTTTGTCCTCTGCTGGAAATTATGTATAGCACAATGAGCGCGGGCATCCGCGCAGCGGAGACGTGACTACGCCACGTCGCATCTGGACGCTGCTCAACCAAGAACGTCGTGCGCGTCCTGCCGCAGGCCCGCGCCGTTCTGCGAAACCCTTGCAGCACACGACTGCTCTGCTCGCCAAGGGTGCAGAGGTGAATTGCCGCGGAGACTGACGAACCGTCGACGAACACCCTCGCGTCGAGGCGACAGGCCCCGCAGAGTCGCGGGTGGTATTCGAGCTGTCCCCCTGCCAGCCGAGGGTGAGCGGCCGACGCTTGTCTATATTCGGCCGAGTCAGACGCGATGGCGGCGCTGCAGTCGGTACTCTCCCTCACGGCGAGCGTGGCGACGGTGCGACTGCCGCGGCGGAGCGAAGCTCGAATGCAACAACCGGCAGCCTGCAGCACGGTGCCGGCTGCGGGCGGCGGGCGCCGCGCCGTGCGCTGCCGCGCGACTGCGCCTGAGTCGCGCACCGCCGTTCGGCCGCCTATCGGCGGCAGCCCGCAGCAGCACGGCGGGGAGTCGCCGCGCGCGGGCCCGCGTTGGGATGGATACGCGGAACTGGTGGCGGTATCGATGCTGTGGGGTGCGCACCTCGCTCTCCTGTACCTTTCGCGCTCCCTCTCACACACACTTCACCCCGCAGCTGCTCGGGCAGGACGGATGCCAGTGGGCGCACTGGCGCATTCGAAACATCCGCCGGACGAGGCTGTCGCCCGATGTCTGCCTGGCTACAATGCCCCTCCTCACTGCCAACCCCTTCCAACACACCCGTTCCCACACCCACCCAACCGCGCCAACACACACCCACCGACACACACAATGTATCCACGAACTACCGGCACCAGCACCACCCCCATCCCATTGCAGCCCCCGTCCCCTCTCACTCCTGTGCGTTGAGCTGTCAGGGCAGGTGCTCCACCTCCACTCAACACCCGTGCCCTGCCTCCCCCCCCCCCTCCACCCGCGCAGGCACATACAACCCCACCCTGAAGCTAATCTACGCGGAGGACCACCCGCTGGATCCCTCCACCCTAACAGCCATCCGCACCGCACTCTCCGCCGGTGCGCTCATCACGGCGGCCGTCTGGCAGGCGCGTGCGGCGCAGGAGCCAGCGGCAGTGGGGCAGGAGGGAGATGAGGCGGCGGCGGGCGCGGCGGGGCCGCTGCTGCGGCGGGAGCCGGACCGGCGCGGGCCACTGGCCTACTCCTTTGTGAGCGTGGTGCCGGCGGGCGTGGAGCTGGGGCTGTACAACTTCCTGGGCACCGCGACACAGGCGATGGGCGTGCAGCAGGTCAGCGCCACGCGCGCCAGCTTCCTCGTGCAGACAATCTCGCTGCTGGTGCCGGCCATCACCTTCCTGGGGGTAACCCTCCCCCCCCCCCCCCCCCCTCCTTCCCAACGCCCTTCCCTCAAACCCCCAACAAACGCCGCCCTTCAAAGACTGCTTGCTTGGAGGGAATCTTCAGCAGAGATTGAACTGACTCTTTCAATGTTCTGGCTTAGTACGCACAATTGTTTAGTGTCACAATCACCCATTTCATTGCATTTATTTAGTAGATCTGATGGTGTTTTGGGTGTGTATTTGTATGTGTATGTTGTATATGTATTTATATTATGCTGAATGTTTCTGGCATTGAAACGTTGTTCAAAGATATTCATATTTATGGAAAATGTAATCGCTTATAAGTGTGTTGTGTGTTTGTTGTGACGATTGCCCATCACTCGCCCATTTGGCCTGACACACGGCGTCCCCGCTCGGCAGGGGGAGCAGATCTCCGGCAAGGTGTGGGCCGCGATCGGGGTCGGCCTGGCGGGCAGCTGCCTCGTGGCGTGGGACGGCCTGCACGCGAGCGCGGCGGACCTGGCCGCAGCGGGCGGCGCGGACGAGCTGCAGGGCCTGGGGCTCGTGATGGCCTCCTGCCTCTTTTACAGCCTTGCGGTCGTGCGGCTCGGCACGTACGGTGAGTGCGGTGTGTGAGCCAGAGCAAAGGGGGGGGGGGGGGGGGGGGGGGACTCACGTGAACAGTACGCGATACCTTGCTACCATAACCACTTCGGCGACGTTCGGCTCCCTTACTTGTCTTTATGCCATACCCCCTGCGAAGAAGATGACTACATTTGCCATATGGAAATCTATCAAAGACCCTGTGGTGCTAGGCAACTCTTTGTGTTTGCGACCCGCGATCCCAATTCAGCGTGAATACAGTAACACTTCAGGGAACACCGACGCACATTGACGGTATGCGATACGTATCTACCATAACCACGCTGGCGTTGGGCTCCCTAAATTGTTTTGTTGTCATACCCCCTGCGAAGAGAGAACGCTGCATTTGCCGGATGGAAATCTATCAGAATACTCTGCAAACATAGTGTGCTTCCGAACCTCAGACCCCGTGATGCTAGGCAACTCTTTATGTTTGCGACCCGTGATCCCGATTCAGCGTGAATACAGTAAGGCTCACTTCCTTATTTCAATGTGAGCTGTGTTGTGAGCTGGATCGTGGGAGGTGTGATACATGGCCGCCACTTTGGCTCGCAATCCGAGAGCGGCAGGGGGTTGTCAGTGCTTGGCGAATGACGGCGGCGGTCACTGTCAGTCAAGCCTAGCCTGATGCGACGCAGCTTGTATTCCGTCGACTGGCAGTAGTGGCACGAGCAATATTCGCATGTGTCCATGAAATAGCAAGTGTGCCGTGCTCAGTACTTTTGGAAATGGTAGTATGGCAGCCTGGTTTCGGAGCATAGCCATGCCCCAGCTGGGAGGGGGCAGCCCAGGGGGGGGGGGGGGGGGGGGGGGGGCACTGATGCCTTTGGAGAACCCCTCTGACTGCTCCGAAACCATGCGAGACATGTTGCATGGGAGTACACCAGGCCAATAAATTTTCAGAAACTCCCCTCCGCCCACTATCACCGACCATATTGCACGAATACATCCTCCACTCCCAGCCACTTCTGCCCCCCACCATAAATCAGAACAGCTTTGTCTGTTCTCGCGGCACGTCTCCATTCACACATCCACGAAATGTCTGGCTCTACCGCGCCCCAGTCTGAATGAGCCATCGCAGCTGTGCGGGCCGCTGTCTAAATACCAGCGAGCAGCAGCTGCAGGAGCCGTCCTGCAGCTGCTACCCACTGTGTACAACAGTTCCCGCCGGGCAGTAGGCTGTAAAGACGCACTACTCACCATATGCCGCCACTTTGTTGCCTGCTTTTTTTATGCCTGCGGCATGGCAGTCGGGGGACTATGCCGCCACCCTCGCGGAGGGATGGCAGAGCACTGCGCTGACAATCCCCTCCCCCCCCCTTTTCCGGGATACGGCCGCTGCAGCGCCGCGCCACAACTCGATCGACCTCACCGCCGTCAAGAAGATCACACTGAGCACGGCCTCTGCGGTGTGGTTCGCCAACGGAGTGCACGCGATCGCAGGAGGCGCCCCGCTCGGTGATGGCGCCTCCTGGACCGCGCAGCTGGAGGCGCTGGGCGTGCTGGGCCGCCCCGCCGCCAGCTACGCGCTCATCGTGTTCTCCGCGCTGGGGCCCGGAGCCGGCGCGACCTTCCTGCAGACGCGGGGACAGTCGGCGCTGCCGGCCACCGCGGCCCAGGTCATATACAGCCTGACGCCGTTGTGGAGCGCGCTGGCGGCGAGCGTGGTGCTGGGCGACGAGGGCCTGGGGCCCGCCAGCTGGGCGGGCGGCGGCCTGGTGCTTGGCGCCAGTCTGCTGTCTGCGCTTGCGCAAGCGGAGCGGCCGCCGTCGCCACCTCAGGACCAGAAGCGCCAGGCTTGAGCGCAACGTGGCACAGGCAGGTGGGGGAAGGGGGGGGGGGGGGGGGGGGCAGTGAGGAGAGTGATCCGGGGTGGTTTTTTCAGGGTGCCGGTGACGCGAGGTACGGGTAGATGTCAAGCGATATACGCATGCGGCGCATCAATTGTAACCCAGCGACTATACCTCTCTTCTGCCGAGGCATATATAACGATGCAAGTGTGGCAATCAGAATAGAAATAGACTAGGAATAGGAATAGAGCATACTTGCCTTTGAAATTTTAGACGTATTTTGTTGTCGTCTTGCAAATCGATCCAGGATAGCACTAAGGACATTTTCTGTCTTTGTATTGCCCATACATGAAGCAAGAAAAAAATATGCGTATGGTTTGAAATTAGATTACGATGTGAGAATGTGGCGGTGCATGTTGGCGAGGCTGATGGGGGACGGAGCGCGTGGCAGTTTACGCATAGAGTCCCCCAATAAATATCTTACAGGTTGTCTGGTTTGCAGACGCTGTACGTGGTGGTACTCGCACTCTCAATCGAATGGAAAACTTCCGATTCCGCTACAGTTGTACGGCTATGCATGCTCAATATGTACAGGCGGTGCGCTCCAGCAGGAAGTGGCAGCTACGGTTGGGCGTTCCGCGCCGCTGGTGCACAGCTGAGGCTGCGGGCTCTGCTGCCTACATCGCCTCACCCCATGGCGCCCAAGCGTTGCAGTACTTCCCGACCGTCATGTCCCACGAGTAGCGCAGCTCGCTGCACTGCCGCGCTGCGGGGCCGCCGCTGCCGTCGTAGAGGCGGCACTCTTGCGTGGCCTTATCGTGCGTGAACCAGCTGCCAACGCCCGCGCCAATGTCCCAGTACAGCCTGTTGTAGTGGTTCAGGCGGAACAGCTCCAGGCACGCCTCGTAGGTACCATCGTACTGAAACTGCCCAGTGGTTGCCTGCTGCCTATTCTGCCACTTGGTCTCGGCCGACCAGTCTGCAAACTCGCGCCGGTCATTTGTCATAGGAAAGGTGTCGTTCATGTTGACCGTCTTGTACGATTGTGTGACGCACGCGAAGTTGGGGATCACAAGGAACTCGATCTGTCGTGGGTGCGCACGGCAGTGGGAGACCGTAAGAGCATATCAGGACAGGGAAGCATCGAAGTTGCAAAGCTGTCAAAACGGGCGCACTCCATGTCCAATCTACGCACTGTAGTCTGTAATGCAGGCAGAATGAGCCCGTCGGCAGAGGGCCTACTTACCATAGGGCCGCACTCCATGTCCTCGGGGGTCGCCCCCCAGCGCTGTTCCTCCTCGATGTCGACCGTCTTGGTACGCTCCGAAGAGGTGACCTCCGAAGACGATTCAGAATCTTCGTCCGGGTAGCACGAAGAAGTGTCAAAGGTGTAAAGGTCATTGTTACTTGTCCGCTCCCACTCGCCGTCCCCCTGTTTCCAGCACTCGCAGCGCTCGTTGCGCTCGTCCCACATCACAAAGTCGATTTCGCAGTCGTCGCAGTAGCATTTTTCGACGCACTTCTCCGCGTCGTCGTACGTCTTTGCCGGACCCTTGCCGCTGCGACCCTCGTATTTCCAGCCTTCCCGGCGCTGAAAGCAGGGCGGAAAAATATCGTCGCGCGACGACTGATCGTCGCTGTCTTTGGAATCTTCATCGTCAGAGGGGTAGCGGGGGAGATAGTACACCTTGTAGCCGTCGTCGTCCTTGCTATCATCCTCATCGTCGTCGTCTTTGTTGTCGTCTCCGTCGTTGGTATTGCGCCTCTCGTCGTCGTCATCCTCGCGCTCGGTATCATCGTTCTCGTTGCGCTCGTCGTCGTCGTCGCCTTCGCGCTCGGCATCCTCATCCTTATTGCGCTCCTCGTCGTCGGAGTCACCCGTGCGGTCACGATCGTCGTCGTTGTCGGTGCGGCCCTCGTTGGCGTCGTCCTCATTGCGCTCGTCCTCCTCGTCGTCGCCTTTGCTGTCTGCTTCATTTTCGTCGTCCTTGCCGACCTCGTCGTTCGAACCGTCGTTGGCCGCATCATCGTCTGCCTCACGCTCCGCATCGTCCTCATCATCCATACTGGGATCGGCCGGAACGCCCTCTTCGTCCACGTAGTCATCATCCCGTTCCTCAGTCTCATCACCATCCTTGTCATCGTCACCAGGCTCTGACACCGGTTCCTCGCCGCTGATGAGCTCCCCTTCGCCATCAGTGTTGGCCAGGTCGGTTTCCTTCGCACTACCGATGAGCTCCCCTTCGCCGTCGGAGTCGGCCGAGTTTGTTCCGGTGGCCCGCAGCTGTCTGGTGACGCAGCCGATATATATTGTCAGCCACATTGAGTGCGAGCGGGTTATATGGGGTGGTATGCATAAACCTTAAAGAAGGTGCGTGGGGGGGCGGGGTGGGGGGGGGGGGGGGGGGGGGGGGGGGGGGGGGGGGGATACCTGGAGACGGCGCGATGTGGTTGGAAAATCAGGAGTAACAACAGCACGATCGTGCTTGCTCGCACAACGAACCCCATACTTGCTTTCGTGGGTTGTTGAGCAGGTGGTAGTGGAAGATGGGTTTGGGAGCAGCGGACGAGTTATCGCAATATATTTGGCTATCGCGGTCAGGGCGCTGTTGACAAGTTGTGGAACCAGCGACAAATGTCGTCGAGTTTATAGTTGCTTTCCCCTGGCCGGTGGTGCTGCGCTCCGCCTGACGAGGTTGTCGTCCCCTCGTGGCGGATGATCCGATGATTGTAATGGGTTTGGCTACAGTGAAATCATCCGACGATTCGCCGGCTTTACTACAGTTTTGAGGGGAATGCTGCTGGCATATATTACACAACTGTTACATTGCCGGTACAGCAGTATAGTGCCGGTAAAAGTTAAGTAAAGTCCGCCCCGGGACGGCAGTATAGTGCCCGTACATACCTGTACGTAATACATTGCACAACGGCGGGTGCTGCCGCGAAGCGTAATATATTGGGCACAGGGACGGTACAGGTACCCCTACGGTAGCAGTAAGCAGGTTCAGTAGTGCTGCGTCAGCGTCAGATATTGCAACAACGATGATGACGCCCCATATTCGGGGCGCTGCGCTCCAGGGTGTGATGATTTGACATTCTTGGACGCGTTCTCAGCCGTTTCATCGCGCCACCATCGTCGTAGCCATCGCGTCATCGGTGATACGTTTTCGTACGGGTACCGTGTACTGCCGATCACGGATGATGCACGGACATGTCCCACGCGGAGATGTATATCCCTTGTCCGCTCGGTTGAGCGGTCGTCTGGTACGCGAGAGGTCCCAGGATCGATTCCTGGCCGATGTATATTTCGGCAATATCGGCCCGGCGTGTCCCGGGATTACCCGGGTTGATGCATTAGCCCCTCGGGGTTCGAATGAGGCAATGGTCTTAGCAAGGCTATGCCAGACCTACGCCTGCAGTTGGCGCAAGAGGTCGTCCTGGGGCGGCTTCGGCCGATGCCCCGGGGCGAACTTTACTTTACTTTTATCTCCCACGCGAACATGCCATTTAGGATATCGTGTGACATGAAAATCGTCATCGCGTCACCGCGTGGTGGAGGGCCGGACCATGCATGCATGCAAACTGCGACAGGGTGCGGACGGCATGCGCACCACCTACGTGATGCACAGCCACCCCCCCAAACTCAAAAACCCTAAAAGCCCCAAGCAACCAGCCTCCCGACAAATTCCCCGTAGCACATCGCAGGTATCGCACTGGGGCGTGATGTGGCGATATGTGAGATTTCGATGGCGCCGGTAGCATTAGATCTGCCCCGATGTCGCATGTCAACGCCTTGTGGTCGGGGTGCTGCATGGGTCGTCGTGCAGGCAATTGGCAACTAGCGCGACACGGAAACAGTAGCCGCGGAGCGAGGGGCTCGCAAAAAGGGGGGGGGGGGCACTCGGGAGGGAGGATGACTGGATGAGAGGTATTACTGTAGCCTTATACTTATGTTTCGATGTGGTATACGGGAGGTGTTGGGGGAGTTGTGTTATGGACCGAGGGTTGGGAGGAAGCGGGGAGTCATCATCGGTTGTCGCCCCTGGAACCGCGGCCGGGCGTTCACGAGCGACAGCAGGCATCCGGGTTTGCCGCTTTGTGAACCTGTGTTATCTATCTCCGTTGCATGTTGGCACTTATTACGAAGCTGGGCGGGTGGGTCGACGTGCCACATGTGATGGCGACAAGCGGTAAGGCACGTAAGTGCCATGCATGCCATGGGGGTGGGACGAGATCTCGGCGGAGGCCCCGCTAGGCCGCGCAGCGACGCGGTGACCGTCGTGTAAGAAAGAACGTTTTTCCCGTCATGAAAGGAAGTAGCTTTCACGTACTCTGTTCACGTACCGCCGATGACGATGGCGATGACGGTACCGTGCCTTGCATAGAATGACCCTTAGAAAAGGCCTGTAAAAAAATCCACCGCTTATATTAGTATCATGTTCTGCTAAAACTAATCCTTAAAATTTGCAGAAGCCGTTCTTGAAATAAAGCGGCCCGCACATCTCGCGCGGAGCGCGCGACAGACCAACAGGTACATGTACAGGTACCGTACTGGGACCCGTATTATGCGCGGCCGCCCAGCGCGAAGCGCGCGCGGGCGGCGGTTCGTCGCAAGTAGTAAGGCACGGGTACATGAACCTGTGTATTTTAAGGGTTATGGTTCCGCCGCCGCCGCCGATGCTCGCTATGTATGAATAATTACATGAGCTAGCGATGTACCGTCGCTCTATATGGAAGCGACGAACAACAAAGCTCACCTGCAGCGATGACAACCGATGACTACCAGTACGAGTGGTCGCTTCGAGGCGCGTCATACGAGCGCGTCATAGCGACCTACTTGTACAAGGATTATAGGGTTACAGCTGGGTACAGGCAATCGTCACTACGAGTATCAGGATACAGGTACGGGTGGCTCTCCCGGTTTAATACGCACATTTCGACACGGGTGGACGAGACGGTGGACGGGTTCTAACCCCCGGGAACGTACCGTACGGGTTCAATTTATCCCGTTGACTCGTTTAATTGCGTTGCGGGCTCTGCTTTCGATACGGGTGGACCAGATTTTGGAGTGGACATGATGAAATGGCG
Source organism: Tetraselmis striata (assembly GCA_006384855.1). Lineage (NCBI taxonomy): Eukaryota > Viridiplantae > Chlorophyta > Chlorodendrophyceae > Chlorodendrales > Chlorodendraceae > Tetraselmis > Tetraselmis striata. The sequence continues at coordinate 9,163 of VCJN01002951.1, read as the reverse complement.
AATCGGACCGCGCGCGGTGACGGACGCGCTGGGATATTATCGCTTAGTGACGACGATGGTGCGAAAGAGACAGCGGAGCCGCCATCACCCGAACGGGGCGCCTTGCTTTGTCGGAGGCTGCCCTCGCTTCTCCACTGTTCTATCCTGATGATGAGGAACCGATGCGAGGGAATCCTCTGCACACAGCGCGGACACGTTGGCAGCCTGAGGGGACGGGCCGGCTTTAGATGGCGCTTGTTGCGGCGGCTGCTCACTGGACACCCCGGACAACCGCCGGAAAGATCTAGTGAATGCGTCGACAACTCTCCCAAGGACACCACCCGCAAAGGGCAAGGATGCGACGGGGACGTCTTGAGACGGGTTAGCCATCTCAAGACATTGGCGAGCGCAGTAGACGGCATGCATGTGGCACGTGGCGCCGGACGGCCGGAGTGAATTGGCCAGAACTATCGACAGGCGACGGCTCCCAATACTTTGCAGCCTCGACGCAAAATCGCAGCGCGTGTGATGGTGACGAACGTGGAGATGAGGGATGCTGGGCGGGCGGCGCCGCGGCGCGCGGTATGTAGTAGCATGGGTTGGTGCATGTAAGGGCACTAAGTACTGTTTTGTCTAGGAACTCGTCCACTGAGCGATGGACGAAATCAACGATTGTGGGCAATTCCAACATGTCCATCGCTCACGTCAGTGGACAAGTTGATACGGGACGCCCGTACAAGTACGCGTGGACGAGATGCTTTTGTACGTTTTGTACACACGGGTCCACCGTCTCGTCCAGCCGTCGGTATCGAAAGGCGCCTGGTAATTGCATGCAATGTATGGTTTAATGCCCCCCCCCTCCCACCGATTCCCTAGCGTCCGCGCTTTGTCACAATCATTCAAGATTATGCAAAGTATTGTGAGGGCTATGTGTCACATGTTTTGTTCTAAACATGTTTATGGGGTTTCCCAACAATTCAACTGTCCTTGTGCAACCCGCACGGTCTGCTGGTGGTTTCAAGCTACCGGTACCACCGGGTTACAGTCGTACGGGCTGCCCCATCGCGCCCGCTAGCTCTGCCTTCCCGACCGGTAAGCTACCTAGAAGTTAGGACAGCCACCAACAACACGCCTGCCATTTTCTAACTCGCGGCCTTCGGCAGCCCCTTCCTTCGCGTACTTGCGTGCACAACGAGGGTCGCAGAGGATTATCAAGTCCGCACCGAGGTTCGTTTCGCTGGTATTGTGAGTCGTCGTGCCACGCACATGCGTTACATCATCGGCAGCGAGAGTCAACATCCCCTTGGTAGTGTGGTTTTCCCGACTCGTGCGCCCGAGGTCGCTTTCCGTTCTTATTGCCCTGGCTTTGCATCTAGGACGTTTTCGGGTGGCGATGCGCACGGTACGGAATTAGAGCTGGGGATCCTTGTTGGGGGTTTAAAACCTCAACACCCGAAGCCGAGTCGCAGTACGGACATTTGTGGGCTCCTTCAGTGGATGAGCAACCTCTCGCAGTAGTCAACTCTTGAGGTTAGGTGGGGCGGAGGCGCTCGGTACCAAGGCCAATGCTCGTCGTAGCTGTTAACGACGACAACTACATACGCCGGAGGAGGACAAACAACATAAAAAATCGGCGCGGACGGAGGAGGACGTCCGTGTCATCTGGATGGCGGCCGCTCTCCGTCTTGCAGGACACTTCAACTCGGGCCGCCGCGTGTCCTCGCAGCAAGGCGTTGTGGCATCAACGGTCGTCGCGCGGTGTGGATTTCCCGAACTACCCGCGTAATTTGTCCGTTACGAGGATGGCGCTGCTCATGCGTACGTGCGCGTGTTTTGAGAGCCCCCCCCCCCCCCCCCCCCCCCCCCCCGTCGTCGGCGTTTGCGTTTTCCGCACCCCCGCCTCCGATTTTTCACTACTTCTCGTTGTGCTTTTCAAGCCATAAAGTGAACTCTTTCCGCATGATAAATCAGCCTGTGCCCCCTTCTCGGCAAAACCGGACTCGTTGCCTTTTGAATTCGGAAACTCGTTGGCTAAAGCAGGTAATCAAATCAGGAGAGCATGCTAATGAGTACCATCTCCAGAAAAGACGTCGCATAGACTTAGATGTCATTATCCGATATTTGTAGAGCCGTACGTATACCAAGGATATGCAAACAATAACATGCCCGAGGACCACACCACGGGGATGTGAGAAGTACTAGCCCAAAACCCCTCATGGTCCCGAAGAGAGGGAGGGCGCACCGCGACAGAGTTTGGGCAGAGATCCACGGGCATGAGCTTGAGCATGGATTATTCGTCCGCACTTGAGACTTGGTGAGGTTTGGAATTTGATGCCTCGCTCACCCGAAGCTGCAAATAAAGTCGGTCTTACACGGGATATAACAATAGAAGAATAGAAGAGGACCCATGATGAAATCGTAAAACTTGCACACTGTGGGATTGATCCAAGACCTCCAGGTCATGAAACCTGCTTCGAGACCATATCTGGATAATTGGGTACCGGCTCCAAAAAACATGATGTACGGACTTGGATCATTGGATGTTAGCGTCGCATCCTTGCATTCCCGCGCAGGCTTGTCGCCAGCTCAATGGGGAAGAGAGGCCGCCCCGTGGGGCGGGGGGGGGGGGGGGGGGGGTCTAGAAGCACGCGATTGGCGCCATGGATTGACGGCCGTGCGCATGCGCTAAGAGCTAAACTCGCATGTGCGCGCGCCGCGCGCCGGGATGCGACCCGTCTCCGTTAGGTGCTGTCCTTGTCTTATTGTTCTCATAGATAAGACGTTGTACCGCTACTTAGCTGCGGCTGCAAATTTGAAATCTGCATTTTTTCTTACTGATCCCCGCTTAGTCTTTGATGCTACAATGGTTATCGGGCTAACTGTCTTACGGCCCGGCGGCACAAACCCGCATAAGGTCCACTAATTTAATAGTGTTGCGGCTACATTGTTTGTCCTGCGCCCTATACCGGCAGCAGTACAGTATTTTCTCTTTTGTAGCACTACGGGTAGTCCGTTTTATTAGGGGTCGGTGTTTCGTGGTACAGTATCACCAAGGACTACTATGGGTCCCGCCCGGTTAGTAGGATGATGCGACACTGTGATGTCGCCGCCTCACTTGGGTCTTGCGGCGACTAGACTGTGATGTCGCCGCCGCCTTGTCCCCGCCTTGACACCTCGGCCCGAAGTCAAGGCCTAAAGGGGAGCATATGTACACTGTACCACGAAATCTTACACTTTTCCACAAACTTCAGCCAGGGCTTGGCTGTAGGTCTCCTCGTGCCATGTATAGGGCTGTGACTAGGTTCTGAAACCTTAAACTATCAGGTGCCCCATCTGGGTTGCCAGAGCAGGGTATGAACCCCTAGACTAAACCCTATATTACCGGGTAGGTCTTCAGCTGTCTCTCGCGGCTATGGCGCACGCTACGGCAATATCATCATTCGATATTTGTGGACCCATCGGTGAATCTCGAGTATGATCCGATATTTGTTATTATGATCCTGCATCGGAACACTGAGGCTTTATTGCAGCAGCAACTCGACGTAGCTTGACAGCTGCGCGTGGTCCCGGTACCCGTACTTTGCTGCTTTCGCTAATAGCGAGTTTTTGATGTATGTGAAGAGGTTTACATCACACTAATATGCCCTCGGTCATGTTATAAACGTCATTATATAGAATATGGCATATTATATAATATGCTGGAATAATACAGAAGATGTATAGTGGCAGCATAGCGAATAAGAATATGCTGTCGCATCGTTGTAATCGTTATAATTACGGTATAGGCGTAAAATGATTCTTCAACAATGTAATAACATACAACTATGGTGGAAATGACGTTTTTGTGACGCAGCATAATTATTGAGCACCGCGAGCTGCAATTTATGGCAATCCACATCAAATGCGGCGGCAGTTAGTCGCTATGTGAGGCGATATAATGACGCAGGGGTTACCGGTACGCGTACCTGGGACTCGTACTTGGGCAGCATGGCCTGTGAGAGGGAGTGCCCTCCCTCATGCAGGTAGTGCCCATCCTCGGTGGCGCTTTGGGCTCCGGAGAGCCAGCCGACGACCGACTTGACCACCCTCCCCCTCACCACCCCACTCCCAAGCCCGGCATTAACCGGGAGGGTTAATACCGTACACACAGAAACAGTACGCGGATACATTTGGGCGGGGCAGATGAACTTTCACTCAATGCATCGATTCCGTCAAGCAAACCATGTCACATGGTCAACCAGCAAATGATGCGCATTTCATCGCATTGACAAGGAATGTAACACACCCACAGATCGCCCTTATTGGCGGCGTGCATCTTATCAGTCACTGATGACGGCTTTGCTAAGGCTGGCGGTGCATATGTAGCTAAATCACGGCGCATATTACATAAACAGTAGGGCTGTTCCTGAGCGCACCGCCGGTACTCATTTCATCCTGGCAAACCGCAGTAACACGGCGGCATGTGCGCCGGATGGAGCGGATACGCACAACAGATGATGGCACGACCACTGTGGAGTCTGTTCGGTACGAGGCAGCCAGAAAGCGCCAACACCCTGGCCCTTCTCGACCATTCCTACGGTAGCTACTGTCTGCCTCATCGGTGTTGCTGGACGGCGCCGCCACACTCGCGCCGGCGGTACGGTAAGTAGAGCCAAGCAGACCCAGGGCGGAGAGGATTGGATGCCGGGCCGGCCGGCGGGTCTCTCGCTTCCACGCGGAGTCACTGTTGGCCGGAGAGCAAACGCATGCCGGCATGCCCTCCGTGGGGGCCAGGAACCCCAAGCGGTGTGGATGATGTCATGAGGTGCTCCGTGACACCCGGCCTGGGCGCACCTCGTGCTGGAGAGCAGACGCCGGTGGGCATGTCCTCCTGGTGCGCCAGAAACCCCGAGTCCCTGGCAAGTGTGGCCGGGGTGCGCTCTATGGTCCCCGCCTAAGAGCCCCCGCAGGGTGGAGCGTGGGGCCGTTGCCGGCGATGCCATCCTGGTGAACCGAGGATCCCGGGCGAGTGGAAAGCGTGGCCGGGGTGCGCTCCATGGACCCCGCCTCCAGCGTCACCGCAGGCTGGCGAGCAAGCGCTTGACAGCGCAGCTGCCGATGTCCTCCAGCGCGACGCGCCCCGCGCAGGACCAGCAGAGCGCCAGCAGCGCCGCCCACGCGCAGCCGGCCGCGCGCCCCGTCCAGCCCAGCAGCCCCCACAGCCCCGCCGCCGCGCGCGAGGCCGGCGCCTCGCCGTTGGGGGCCACGGGCGCGTGGTGCCAGCCGCCGCGCAGCGCGAGCACCGCGCACACGGCGGCCAGCAGGAGCTGCTGCTGGCGCTGGCTGGCCTTCAGGCTCGCCTGCAGCGCCGCCACCTCCGCCTGCGACTGCGCCAGGCCGCGCGACAGCTGCTTGCCGTCCGCGGCCAGCTTGCCCAGCTGCGAGTCCACGCTGCGCTCCAGCACCTGCACACACCGCCCGGGCGCGACACCCCTCAGCCACGCCGCCGCCCCCCCTTGGCCAAGCTGTGGCCAAACAAGGTGGACAACAAGGGGAAATCCCAACAGCTGCTGACCAAGCCATCCATCTAAAAGGGCTTTCTTCAAACGGTTCAAACGAAGTCACCGGCGGCAACAAGGTGGGGCGAAATAAACCACGAGCTCGATCCATTACGACTCGAGGGCAAATGAGGGAATGAACACGCCAGTACGGGTAATCGCCTCTTGCGCCCACACCATCAAACATTATTGCCTGACGGGAATAAGCGGGGAGAATCTGCAGCAGTAACAGCGTACAAACGACCAGTTGAAGCATACCCGCCGTTTCTGCAAGCATGAAGACACCCATGACGGCATGCAAAGGACCACTCGCGAGGAAGCATCGGCGACATTATTGTGGGCCACTTCTCGCACCTGCAGGCTCTCCCGCACGGCGTCAAGCTGCTCCGTGACCTCCTCCACCTGCGCAGCGGACCTCTCGCGCTTCAGCGACAGGCCGCCGGTGTCCCCCCCAAGGGACAGCGGCACCCGCACCACAGGGGGCGGTGCACCCCCGAGGGCGAAGCCACCGCGCCGCGCACCTGCTCCTCGTGCTCCATGAAGGTGAAGGTGATGTTGGACACGGCGTCCTTCATGTACTTCTTATTGTACACGCTGTCCAGCTTGAGCATCTTGAGCTCCTGCGGCGGCCGCAGCCGGGCGGCCCGGGCGGGTGTCAGAGGCGGAACTGGGCCGCGTGCTGCGGATCTTTGCAATACACCGACATGCCTACCCCAGCGCTTGATGCGACAGCGGACCACATGGCGTGTCGTCCCGTATATTTGTGTTTAATTGGGGACTAGGACGGGGCGCGGCGGGGGGGGGGGGGGGGGGGTTCAAGAGGAGAAGGCCATCCGGAGGTCGTAGCATACCCTTCGGCATGGGTATGTCAGTCTTTCCCCCGGTTCGGCTTTCAAAACATAGAGATCTGAGCTCCCTGAGTGGAGACTCAAGATGGTGCAGGAGCGCGACAGGGAGATCTGCCACGCTTTCATCTCTCCGGTTTTCATCTCTCGGAGGCCCCGCGGCATAAGGATCCGAGATATGAAAAGCCAAGCGTGGCAGATCTCCCTCTCACACTTCGGCACCATCTAGAGTCTCTACTCGGGGAGCGGGAGGGAGGCCCCACGGCGAGGCGGGCGCCGCACCTGCAGGAACATGTCGATGATGGCGCTCGACCCGCGCGTGCCGCTCGTGGCGTAGTCCGCCATCTGGTCCAGGCGCGGCTGCATCGCCGCGGCCGCCGCCGCCGCCGCCGCCGTCGCGGCCGCGTGCGCGTTTTGGTTGCCGCCTGCGAGGTCGGCGCCCGCGGCCGGCGGCGGCTCCTTCGCCGCGTTTCCCTCCGCGCCCGCAGGTCCCGCCCCAGGCGCGGGGTCCTTCGGCGACGCGACCGCCTCCGGCAAGGCTCCAGCTGCCCCCGCCCGGTCGCTTGCCTGCTCTGCCTCCCCGCTGCCCGCCGACTCCCCGGCGCTGCCGGTCCCAGGCAGCTCGCCGCCCGCGTCATCGCCCTGGTCGCTGGGCGCGCCGCCCGCCTCCTCGCCTGCCGGACGCCAGCGCAAGCACGTCGGCGGCACCATGTAGGGGGCAAGCAGCACGGCAGTGTGTTCCTGTGGATACACGTGCGGTGCGCCGCTCTTTGCTGGCAACGGCGGGAGTATACAGAGCTCCATCACCAGGCGTTCAAACAAGGTGTGTGTATGGTGCATGCACGTGCTTTGTACGTACATGTCCGCATGTCTGCATCATGTACATGTATAATTACCTCTATGCAACATGTGCATGTAAATGCATGTATAGGCATATGCCTGTTTCCCATGATCTCCAAGGACATGCATGACCTTGCCGAGAAAGACGGCATGCTTTCCCAGAGCGATTGTGGTACCCGGTGGGGCGCGCGATCTGCTCTCACCGTCAACGTCCCCACCATCGGCCGCCTCCCGCGCGCCCTCGGGCCCGGCTGGAGCCTCCCTCACCGCCGCCGGCTGGCCGCTGCCGCCGGAAACCGCGCTGGGCTCGGGCTCCGCCGCCACGGCCGTGTCCGCGGCATCGTCGCCCGCGGCGCCGCTGCCTCCGCCGCCGCCCTCCGCGCCAGTCGGGGCCTCGCGGGGCGCCTCCTCCGCAGGCGGCGGCCTCCCGCGCGCCGGCTCCTCCTTACCCGCAGCCGCTGCCTGCAACGGCTGCCCCTCTGCCGTCAGGTCCACTGCCCCCGCCGCCTCAGCCGCCGGCGCCTCCCCGCCAGCGTCCTCCCCGCCGCTCTCCGGGGGCGCCGCCTCGGGGGCAGCGGCGGCGGCGGCTGCACACTAGGGTCGGTGTGCAGCGGCGGAGGCACGTGCGGCGGGCCGCCCACGGCCTCCAGCTCCTTCATGATCTCCTCCGCCTTGGTGAGCCCAAAGACCTGCAAGGCCGCGGAAGGCGTCAGCGCGTGGCTGCTCAACCACCGCGCCAACCCCACCCAGCCAGCCCGGACGCAGCAGACCAGAGGGTGTCGGAACTCAACCGCTGCAGTGCCACGCTGGCGGTTGGTGGTGGTGAGGAGGACAGCACCGGCGCGGCGCGTGTCATGATATGGGCGGCTATTCGAGAGCAAATGGCAGCTCGGCTTGCGGAAGATGGAGGGAAAGCCTAGGACACATGCATAATACCCAATTATGGTCACAAAGGTGCCCCATGAGCTTGCAAGTTTCTATGGCCGGTACTACCCAGGAGTTTCATGCGCTCACATCTCCCCCCCCCCAGAAGAAAACACAACAACCTCCCGTCGGTTAATATACGCTCTGTCTCGAGACATCAACTGCGTATCCCGAGGGGGACGACGCTAGCGGCGCCGCGCGCTTGGCGTCACGGGTGCTGGGGTATGGTAGAAAGAGCAGGGCGAAGAAGAACCTGCCTCTTAACCTACCACAGGCCAAATTTGGACAAACCTACGGCGAACATTCCTGAAGGTTGCCCGCAATACCAATGCGAGGCTTGTGATGCGGGTTCTTACGGTGCGTCGGCACCTGTCACTACGGCTTAATGCCATTGGCGGGGCTCATTTACGCGCCTCTCGGTGGCCTGTCGCTAGCCCTTGATCGGCGCACTGAAGAGTATGGGGGGCAAGCACCCCCCCTCTCACCCCACTTCATTCCGGCCTCACTGCGTATCTTCATCGACGCACACAGCAGCCCAGCAGGAGCCCCAGGGCAGACGGATTCGCACCTGGATCTCGTTGATCGCGCAGACCTTCTGATTGCCGTAGTGCGACTCAAAGCGGATCTGCAGGTACTTGGCCCACCGCTCCCAGGGCAGCCGGAACGCGTGCGTCCCACGCCGGTTCTCCGCAATCAGCTCCGCCAGCGGGTGCCACTCGCTGCCGTTGCGTGTCGCAGCGATCTGCGCCGCCGCCGCCGCCGCCGCGGTCAGCGGGCAAACCATCGGGGGTGGGAGCGGGGCAGAGAGGGGGAGGAGCGCAAGGGGGAAGGAGTGGGGAGGAGGGAGAGGAACGAGTGAGGAGGGAGATTGGGGGTGGGGAAGTTTTGTGGGGGGGGGGAGGGACCCCCGCCCGGCGCCGCACCTCCTGCGGGTCCCCGTGCAGCCGCGCTTCCCGGCTCAGCACCGTCATCGTCTTGATGCGCGGCTATACATCTCCGAAACGCTCACCGTGATGCTCCACTTGACGACCTGCCCGC
>VCJN01002949.1:0-317833 GCA_006384855.1 Tetraselmis striata | reverse complement strand
GATGACCTATTCAGCGCCGGCAAGCCCAGTTTGAGGCTTATCGTAAAGGATTCTTATAGGTGCGTCAGCATCCGGACAGCACATACGCCAGAGTAAATTCGCAGGGAGGGAGAGGGGGGCACCTCAAAGTGGCAGTAGTTGTCGTTGGGCACCAGCAGGTTGCCGATGCGGTTGAGCCCGCGCTTGCGCAGGTCCGCGCCCTTCAGCGCAAAGTCCCCCAGGTATGTCTTGCCGAGGCACTGCAGCAGGCACCGCGCTTGCAGGCCTCAGCCTCAGGGTAATGGCTGGCCGCCCGACCAGGACAGCGGCTGGGTGCACTCATCTGGCGCTGTGCCTTGGAATAAGCATCAGTGCAGGATGCAGTGCAGAACATCCAATAATTCATGGGCTCCAACAATACTTCGCATGGTAACCGCACTTCAATCTGGCATGTGTTCTGGCGCAACGAGGGCGCGATTGTTTTATTTATGCACGAGGAAACAGATGGTGTACACAGTAATGCAAACCCGGGGCGCTCGCCAATACTGTTCCTACAGATTGTCTGCTTTTTCATTCACGCCGTGCTTAACTGCCCCCCCCCCCCCTTGCGCGTCCCCCATGTCCCACGCCGCCAATGCATACCTTGATGAGGTCCTCCTCCACACCGCCGGCAGACGTGACGATGACGTCCACCATCTTGTTCTGCGCCTGCGGTGTCGGGGCACGGATGGGCAGCCCATGGAGGCGGTGTTGGGGCCGTGCAACTGCTGAGAATGGCAGTCGGCACAATGCTATGAAAGGCACATACCTAGGCTGGAATGGCTGCCCCAGGCATTGGGGAATGGGAGTGCGCGGGGGGGGCAGTTTGGCCTCCGGGGGCGCACCAAATACTTGAACTGCTCCCGCGTGCCCGCTGAGATCAGGTTGGACGTGAAGGAGAGGAAGATCTGGCACCGCGTGGCGGCGCGCAGCGCAGGGTCCCGCCATTCCTCTTGCGTGGCCTTCCGTGAGCGGCTCGTCGCTGAGCCTCCACGTGATCTGCGGAGGATCCACAGAGGACCAGGACAGGGGGGGGGGGGGGGGGGCTGACTGTGCTTTGCGGCTCCGCTTTGCAGCCTCAAACAAGTCAAGCTCCCCGGCATGGGCCGCTTTCCAATTATCTCGCGAGCTCAATCAGGGTTGCGGCTGGCGGATATCGCACCATGCGGTTGACCTCAATCACCGCCTGCCCCAGGGCGGTGGGCCTGGAAGCCGCTCGTCAGCATGGCGGCCATGACGCCGTCCAGGTCACAACCCTGGCTGAAGTCCCAGCCGCGCACCGTCGGCGCGTCCTCTGGCATGGCTTCAGACTTCACCAGCACCGCCTGCACTCAATGCACGGCACAGGTCAACCGCTCCTTCCTCAGTGTCACTTCTCTCCCAGCAACTCCCCGCCTGGCTCCTTGTAGCTCCGTGTCCGCTAGCGCTGGTGCAGGCGCCGCTAGTCACAACCTGAAGCTACCCATTCCAGCGGGCCCCAGCTCCCTCCCATCCATGCACCCTTTGCTGCCCTCAAGATCACCTGAACAAGCCTATCTACCGCCCTCTATCCTGGCCATGTGACGAGCATGCACCGCACAAGACTGCGCAGTCTGTCACAGCAATAGCCGTGGCTGCAAGCCAGTGTACAGCGCGTTGAGCCCATGACTGCGTTGCGGAGGGAGCTCTCTTGCAATCGACAGTAAAGTTATGCACCGCTGGACACCGCCGTCGCTGCAGTCCCCAACACCCTTGGAAGCCCCCGCGCCCTCGAGAGGATGTCGCCGTCTCACACGCACAGCACGCACAATAAGTAGGCAGCTCAGCATACGACATCTCCCGCGCCGCACGCATCCCTTTTGGTTGGCTGCACACTGCCTACCGGAAGTCAGGATGCTATACGACGCCCCATCGAGCCACTACCCACCCTCCACTCGCCCTGCTGCTGTGCCGCGCCGGACCTGTGTCGCCGCCGCAGGCACCGCGCCGTCCGCCATCCCGGCGTCGACCACCCGGTTCCTCCGCGCGACGGGTTGAGACTCGGAAAGCGAAATCCCCGGCAATTACCGCACTGCAAAGCGTTTCTCGGTGGCTGTCAGGCGTGGGAACACTGGTATTGAGTTGATGTCGACCGGCACTACAGGGAGGCGCCGTCCCGGATAGCATCGGCAGAGGGCGTCGGCGTCGAACGACGAGCGGCGCACGGCGCGGTTGGCGGTCGGCGGCGCGGCGTCGGGCGCGTATACCGTATATACTGGTACCATTACCCGCCTGATGTATTTTATTATTAATATGGACATTTATTACTATTTTTATAAATGGTTTGAACTACACCGGGCATCTACGGAATGCGGCAATTCGAAGCCTGCGCTACTGGCGGTAGCAATAAACTATCTGGCAGCTATCACTTGATGCTGTATAGTAAATATGGTAGCGACTTCGGCGGTACGTAAGAGTAATCCTTTATGCATGCTGATGATTAGCTCGTAAAGTCGCGCTCGGATCGTTGTCATACAGGTACATCCTACATCATAGTGTGTATATATATCTACTACATATACATGCATAAATAATTATGAACATACATGTGGCCGTCGATCGTCGAATGATGTAATAATACAATGCGGGGTATACAGTCGTCGTCGTTATTCCGCAGCGACATACTCGTATATACCGTTCCACATACGTTCCAGGCTCCTTTTCACAAAATGATCATCGTCCGAGTTCGCGACGAATAGATACTGGGAGCTGAATGCAATGTGCATGATGTTGACGACCTGAAACCCTGTAACTTTGCACATGTATGTTCAGCTTATAACATATTAGATCAATATAGCCCTGTGATCAAACAACTGCGCTATACACTAGTGTGCCTGGCGCCGCGCCACGCTGTACGTTGCAAGCACGACCTCGCAACACTGGGGTTGGTGCCCCACGTGCCATCGCAGGCCCTGGAATATTATTATTTATTTCATGGCGGGACGGCCATGGATGTGTTAGAAATATGTCAATAAAGAGGCTAGAAACGTTGTTGGGTGTGGTACAGACTTGTAAGCGCGCCACTGCTGCACGTGTCATAGTATGAGACCATCGCAGGTTCAGTGTTGCTCTCGCTGAGCACCCTGGCAAGGCACGAGGATACTCACAACATGGCGCAGGAGTTGCTAAGAAAATTCTGAAATAACCTCAAAACCTGTATAATGCAAAGAGCAGTCCATGCTGGGGCGTCCGCGGGATGGTATCTGGGAGCGAATCACTAGTACTTGGTTCATGATCCCCTTTACCAGCAATGCACACAGGCGCCACGCTTGACCCTCCCTTTGCATGCATTACCTAATTTCGGCCAATATCGCCGAGCCGCCATTCTCGTGCCACTCGCGGCTCACGATGGGAACGTGGGCATGCAATACTAAGAGTACATATAAGCTTTGCCCTACGGCAAGAAGGCCGAAATAATCCTCTCCTGCGGCTTGCACAGGCAACGGTTACATCATGATTTCTTTTGCGTTGCCATGATTTGGCTGCGCTTCATCTCTACCCCAGCGGAATAGATACATAGGGCTTGCCCAATGTCGTGAATGACCTATATGGTGGATGAGTAGCATTCGAAGGGTGATATGCTATGAGTGCAGCAGTAAAAAGTGCGCCCCATGACTTTACATGCTCACTGATGGCGTTCTTCGTGAATGATTTGTATAGCGGCATCGCCACATGCACTAATTTTCGGCATGACTGAAACACCTTGTAGCGAGAGCTGCGGCATGGCAGAATCGGGTCTAACACACCATTTCCCCGAAGCCATACTGCCCCAGCAACATGCACGCACGATCTCGCTGCAGCCATATACAGTAGGCCTGTCGATTGAATCCACGAAACCATGACTTGTGTGGAGGGGTGTATATCGAGATGAAATGGTAGCAGCAGCAGTTTATCTAGGGGCAGTAACCCCGCACAGTACTGGTAAGTGTCGTGCTGTTTACATGATCACTACCTAAATACATATTTGTGACGGTGGCCCACGCTGATACTGTCGTGGGTTTTCATTGATTGACACTCACTTGCGCACAGCAGCGTTGCGTAGGTGCCTATGAGAGGATACGTAGTATCACACAGTCACAGATACAGTGATTCCGGTTGCGCAATTGATTCATGTATACACGCCTTAGCTAATCTGATCAATGATTTAAGCGGGGTGGGGGGCTGAAAGGCAGTGTGGCTTCGAGCTGCATGCATCGTTCCACCTACCTACCATCGTCATACCAGTATGTGCATAATCAAGGCATGTTTCCAATGTCTGCTGAAAGCTTACTTGGCAGCAATCTGTGCAGAGCGATGTGGAGCATGCGGCAACAATTTAAGAAGTCTGCGGGGTACTGAAGCGGTCATGTTTTCACACCTGAAATCACTGCCCTCTACCCCACCACATCCGGCCCTGCTGCGGTCATTCATTTAAAACAAATCAACAACAGATAAAATGAGAACCAGGATGTAAGCAAATACCAGCACATCCATTTGCTGTTCATACTAGCACGTTCCTCGCCCGCCGACACCGACTAAAATGAGGGGCTGGTGGTAATTGTCCAAATATCAGCCACCCCCTTCCCTTGTTCGCAGCCGCGGCACACCAGTTAGCGTAGTATATTGATAACGGGTAGAGCCATGGGATGAATGATGCCGTCCCACGATGCCACAATTGATGCCGGGATCCGGTGCTCATATCGTGCCCATGTCTGCATCGGCGGCCTTGACGCCTGGCACGACGCCCTCCAGTGGGTCTTCTGTCAGCAGGCGGGCCTGGATGCCGTTCAGATGCGCCGCGCCCAGCACGGCCACAACAGTCGTTCCGAGCGGCGCCTCCAGGCAGGCATCCCTCACGCTGCGCGCCAGAATGTCGTTGCGCTTCTCGAGGAGGCCCACCAGGAAGCAGCGGGATAGGAGGACCTGCGCACGCACAGGGCTACACACCATTATCCCCCCCTCACCCCCAGAGAGAGCACACACGGACACGCACAGGAGCCGCCTCGTGTACATATGTCAAGGACAGTTTCAAGAAAGAGTCTCCACTAGCTTTCGATCTTTCTGTAAAAATAGACATGCCCTCGTCGACGTGATGCAGCGCGATGAACTCCTGTGCATGTGTATGTGGATGAGAAAGAGAGAAGGATCTGGAGGCAGAAGCGGGGCATGGCAACTGAGATATGTGGCTGTCTCGCGCGAAGCAGGTGACTTCAAAAGCTAATGCCAGGGGAACATTGCAAGCGGGTCACAGGGAGAGCGTGGCGGCAGCCTGCGCACCACTTGCATCACGTCCAGGAACGCAAACAAAATTGTGATAAATGTCTCCTGGGGCGTTGCAACGTATGCACCTCCCACGTCAGTACCAATCGGTACCAGGCTCAGCAGCTGGTCCAGGCCTGAGGGGGGCATCGGCAGAGAAATATGGGTGAAGAAGAGCATGCACGAGTTCATTTGTCTGTGTTCATGACAGGATGGGTGTCTTGCGATATGATTCAGGGGGGGGGGGGGGGGGGGGGGGGGGGGCTAGCGCCGCATCAGTCCCCCGTGAGGCTCGCCTATTCGTAGCCGATACAGCCGATATCGAAGCTTGCGCATCATAAGGCAAGGGAAGGTCAGGAGGTGTGCTGGTTGCCGATACGAGGTTGCCGATATTCTGCTTAACAAGTGGGAGGGGAAGGGCCGAAGGTGGGGGGGGGGGGGGGGGGGGGCGTTCGCACCGGCCAGAGTGCCAAAGGCGGGCAAGGCGAACCGCGGCGAGCGGATGAGCATTCCGAGCGGGTACCGCAGCAGCGAGACCGGCAGGCAGAGCAGCAAGCGGGGGTCCAGGAAGAGGTCGGCAGGCGAGAGGCTGGGCACGCCCGGTACGCCCGCAAACTCGCGCCGGTATCCGCGCTCCAGGTCGTTGGCCAGCCGGCGCCAGCCACCGACGGGGCTGAGCGCGTCGACGACGGTGGCGCGCGCAAGGGCGGCCAGGTCCCCTGTCACCTCCGCGATCGGCTGGTCGCCGAGCACCAGCGTGCCGCGCCCCGCCGCCGCCTCCACTGCCGCCTGAAACTCGTTATCCAGGATGACACGCAGCGGGGAGCCGGGCGCCTGCTTCTTGAGCGTGCCGCGCCAGCGCTTCGCGCACGTCTCCAGCACGAGCGCCCCCAGGCGGCCGTCCCCCGCGAGCTCGCGCACCGTTTCGCCCGCCAGCGCGATTGAAGCCGGGTTGTAGTGCATGCAGCCGACCAGGACCACGGATCGCCCAGAGAGTGGCTCCCGGAAGCGCAGCAACTGTCGCTCCTGAAACAGGCCGGTGCGTTGTCAGTGCCGGAAAGGAGCAGCGCAAGCTGCCGGCCTATCCGCACGTTCAATATGTGTAATAGTGGGGCTAGGCCAGCCACAGCCGAATGTCTACGAAAAGTAGCTAGACCTAGTACCACCAGGGCAGCAGTAATCTCTACTCCTGGTAGTACGGACAGCGTAAAACCGCCCTCGCGGAGCTGATTCCCTCTAGACGCTGGAACCACCGTGAGCGGTTCCAGTATGAACAGGTGGAGCCGGCGCGTACCTTGTCCGCCTCAAAGCGTTCCAAGCCAACCGGTGGTGTGGAAGGGGCGGCGGCGATTGGTCGCGACCGTGTCGGATGCGCCCTCTGCTGCTTTCGCGGCGCGACTCGTGCGGCTGGTTGCCCACCGCACAGCAGGGCACCCCTCACACCAGTCAGCATGTTGCTTTGAAATGCATACATGTTGGCTCTATCGTCTGGTGACCTCGCGTGGTACAGGAGAGGGGGACCCGCCGTCTGACACTTCAGTCGCCGGGCACACCGTGACAGGGTCGAATCCCGGTGACCGCAGAGTACCTGCTCGCGATCTGGCGAGTGATGAGACGTCCTAGTGACCCGGCCGTCCCGCCCCCGCCACTCTGCAGGAGCGACTGTGGCGGCTAATACCTGTAGGCTTTGGGCGGCTATACCTGTAGAGGCAGAGCCGGGGGGGTGGGGGGGTGGGGGGGGGTGGCGGGGGTTCGAGATTCAGGTTCACGCGTTAGGGCTTTTCAAGACACCCGCGCTGGCCGGCGTCGAGATATATGGCGCGATTAGTAGGGAATATCTATATCAAAATGTGCAGTCGCAAAACGATTTTTAATGTTTCATGGATCCCCTATATTAGATTCTCTATAAGGACTAATTGCTGAGGAAGTTTCACATCGATAATTTAGCGGACGCATATCATAAAAGTAAAGTAAAGTTCGCCCCGGGACATTCGGCCGGAGCACTTGACCTCTTGCACCAATTGTAGGTCTTGCGTAGCCCTTAGATCATTGCCCCATTCGAACCCCGAAGGGCATCAATAATGCATCAACCGGGTAAACCCGGGACACGCCGGGCCGATAGTGCCGACATATAATCGATCCCTGGATCTCTCACATACAAGACGACCGCTCAGCCGAGCGGACGAGGAATGTACCCGGTAGTGGACGCCTAATGTTCTCAAACATCAACACTGTAGTCTTATCTTGCTCGTTAATTATTCAGGGTTTATGTTTGTGTAGGGTGTCGCTTTCGCCTCACGCGGTCCTGCAGCCGGGCCAGCGGCGGATATTACGGGCCGTCACGCGTACAGTACCCGCATCGCGGCGGGGCGACAGGACTACAGAAAAAGTCGGAGAATAAGTGCTGTTGATGATCAAGCCACGGGGGACGCGAAACCCATACACCGCTGGGCTATACCATGTCTTGTAACCACCAGCAGCCACGACCACTGGTTGAGAGGCCACAACGTAGCTACTCCGCCCCGTTAGGGTTCAAAAGAATCGTTTTGGTGGTGGCGGGAGTGAGGCACAGTGAGGCAGTGGCTGGCCCTTGCCTCTCGACCCTCCCACCCTAGTCGGGTCTCTCGCGCCAAGTTGCGACAGCGAGCTAGCTAGCCGCGGGGCACTCGGGCAGAAGCGGAACGAGCTAGTACCTCTCCACATACCCACCCAGCAATAGTGTGGAACTCGACGCTACGGGTCCAGGGCTTTGCGCCCCTCTTTCCATACCAGTCCCGCCACAACGCGTCCAGGTGCGCGATCCTGCCGAGAGCGCGATCCTGCCGAGGTGCTTCTACGACCGCGACTGGACTGCTGCTGGGGTGGCCGGCCAGGATAGTGCGGCAGCGGCCGGTTGGAGCGTGGGAGAGTGCCGGCAGCGTGGCATGCGAACTTCGTGAGGGCGCCATTGCTGAGAAGCTGGTAGGTGACGCGGAGGGCAGGGTGCGCTGAAACAGTGGTGGGTAGTGGCACAGCAGAACACCGGGAATTATGAAGTTTGGGAAGGAGCTACTCGACGAGGCGCGCGAGGAGTGGCGGGACAAGTACATAAACTACATTGCGCTGAAGAAGAAGCTGTCAGAGGTTCGGGATGAAGTGGAGAATCCACACGCCAACCCGGGCGTGCTGGAGGCCAAGCGCGCCATCTTCCAGGGCTGCCTGGACAGCGAGATCGAGAAGGTGATCACATGGTACAAGTCGTTCCTCGAGAGCCTGGAGGCCAACGCCAAGGCGCTGGAGCGCGACCTCGCGCTCGCGCCCCAGATCCTGACCGACCTCTCCATCGCCACTGACTTCAAGCACAACGGCATCAGCACGCTGCGCGCCCGCTGGCGCGCTCTGGGCACCGACCTCGCGCACCTCCTCGAGTTTGTCAGCCTCAACATGATCGCGATGCGTAAGATCCTGAAGAAGTTTGCCAAGCACGTGGAGCCCACCACTCCCATGGACGGCTACTGCACGTTGGAGATCCAGCACCCCGACGACCCTGCATGGGCATTTGTGCAGGTCCGGCCGGCACTCCATGCTTCTGCCTGCACCTACTGCTGCCGAGCCACTGACCTCCGCCCCCCCCCCCCCCCCCCCCCCAACAATGAAAACACACACACACAAAGCATCGCCACCGCAAAAACGTACGCCTGACTGACGTACGTGTGTGTGTGTGTGTGTGCATCTTGCGGCAGGGCACCTTTTTGCCGGACTACATCGCTGAGGAGCTGGACCTCATGCAGAACAATCCCGCTGTGTCAGACTTGCAGGAGCGCGTGAACGTGGCACTTGGGTACCTGCAGATGATCCGCAAGATGCTGATTGAGGTGGCTCGGGGTGGGTGCTCAGGGTGCTGAAGGGCTGCATGGCTTCCCTGCTTGCCCTCCCCCCTCCCCACCCCCCCCTCTTGGCCTCTATACCCATCACAGCCCCTGGCCTTCGACAGTCTGATTATCAGCAAATAAACAGACCAGCCAGCGTGTGCATCATCGGCGCTCGAGTCACTCGCCTGGCATCTAACGGCACGGTTCATCTAAGCATTGTGGAGATATGGATGACGCCCATTGCTGACCTGTGCCCCCTCTCACAGACGCCCCGGACCCTGATTGTGTGTCAGTCACCGCCCCACGCCTCTTCGCAACAAGCAGGTGCGAGGGACCCGTGGGATCAGGGGGACCGGAGAGGGGGGTGGGGGGGGCGGGCAGATGCTCAGCAGTTGGAAGGCCGTGCAGGTGGGGTCATTGTGCTATGCTAACATGTGGCTGTGCCGCGCAGGCGGCTAGAGCGAGAGGTGTCCGTCACGCGGCAGCAGACGCTCAACTTCACCTCCGTGGACGAGCAGCACCTGCTACGTCAGATTGAGATCGCCGCCAACCAGGCCCGCGTCAGCGCCTGCATGGTCCGGTCGCGGCCCTGGAGCGTGGCACAGGTGGGCGCATTCCCCGCCCGTTGTCCAGCAGTCTCAAAGCCTTGGGGGGCAAACAGGAGGGGGAGGCGGCACGCTTTTTAGCCATGGATCCAGCTCTCTGAGGAACTTGCGCTGCATTGTGCTGGCACCGACAGGCGGGCATTTTCGAGGAGCCGCTCGGCGAGCTGCTTGCCAAGGGCGACACCGCCGGCATCTGCATCACGCTCAGCATGGCCTTCCTGCATGCTTGCGTGTACTACGTCCCGACGCCGACGCTGCACCACCTGTGCAAGTGAGCACCAAGACCCCCCCCCCCCCCCTCTCCCCCTCCTGGCTGCCTGCGGTCCGCATGGCGGAATGTCACCCTGCGACCTGAGCGGCTGTGGCTCTGCGCTCCTCAGGGACCTCAACATCAGCCTGACGTACGGCGGCCTGGTGTTTGCCATCTCTGACATTGGGGAGATAATTGCGTCGTTTGGTGAGTGTGCGGTGGGTTCATGGGACGAGGAAATGAGTGGACCCTACCACCGTAGATGGCAAAGGAAGAGCGCACTAATCTGCAGGCCTGACTGCCTTACGGCTGCCTCCTTTTGCCAGGCTACACCTTCTGGACTAACAACAACTACAAGCACCCGCTCCTGTTCAGCGCCTGCTGTGGCGTGCTGGGCTGCTCGCTCACCAGCCTCGGACTCGAGCTACCCTTTGGAGGCGTTTTTGTGTACCTCACAGGCCGCTTCCTTATCGGAGCAGGTGCACAACGGGTTAACCTGAATCATTCATGCAATGCCTGTTCAAATGAAACGTGGCCTGCCTGTGAATTGAAACGTCTTCCCCTCCTTCCCCTCCAGCATCTGCCAGGACAATTTGCCGCAGATACGTGGCAGACTGCATCCCTGTGGCCCAGCGAACATTCGCGTCGATTGGCATGGTGGTTGCAAGCTCCATGGGTATGGGGATAGGCTCGCTGATATCTGTGCCCATTGAGAGGATGGGCAATGTTCCCCTGCACCACAACATTGTGATTGAGGTGCGCCCAGCCTTTCGACCCGCTGGTACACTCTGCTGCACATATTTGTCCAGTGACGTCGGGACCTGTGTCATTCCGCCACCTACTGTACTCACCGACATGCAAGCCAGGGCTTCTGTGTCCATCTCTCTGTTGCTGCGGCTGAGGATGCCGGTGCCGATTTGCTGTTTCACAGCCAATAAGCTTCATTGGATGGGTGGGCGGCATTGCCTGGCTTGCCTGCCTACTGGCCGCCCTTTGCTTCTTCACGGACCCATACGTAGTCCACAAAATCGTGGATGACACAAGCAACGACCTTGAGGCATGATACCCGCCAGCTCTGCCAGGGTGATTGTCTGTGTGTTGTCACTGCTGTGTTATCTCTGGCTTTCGCCCATGGTTTTGCTCCTATGCACCCGGTCCACGTGGTCAAATTGTGCCCATGGTGTGTTTCCGTCATTGTGTGCAGGCCCCTCTCCTTGCCGCCCTCCATGGAGCAAAGCCAGAGACGTCTTCCACCGCCGAGCCGGCCTCAAACCCAGCCATGCTACGGATGCAGATGTCCTCGTGGACTGCCCAACGAATGGCTGGCGATGATCATGACTGGGAGGAGGAGCAGCCGCAGGAGCCCGACAAAACATGGTGCGTCGATGCTTCAGAACCAGACAGCGCTTCCCCTGTCGTGCTAGCGTTGATCCTTTTGTAAATGGTCTGTGTGGCCTGCTCGAGCTTCAATCTAAGACTCAGTGCTCTGCATCCTATTGTGCGCAGGCAGGAAAAGATCCAAATGTGCATCCTCTGGCTCATGGGCAGCACCAACGTGCCATGGAATGAGTTTTACAAGGCATTGCCTCCTCCTCACCCCCTGCTTGTGATAGGAGAGCCACATATGTGTGGGCACCTCATCAAATCCTGGAGCATCTCTGAGCAAAGCTGTGACTTTTGCCCGCAGGCGTTGCGTCCTACCATGTGCCTATTTGTGTGCCTCTCGCTGCTGAAGCTATCGGTGGCGGTTTTCTCCAGCTCCTTGCCTCTCTTCTCTCATGGCACCCTCTGGTATTGGAAGGTGGGTGTACCCAGTGCCTGAGGCAGCCTATTTCTTGTTCCCAGGATATTGTCCATGTATCAGTGAGAAGCGGCTGAGGGCCTGAGACAACCAGGGCAGGCTACTCTGCATCAACACTCCGTGCTGACTCATTATGTGCTCTGCCCTCTGTGTGCAGGATGTGAATCGTGCTTGTGTTCTCGGGTATTTGGCGCTAACGATGATCCCAGCTGGCTACTTTGTGGGTTTCCTGTCAACAAAATTCAGCGACAGGCGTATCCTGGTCACCTCAATTACATGGACAACCTTCGCTTGTGGACCGCTGTACTTACTAGGTGCCCCCCGCTCCCGCTTTGCCTGCTAGCGGAGTTGCATGCTTGCGGGTGAGCAACCTCTGCAGCTGGGGCTCGGAACTTACTCCTGCAAATCTGGTGGATTCACAGGCAGCAGCACTGCCCACAAGATTATGTACATATTTGGAGGTGTCATGCTACACATGAGTGTGGTTGGTGTCGAAGGCAGTTCCATGAGCCTGATATCAAAGGTATGCTTCGCCCAACAACATGGAGTCCCATCAACAACTACTGTCTGCCTATTGAGATCCGACCTGGTGCGCAAGCAGTGCTCATCACTGGCAAAACCGTCTGTCTGTCTGTCTGTGCTCCGCAGGTCATTCATCCGTGTATGGCGAGGGGAGCCATGAACTGCGGCCTCTTGACAACTGTCGCGGGTACCGTTGGCCGGTTGTGGGGAAACATCATGGTGCTGGTCCTGGCCGACATCGTCACCGTCGACGCGAACTCCCCCGGCTTTGAGCTTGTGGACTTTGCGCATGTACTCTATGGTACTCTGGCAGTGATCTTGTGCGCCAATGTCTTATATGTGCTGTATACCTATAGACAGCTGCGATAGATTCTGATCGCGGTACAGGCAACCGCACATCGCTAGGAAGCGAGAGAGGTGGGGGGGAGTTGTTGGGGCAGCAGAATTTTGGGGAATGGTGCATCTATTCAGATATTTAAGTACATGCCTGGCGCACAGGATTTTGTGTTTTGCACCGTGCCCATGAAGGACCCGCTGCTGGCGCAAACTGTGGATTCTGACAATTACCTCACCCACCCATGCTGCTTTCAATTTACCAATTGTTCTGTGTGGAAAGTAAAAGTAAAGTTCGCCCCGGGACATCGGCCGAAGCCGCCCCAGCGCTTGACCTCTTGCGCCAACCGCAGTTGTAGGTCTGGCATAGGCCTTGGAGCCTTGCCTCATTCGAACCCCGAAGGGCTAACGCATCAACCGGGTAAACCCGGGACACGCCAGGCCGATATATTACCGAGATACATTGGCCAGGGATCGATCCCGGGATCTTTCGCATACGAGACGACCGCTCAACCGAGCGGACAAGGAATGTACCTTGTGTATTCTGTGTGGAATATAGCATTCCTCAGAAGCACTGCCATCATCACTGTGTTGTACTCCTGCGAATGCGCTTGTATTTGTTGCTTGCTCTATCTGGAGTGTGTATGCGTATTACTGGCTCACCGCCATTTCGCAAAAGTCCGCACTTTCATGATCCTGACAGCGTGGTATATATCATGCGTGCATGTTGTTATGGGCGCAAATGCTTTCGTCTTTCTGCTGCTGGCGATACATACTTTGCTTGTAGGCAGCAGCATCCCACGCTTGCGCGCAATGTTATTGGGGATTTGGTAGTTGACAAAAATCATTGATTATTATCCTACGGCTGATATTATACCATAAATATGATTCAGTGGAGCTCATTGAAGCTAGAGTGGTGCTACTGGATATGTTGTCTCATCTATACCGCACCTGCTATGCACTTAATAAAATGCGTCATACATGTCATATGGTATTTTCAGGATATGCAATAATGTGCATTTCTCCTTGATCGTTATTTCGGCATACCGAACTTTATTTACAGCATGTATCCGGTATTGTTCTGTATACGCTCCCACTACTACATCCGTCAATTGTTTAATAACTATGATTATTGTTATTAGCGTTATTGTTAATATGACCACCTGACTATATGACACTAGTAAGTAATTTAGAATAAGTTCTTATTGGTCATATAGAATATATGTACAATTGTGTACAAATATGGATTTCATCATGGAAACTCATCCGCGCATTATCTACACCGATTATACCTGTGCTACGGTACTGCTCGTACTGTATGCTTCAGCAGACATGCAGAGGTCCGGCCACAGCAGGCCGAGGAGCGGGCAGTTGCTGTGAAGTTATAGGAAGGCTATCAATGCCGCAGCCCCGATCTAGCTGGGTTTGCGAACCGTCCCAGGTGTGACTATTGGGCCTCCCGACATTTGCCGCTCGAATCTGCCCTAGCAACTCCCACGGCTTGAATACAGCACTCCACATAATTTCGTGCGTATCCTCGCCTTGGTGACCAAGCCATGGGGCCACGGGGCCATGAAGCCTCGCTGTTCAGTGCATGCAAGCCTCCTACGCCAAGGAGGCAGCCGCTTCGTCCGGCTATCGCACTTGTCAAATTGTTTTTCGGCAATGGCGTGGTTTGGCACAGGGCTACAACCACCGAAACTCGACCAACACACATGGCAACATGTTGGCGGTGTAGCTCCCATCCATCGCATTTGTACGCGCGCTCCCGATGGTGGGTGGACATATGCATGGATGGCATGTACGCCGTGGGAGTTTGAGACCAATCAATGCATGCTACCGTTGCAATGCATCGGCATTTCCGTGACAGTGTGCCAAGAGTGCAGACAATTCTCCAAAATTGTCAATCCCACAAGTTTTCAAGCTGCAAGATAAGCGCCGCTGGCTACACCTCACTGGGTTAAAGTAGTACACAAAACGCGCTTTCGATTCCACATGGGCATGCCTATGCCACCCGCACTGTGGGCTAAGCGCAGGCTCGCCCCCCCATAAACAACAATTTCACAACTAGCGCACATGTCTGCGCGCATGTTGTTAGTAGCACATGTCATCCATGACCAAAGGCAGAAGCCGAAATGACGACGGGATCGACGCAACGTGGATTCGCATCCAAGAGGTCCTCACGCCTGGTAGCTTGTGTGGAGTGGCACATTGTATGCCCTTATCATGTCCCCCCACCCACCCACAATGAGTTGGCTGGCTGGCATGCCAGAGTAGGGAGGGTATCTTTGACAGACCATATATAGAATGTCGACGTGTTATCGGAATGATGTTCCAATGAGCGGACTAGAAAGCCCGGCTCACGGACTTCTAGTGCGCTATTCGGGTACAAATTATAATATGAACTATCTCGACAGTTGAATCAGCGATGTTTCGATTGTTCAGAAAATTTAAGAACGGGTTCTATATCACTGGCCTACAGTTCCATGAATTGCATTGCCAGCGCTTTGAAGTACCAAGAGCGAGCGTTTGCATTGCCAGCGCTTTGAACTACCGGACTTTTTTTTCCATTAATACCAGCAGCGAGTAGCGAGTACCAGTACCATTACCAGTAATTCTAGGGAACTGCCCTTTTTGTACTTCACACCAGTACCAGCAGTACCAGCAGCGAGTACCAGTACCAGTACCTCCCAGCCGTGAGATCGTAATCGGACGGCTGTGTAATTAAGGACCGTGGGCGGGTGTGGGGGGGGGGGGGGGGGGAGGGGATTATAGTACTTAGTAGTACATACCAGTAGATAGGCGCTTTAGTCATGCACCTATAGGCCCGATCCGCTGCACTATACGGGTATCCGTACGGCAATAAAGCTCACCGCCGAAAAATCGACGCTTCGCTGGATAAAATGGCGAATTGTTATGAATTTCCGCGTGATTGCAAGATAACAGCTCGTTACTGGGCCACCAGCTAGTTTGCGAATGTCGCATGCAGCCCGCCGCTAGCTGGCCATAGACGCTAAACCATGCGCCGAGCATCACGAGGTAGGTGGCTAACACACGTATCTCGACGACAATGGGAGTAACACTACACGGTTCTTCACGTTCAAATGCCGGCGTGCCGTGCGCTCAAACCGGCCACCATGCCGTTGTCCAACATATGCGGTTACACTGACATGTTACACTGATATTGCCAAATAAATGACAGGTGCCACGCGCGAGCCGCACACCCTCGTATTGATCCCAGCGCACCACATGCACGCCCTTGCACGAGGTTTTCCGCAATGACCGCAACGGCATAGTTTTTGCCTGCGCTCATACACTAGAAGCGCCCCAAGCGTAATCACATCCATAAACGCATGCAGTTTTTTGTGGCATTCTGCAGCCAGGGCATGGGCATCAGCAAGGCTCCACGGTTGTGCGGAAAACATCGAACTTATGTCCCTACGGGACTCCTGTACTACGCCGTTGTGCTTGGCCGTACTACTGACGCGCGTTAATTAATTCGAGAGCTTTATGTACAAATACAAATGATTGTTAATACGAGTAAAACAATACGCGCGTGCATGACGCATGCCATAATAATACGCGCAAGGCAGCAATGGCAATGGCGCGCATGGCATTTTAAACACGCATGGCAATGACGCATGCGGGAATGCTGCGCGTTCCTGACCGTGATCCAACAAGGACACAATGTTCGAAGTGATATACTTGGCCTCTAAAGGCTCTGGTCTTACAGAATGCATCGGCAATTATTTGTTTGAAGACTACTATATAACATACCAGAGCGCCGCGCCGTCGCCTACCCATTCCGCCGTAGCTGGGTCGCTGCCAAAACGTCCGTCGTAGAGACGATGCAAGGGTTTCACTGTTGCCAGTCCTGTCCCGGGAGGGGGCGGGGGGGCGCGCAATGACGTTGCATGCGCTGCGCGGCGTGGTCGCGGTAATAAAGATTTGCTTTTACGAGTATGCGCATTCTTAAGCGGAAAATCGTACACCGGTCCTATTCAACACGATTATGTATCTATCGTAAAATAGTGACATGCAGCACTGCGATCACCGGTTAATTAAATCAGACGCTGCTCGTAGGTATGAATACAAGGAAAGTGTGTATTACCAGCAGATGTGGTTTAATTTTCATGAAAATCTATTTTCTGAAATTCATTGAATTTCATGAAAGCGTTTAATGTATTTTTGAAAATGACCCGTGCTGTGTTAGATGTTCCACTCGCATGTGCTATTATACGTTGTAAGCATGCATTATGCGTACATCGCAATGCATGCGATTATGCGATGTTGGTACACGCATTATTGTTGGTGAGCAATAAGGGAGTTTCTGATTACGCAGAGGCTTGTGGATCAAGCACGCGGGATACGCGGTTCCGCCAAAGTCGCCTAGTAAGTGTGCTTAAATTGTGGTTGCTCGCTACGAGCATACCTGCTAACGATTGCCAACTTTCAAACATTCGAATGCGCCACGTCGACATGTTTTCGTGCGCTGATCGACAGGCCGTGCCGCCCAGCCGCCCCGCCCCGCCCGCCCGCCCGGTTGCTGATGTCTGGCCGGCCCGGCCGCGCAGCCGGTCAGCCGCCAGCGGGCGCGCCTCGCCGAGTCACCTGCCGGTATTGCTGTGTCACCGGGCCAGCTCACCCAGCCGGCGCGCGTAGGCGCGCTGCTGCCCGCTGAGCGCGGGGAGGGTGCGCGCGCGGCATGGGCACCTTGCGGGTCTTCGGCAGACCGGGGAATAAAAAATAGCTAAGTATCCGCGTCGGCCGTAAATGGGGTATCTGGTCATATTGATAATTATAGAGGTTTGAATTACACCGAAACTTAGTTCTGTCTAGTCCGCGCGGAGTAACGCCGGACGTTTCAGCTACCATCGCACGCGGGCCGTGGGTACGTAGCGACACGCGAGTCCCAGCCCCTATATATGACGCTCTGGTCGCACCAGGGGCGCTCACCTTATACTTTTGCACGAGCTCATCGCTCACGCAAAGCATCGGGACTCTCGTGGTCTCGCAAGGTCCGACCTCTACAACCCTCTCACGAAGTTTGACGTTCGACGTTCACCGAGACCTACGCGACAACGATTGGATGGCGCCCAAGCAACCCAAATTGCATGACGACATGTACGCATACGCAGCATGCGAGGAGCCGAGCAGTGACCCACCGCGCCGCCCCGGACGCTATCGCCGACTTGAGTGCAGTGCTGATCCAACGACTAGCGACGAGGCTCGACAAGCTGGACTCTCGCGCTCGCCCCCTCGCACCTAAGCACAAGCCCGATCCCACGACGCATGACGACGGCTCCGAGGGTGGCACCGGAGAGGACGGCCCTCCCTCTGGCTTCCCTATACAATCTATTTGCCCCGCGGCCTTCATCGACCCGCGGGACTGGATTGACGTCCTGCCCCGGGGGTATACGCCGAGTGCATGCCCCCCGTCGGGCTGCTGGCATCCGGCCTGGGAACCCCGCGACAAGACGAGTGGGACCGCTGCCTCACGGAGTAGAAAAAAAAGCACGGGACGCGCGACGCATACCGGCATATTATGTGCTGTGGTGTCTTTACCGCCGCGGCCGCTCACGCTGCGCCCGAGGACGCTATGGCAACGCTTCGTGCGAGTAACGTCACCCCGACGGACACCGCGTACGCCAACGACCTACTCGCCTCCGCCCTCCGCACGCTCGCCACGGTCAACGCCCGGTCCGAGGACCGCCTCACCTACATACGCCGATTCAACTGCAAGACGACGCTCTCGGGCGAGGATCGAGTCGCCGCACCGCTCGTCTACAACCCCTTCTTCGACCCCGCCGTCGCCGAGCGCGGTGCCAACGGGGTCGACGGACTACTCGCCGCCCTCGACGACAAGCAACTCGAGGTCAGTCTCCTGCAGGCTGCCAAGGCCCAAGCAGCCACCCACTTCAAGGGCGGGAGCGGAGGATCCGGCGACAGCGGAGGGGGTGGCGGGGCCGGCGGCACCAAGCCCACCAAAACCGGCACGTGGACGACGGACAAAACGCAGCCACCGCGGCCGAAGGAGCCTACCAAGCCACAGCCCGACCCCCCCGATCAAACACAGGACTGCGGCCACCGACGAGCAGGGCGACGAGGTCCGACGGTGTGCGCCGCCGCGCCGATTCATGTATCCCCAACTCCAACTGCATGCGACATAGCGTGGGGCGGAGCTGGCGCTACTGGAGCGACATCGGCGCGAGCGCGCAAACCCTTCGGTGGATCCGGGAGGGCGTCCGCATCCCCTTCCGCCACAGCCGGCCCCCCAAACCCTTCCACTGCGGCATGTCTGCGCTGGAAGCCACCCCGGCGCAAGTCACCTTCTTGGAGGCGGAGCTCGCCCGCTTCGTATAGCCGCCGCGGCGCTTGCACAAGATTCGTTTCAAGAATGTTTTTAGTTCGGTCCCAAGGCCGGTGTCAACCAGTGGCGCTGCATCATCGACTTGCACGTGCTCAACACCTACCGCGCCCGCAAGCGACTCAAGATGAAGACCCTCCTCGGGATTTAGCACCTCAAGAGGAATGGCGACTACATGTTTTTTGTTTGACCTGCAAGACGGCTTCTACGCCCTTGGCATCGCCTAGCAAGACCGGGACTACTTCACCGTCGACGTGCGCGGACATCTCTACCGACTCGCCGATATACCCCCGGGATGGTTCCTCTCATCTTCACGACCTTCACCGAGACCTTCGTCCGCTACCTACCCAAGCTCAAACCCTCCTCTTCGTCTACGTTGCACGCACGCCCCAGCAAGCGCTTCATTCGCCGGACACGCTGGCGGGCGGCCCGTATCTTAATACCGTATGTCGCCGACTTCCTGCTCTTTGCCTCGACGAAGGAGGAGGCGCCCCAGCTCCGGCAGCGGTTAACGGAGCTTCTCGCTGGCATGGGGCTGTCCCGCAACCCCAAGAAGGGCTATTTGGGAGCCCGGCTAGTTTGGGCGGCACTTGGGGGTCGAGATGTATGGCGTATTTGTATGCCCAGCCGGACAAGTTGCAGTGCGTTGCTACGCAAGCCAACATCTCACAACGCGCGGTGGCTCCCGCTGCGCGACCCGCAGCCACTCGCTTTGTACATGTACTCGGCCATCCCGGCCGCTCGGTTCTTCCTCCGCGGGCTCCACTCCGTCGTCGGAGAATAACGGTGAGGCGGGCGCATCAGGATGACGCCGCAGCTACGTCGGGAATGCAGTGGTGGACGGCGGTGCCGGCTCAGGCCAATGTCAAGCCAAATCACCGCCTGATAGAGACGGCCTACCTTCACACCGACAGCTCCGGCTACGGATGTGTGTGTGTGTGTGTGTGTGTGGGGGGGGGGGGGGTCATGAACGGGCGGTGGGAGGCGAGGGGGTTTTGGTCTGCTGCAAACGAGCAACAACACGTAACTTGGAAATAGTTGAAGGCCGCCCGCCTCGCAATGGAGAGCTTCCTCCCCCACCTCGCCGGCCGCCGCGTCCTTCTGCACGAGGACAACGAGACAGTATGTCACATCCTGACGGGGTTGACCTCCCGCCCACCCGAGATGATGCACGAGCTGCGCCGCTTGTGGTGCCTGCTCGACACGCATATGGCATCCATCGATCGGCGCGCGCTATATCCGGTCGGAGGCGAACGTATGGGCGGATCGGCTTAGCAAGCACCTTGACAACGACGATTGGCAGCTCGACCCGGAGTTGTTCGCGGAGCGGGGCTGGCGGTTTGGGCCGCACTCGATCGACCGTTTCGCGTCGGCGCTCAACACCATGACGCCCCGCTATAACGCTGTCTAGCTGGACCCGGCGCGCGAGGCGGTGGACGCGCGGTATCGTCTCTCCGACGGCGCTTGGCGCCGGGAGAACAAGTGGCGCAACCCGCCCTGGCAGATGCTGCCCAAGCTCCGGCAGAGCGGGGCCCCGGCTACCGTGGTGGCCCCCAGCTGACAAGGCGAGGCGTGGCACCATGAACTCACCGAGTTATTGGCGGAGGAGGAGCATCTCGTCATGGAGCCGAGCGCGGGACTGTTGGCTCCGGGGCGTCGAGCGGGGCGGGGTGTGGCCGGCAAGCCTCAATGGCTTGTCATTGTTTTCCGCGTTCCCTTCCGGGGTGGATGCATCTCAAACGGGGCGCGATCAGTGCCACCTTGGCGCTCCACCTCGGTGCCGGCGCGAATCATCGGCCGGCGGTAAGCAAAGCCCGCCGTTGCACGCGTGCCCCAACCAGCGCATTGAGTACATGGTGGAGGTCGACGGGTGTACGAACCCGTGGGCGGAATCCTTGCGGCTCTACATGGCGCGGGTGTTGGGGTCTGATGCCATGGGTCACAAACTATGGAGTTGCTGACGGCGGCATGGGCCCTTCAACGGCAGACACCTACGGCAGTACGATTCGGCGCTACTTCAAGTTCCGCGAGGACGAGGGCCGGCCCACCCTGGCTGCCGACCCGACCACGATGGCGCGCTATATATCACTTGGCTGCGGGATCTCGGCACTATCAAGGCCTATAGCCTTACCTCTCAACGGTCAACACCTTCTCCGAGGATCACGGCTTGCCGACAATGGCGCTCGGTCCGCTGGTGGCTAAGGTCCGCAAGGGCTGGAAGGCATCTCATGTGTCGCTGCTCCCCACGCTGCCCAGGGTGTTCCTACCGGCGCGGGAGGTATTCAAGGCCCTCACCCTAGCCCGAGCCCTGCGGCGGGAGCTTGGCCGGTGGAGGACGTGTTGCCACTACGTGTTCGCCTATTCCGGGCGGTGATTGCGGTCGTCCTCCTCCTCATGTTATTCCGGCGCGGCGGGGCGGGGGTTGAGTGCCGGTCTTGCGACCTCGGGCGACTACGAGGTCGCCAGACCGGCGGAGTATTCCTGAACCACCGGACACATATAGGAAAATGCGCGGTACCGCCCCCCCGGCTGAGGCTAAACTACTAATGTGTCAATGCTGGATGCGGTGATGCCTGGCGTCTCCGATCTGCTGCGCTACTTCGTTACTGCCCGTCGCACACTCGATGGCGGACGGCTACCGCCCGCCCGCTGGGCCATCGACCGCCATGAACATGCAAATTCATGGAAAGTGACGCGGACAGTGAAACGTTGTCTGGGTGGTTACAGCTCGTATTAGCCGCAGTCGACAAGCAGCCCCCGGCGAGATCTGGCTAGAAGAGTGCGGCGACTGCCGCCTATATCATCGGCGTGATGATGCAGAAAATCAGGCATTTCGGCGGTTGGAGCGCCAAGTCCAACGTTATGTTGCACTGCATCGACAACCCTACTACGACGCTGCTGTGTCCAACAGCATGGTCTTCTTTGGCTAGCTCACGCCATGGGGCGGCCAGCCGGCGCTCGTGCCGCGCCAAATAATGGCGACCTGATGGCGAAATGGTAGCCCCCTGCTGTTCAAATGGTCATATTGATAATTATAGAAGTTTGAATCACACCGGGACTTTGTTCTGTCCAGTCCGCGCGGAGTAACGCCGGACGTTTCAGCTACCCGCGCACGCGGGCCGCTGGCGGTTACGCGCAGGTCCCAGCCCCTATATATGACGCTCCGGTCTCATCAGGGGCGCTCACCATCTGCTTTTGCACGAGCTCATCGCTCACGCAACCCACCCACCCTTCCCTCACACTGCCAATTGTTGGGGCTTGCGCCCCACGGCCAAAACTTTGTAACATAGATCTGATACTGTTCGGCAAAATGGTAGCCCCCTGCTGTTTTTAACGAGTTTGAAATTGAAATGAAAGCATTTCTGAATTCAGTGTTTTTTCAAATTCAATTAATTTCATGAAAGGATCGGCAGTTTGCAATGAAACAACCGTCACTGAATACCAGTAGTAGCTTTATACACTCGTTACTTATTATTACTTACTTCAACATTATTGACGAAATAATGACATTGTTGTGGGATATAATTGTTGTCTTTATGGGATTAGCGACCAGAATGGGATTAGCGCTACTTCACGACGGTAGTATAAACAATTGAATCTGCTCGACCCAATAAAATAAGCGGTGGGGGAAGGGGGGGGGGGAGGAGAGGGGTAATATTCATAACGGCGTCCGCCGGCGCAGCAGCGGCGGAGAGCGGCGCCACCTGTGCGCGCCGATACTCGTGCGATAGCGCGCGCGCCGCGCGAGTATAGCGAACCAGGTACGGGTAGTGAAGGCAACAGATCGCGACGCGCGCAACAAGGCGGCAGGTTGTCGACTACAGTGTGTCGACTATGGCCGATGACGACGACGAGTTATTGAAGTATCGCTATATCGCCCTTTAGGGAGTGTCGCCGGCGGCAACGTGGTGGAGCGGGGGGCGGATGGCTCTGTTTGGCGCCCAGTCCAAGGGGCGGGCCGCCACCTTCTCGGAGCTGGAGGCAGGCGCGGCAGCGGTCCATCGGCTATGTCTTCCCTCGATTGGGCCTGCTGGCAGGTGGGGCGATGCGCTGCCCTGGTTGCAGTTGCAGTGGCAGTTGCAGTCGCGGTCGAAGTCATAACAGTCGCAGCCATAGTGGCAGTCACGCAAGTCAAGCGTGGCAAGTTGCCGACCTTTCCCCAAATCCCCTCCATGTGGTCTGTGCAGGCACACAATCATCCAAGCAAACGAGGAGAGCGGAGCAACGACTTTGTCCGCAACCAGCTTGCGGTTGCTAGAAGGTGGGCCAATGCCAACATTAGTACCCAGGAGCCCAGATGCAGCGCGGGGCTGCGCATCTGAGGGCCGGCGCAATCCTCCCGGATGCAACGTCCTTACACCCTGCCACACGTGTTGCTGCAGGCGTGACATGGAGGAGCGCCATCACGCGGCTCCTGGTGGACATGACCGCGGTGGCGCAGCACCGCAACTGCGGCGACGGCGGGTTGCTGTGCGCCTGCGTGGCAAGCCGGTGTGCGCGGGCGTTGGCGACCTGTCTGCATCCGCCAGTCTCCTGATCCGCCTACTCCGCATGGCCCCAATCACTGCGCTAACATCCCCACCTCTCAACCCCTGGCCCCCTTTGGCGACCACCTCCCCTATCCTGGTAGGTTGATTCTGGACGCGCTGCAGCAGCCCAACACTTCCATCGCAGGCAGGGTAAGGGGATGGAACACCGCGCTGCAGTGGTGAGAGTCTCGCCAGCCATGGCGTGCATGTCCTGGGGGCTTCACACACTATACCCCCTTTTGCTCGTGCTGGCAACCCATTCCCCTATTCTCCAGGCATGCTCTCTGTTGGCAACCACAGTGTATACTCCAGGCTGGCCGGTATGGGGGAACAGATGCAGCACCGCCGATTGCCACATCTCTTGTTGTGCATGCCTGCTGCGGAGGTGCCAGGTGTGTCGAGGCGCTAGGGCAGCAGATGCCCAGCGGAACGCCCGCTCACACGGGTAACCACGACACGCCGCCGCCGCCGCTCTGCCTTCCCATCCGATGGAACAGCCTGGCCAGCATCACCGCCATGATCCGGGCGGTGCTTTCGCCCAAGCTAACGGTGAGCTTGATCATATATACCGTACTAGGGAGGAACAACTGCCGGCGCCGTTATTTTAATAGCGCGGCTGTGGCACGCTAAGGCGCTGGCCTCCCTGACGGGACGTGGCCCGGTGGTGGCAGGTCTTTGGCGTGGCGGAGGCCGATGGCGAGCGCCTTGTCAGGCTTGTCGCGGAGGGGTTTGTCGGGGCTCTGGGTGGCGGCGTCTCCGCCGCGCCCTGCGTGCAGGTGATGGGCGTGTCCGGGCTGCTGCCGGCTGACAGCCACTGTGTCCAGGTATGAACCGTCACATCACTCGGCGTGGCGCCATCCTCATGTTGGTTCATTAATCTCAGGAATCTTTACCCCTAAAACCCATAAATCCTAAACCCTAAAACCTGAAAGCTCCAAAAACAGTGAGTTTGATGTGCAATAAAACTGAAAGAATTACTCTTAAGGGGAAAACTACAATTACAAAGTGTATTTACAACATTTCTGTTTTTTTTATACAATGAACAGCTTCCGGTGTTGCTTGGATTGGCGTCGTGTACCATTGATCCAGCCAGCGCCCCACCATCCTTGCGTGGGCCTGCTAGGCGTGGCACCTCACATCGGGCATGGCTCATCGTTTTGCGATTGAAACAGGGCCTCCTCCTGGACACCCCTCTCGCCCCCGAGGACCGCGCCATGCTTCCGTTGACCGCTGCAACGGCCGCGGTCTTCACCTGCCCGCTGGACGTGCCGCAGCAGCTAACGTCGCTGGAGACCGCGGACGGGCGGCCATCCCAGCAGCTGCTGGAGGTGGCTGGCCCCAGTGGTGAGCGCCAGGCCGCAGTGGCCGGATGCGGCGCGGTGTCACATGCGCACTGCCCCAGCAGCGGCAGCCGATGCTGCGTTGTTGCTTGGGTTGCCCGCCTTGTCCACTCTCAAGGCAATCGAGCTGACTACGGCAAAAACACAAGATTGATATGTGATGAATGTACCCGTACGTATATAGCTGTGGAGGAAGCATAGGCATGTAGGTGTCGTACGTACATGTGTGCCTGTGTCTGTGTGTTAGTTGTATGTGTATACATTTTAGGTTCGGCAGAAGGTTTGGTGTATATAGTATGGTATGGTTAAACGCGCCCGGCGCTGAGCCCCGGGGGTAGCTATAGGGTCTCGCCCGGCCCCAGTTGGCTGCCTGACTGTAGCCCTAGGGTTTGGTGTATATGGGCACTGGTTTGTGGCGCTGCGCCAGGGTCTGAATCTATCTGGGCATTCCGCCTGGCGGTGCGGGTTTCGATCCGAGCAGGGCGCCAACCGGATTGGGCGCCAGGCAGCGAGCACCTCGCAGAGCTCGAGCAGCTGCTGGGCCGCCTCGCCCGCCTGGGTGTCCGCGTGGTGGCCAGCCAGCGGGTGATCGACCCAGCTGCGCGGGCCGCCTGTCGGCAGCTGGGCATGGTTCCGCTGGAGCGCCTCTCTGCCCGCCATATTGGGCCGTTTCTGCGGCTGACGGGCGCCGCGCCGATCGGGTCAACGCGCCTGCTGGATGACAAGCTGATTGCGGCACACCTCGGGAGGCTGGGGGGGCTGCGCGGACGTCTTGTTCGAGGTCTGGCCAGGACGGCAGTGGAGGTGTTGTCTGATCCTCGGCCTCCGCAGCGCGCCGCTCCGGTCTGCACGATTGTGCTTGGCACTCCAAGCGATCTGCTGCTTGAGGTAAGAGGGAACGGGAGTTTTCGAAAGCAGCCGCCCCGGGAGGTTTGCCACATTTTTCTCTCGGTGTTACATGACTACATATAGGTCGGCTCGGATTGGCATTGATCTGTCCTGTCTGCTGCTGCCTGCCCGACAGGAGATGCGGCGTGCCGTCGACGCGTCGCTCCGAGGGCTCTCGCAGTACCTCCACGTCCCCCTTGCCTGCCCAGGCGGCGGCTGCACAGAGATGCTGCTGGCGCGGCATTTGACTACGCTGTCGATCCAGCAACTGAGGTGCGTCTGGGCGTGGGCCTGGGCGGAGTGGCAACCAGAATCCTGGGACGGGCCTGTCCAGTGAGGAAATACAGTGTTTGCGGCATTCATTGGGGGGGGGGGCGTGCAGTGCATACAGCCACATCCTCACAGGCCTTGTCAGAGTATCGATGTCTTAGACATGTGAGGCGTATGGATCCCACAGGCCACAGAGTCCGGAAGCCGCAGCGGCCCAGTCTCTTGCCAGCGCCCTACAAGAGGTGGCAGGGCAACTTACTGGCGGGCTCGTCGACCGCGCCGAGCTCTGCGATTGTGTGGTGGCATCCACGGAGGCGCAGAGCGCAGCCTCGGCAGGTGCGTTTGGGCTTGATGGAACGAGGCGCTGCAAGGTTGGTTTCCACCAATGGGTGCCAAGCTAGTGGCTGCCAATCAGTACCTGACCACGGGGGTTACTGTTTGCCCGGCTGCAGGCGGAGGCGGTGAGCTTGCCCTGTACGGTTGGCATCATCACGCCGCGCAGGTTGCTCCGGTGGCGCAGGCGCGGCTCATGCCACAGGGCTCAAATGGGCAGGGCAGCCTGCAGTCGCAGGTACTGCAGCTCCCAAAATCATTCGAGCTTGCACCGGTCCCTTGTGTCAGCTTGCGCCCCAAGTCCGGCCCCATTGATTCTTTCGATTCGCTGACAACTGCCCACTGCCGCCTTACTCGTGTCGTCCGGCAGGTGGCCTCCATAGAGGCGGCGTACCTCCTGGACAGCCTCGCCAGCAAGGCGTCGGCGCTCGCCTGTGCCGTGGATGCAGCGTGCATGCTCTGCAGGGTGTGCGCAACTGTGGAGGAGAGCTAGAACTAAAGGAAATCCGACCATGCTTCGACCCTACCCAAAGCAATGCAACCGCATACAGGGTTTTTTCCTTCTCTCTAGGGCATGTCCCACATAGGCAGCCAACTGCAGCTCAAAGAGAGGGTCATTTTGCATGTTGGCGATTCTTGAAATTGGGGTTTTTATATCAATGCATAGGTTTACTGACCTATGTCATATACCCAAGTTCTGACCTACTATTCCTAGGCCCAAAACCTGAGAACCACTCCAAGGAAAATAAAGCTCGGCGATAGGCGGCGACTCTGGTAGATTATATTAGCTAGAGGCTCAGGTCACAAGTTCACCAGGAATCGGAGCGCAGGGGGGGGGGGGGGGGGGGAGGGGCTCTATGTACGTCACTATGTAGTCCCCGAGCTCTTGTTTCGCCAGTACAATCTGCTGTTGCTAGCTGTATGTTGCGACCGGCTTCCACGTTCACAGGAACACCTAGCAGATGACGCATTCTCCTCAAAGCTGTACAGCAACCACTACTGCTGTGCAAGTAGCAACTGCGGAATGCCACCGCAATTTGCCTGATTACTATAACGGGGCGTCGGGTACGGCCTTCGCACGGCTATCCCGTAACTGGATTTCAGCCTAAACCATTCGTTGCTGAAAGGTCGCGGTGGAGACGCGTTGAATGCAACGGTTTCCATGCTCGTGCCAGTTCTGTGCTGAGGGCGGCAAAAACGAGTATCGACTCTATCTTTCATGTACTCGTATACTCGTATCACCCCTATTATTAGATGGGTCATAGTTGGATGGACGTTTTGTATTTCATATAGCAATAGTGCTAAGTTTCATGGCCCGTTTCATGGCACAGAAACGGACCGTGCATATAGCATAGCCAACGGTTTGTGGTTTCGTGTAACGGGAAGAGTCGAATAACAACGCACATACTATGTGAAGGCATTTAGTGTCATAACCGACGTTCGTGATTCGGTGTAGGAGGCGCCGAGTCATATCGAGCTGATTCTCGCGCGGTGCTAATAGGTAGAATGGCCAAGGTTTTGTGGGCCGGGATACTAAACGTCCCCGAATACACAACGAAAAACTAATGCGTAGAATACAATAGGAATATAAATAATAGTAGTAATTCATAACAATAACATATTATTATGTAACTTGCAAACATTTTGTGGTTCAGTATACACGGCAAGAACTACGGCGGATCCATTATGTATACATTTGAATTAATATATTGATATATTTCTTAATAGATATGTATATATGTATATACATATGTATATATGTGTGTGTGTGTGTGTGTGTGTGTGTGTGTGTGTGTGTGTGTGTGTGTGTGCCTGCACAGGATGCTTGGCCCCGACTACCGCGAGCTTGATGCCGGGACAACCCGCAGCCCCTTATGGCAAAGTTATGCGATTCGGGGCCAGATACACCGCGGCTTCATTGTCAAAGGCTATTGACCGGTACGGGGCTACTCTGCTGGGAGAAATCCGCGTTGGCTTGGCTTGGCTTGGCTATGTGCGATCGGCTCTGGCACGGCACGAGACGAGCCAGTGCCATCCTGGGAGCTGTCAGAGCCCTGATTGCTATCCTCCGCATGACTGCACAAATGCACAATTACACCGGTATGATTTGGCTTTGTCGGCGATATGAGCAAGGGCGTGCGGAGGATCATATCCGCGCGGTAACGCATTTGATGGCCCCTCATGGCGTACGTCGACCAAGAGTGCCCGTTGCAACACCATGGGTAATAAAGAGGCGCTCTTGCGGGCAAATCTCCCGTATACGCCGTATAAGTCTTGTCGTGGCCCAAGAGAGAGCCTATTGCCTTCTTCGCTGGCGCCAGTTGGCTGTGGACCTTACGGGGTCCAGCGTGGTGCCCGTGCCGCCCTTGGCATCCCAGGCCCGCACGCTCAACACTTCGCGTGCTCGCAAGACTAGCATCCGCCGCCGCCTCGGGGTGTACACGTCTTCCCGCTTTACCGTTGCTATGGCCAGCGGGCGGCGGGTGGCGTTTCGCTCGCATTATGCAAGTGATTCCACATCTTCTTGTCCAGCTTTTTATGATAACGCTCGTAGATTTTTCGTGTAACAATTGGATACACCGGCCGTGGGTATGCATGTTGCGGATGATGTATTGGACGGTCGTTGGATGCTCGGAATCCGGGATGCTGAGCCGGCACTGCACGTGTGAAGGCGGGCGGGAATTAGCGACCTACTAAGGATGACCAAAGGGACCCGCATCTCTTAAAAGCGGCCCGCATCCCGCAGTTGGCGGGATGGATGAGTGACGGGCGCCCGCTTGCGAGTCCGGGCCACGTGGGCACGTATGAGCGATGGCAATCCACGCACGGCCGCGTCGTTGTGCATCTTCGGCAACGGAATGGCGGAGGAATCTGCGCCGTCTGATGAGGTAGCGAGCACGCTCTCGAGCCAACTCTAAGCTCAGGACCCCGAGGAAATCTCTTGCGAGTAAGGCCTCCTGGTGAGCCCGGGTGGTGCACCTACCAAGTGCTTCGCGAGGAGTGGGCACCGCGATCCGCCGCGGCCAAGCATGCGACAGCGCGCACCGTGCGGCGCACATCCTTGCTCACCTAACCCACAATGCCCAAGACCATGCCCGTGTACTCTGACATGTCGAGGATGTCTCGAAGTGGGCCCTTGCGTCATGGCTCCGTGTAGTGCCACGCCGCATCCCGCACTGCCAACCTTTGTCGCATATATGTCGCCCAATAACAAGGAGTGCTCAAACAGCTGTGATCCGGGGCACCACATTGTACTTGACACCGTACCGCAAAGTATTGACCTCCGGGAGCGTGGTCTTCAAGGTCCAGGAATCATAGCTCCCGGTCACGACATTGACGGCCGGGAGGGAGAGCTATGTGTCCGGCACCATGTCAATCATGGAGTTCATCTCTGGGAATAACGGTATTGCCGAGAGGCGCTGCCTTGTCAGTGGAACAAGTCATCTACCTCCCGGCGAACAACGATGGCCAGATTGTGAACACATTGAACGCGAAAGGCGGCAGTGATAGCATCGTGTTGTACGCGCCAGTGATCGTCTCCGGGTGCCGGAGGGTTCATCAGTGCGTCACCATAGAGGTCGACAGGGACGGGGTTGTGCTCTGTCTATCGGGGTGAATTACAAAAAGGCCACCAACAAATCTACCTCTAAATTCAGTACTTAAGCTCTGTAATAGTGGTACCTGTGCCCGGTAATGCATCATATTAGCTCTAATCATCATTAAATCCTTATTCATCCCGTGTGACAATCCCTTCAAATCCGTAAGAGATGATAGACGATCGCGCGCGCAGTAAGCAGATCACCAGCCGACCACGACGGTCAGACAGCCCCGCATCTCGTCCTCACTTGCAACACCGGTGTCGCTGACCCTGAACGAAGGTCCGCTACCCACCGCCCTTCGCCTTGCAGTCTGGCTGTTGTGACTGCCAGGGGTATTCTGCGCGCCACAACGCCCAGGGCAGCAGCAGGAACATACAAACTCGTCCCGACAGCACGGCTGACGCAGTGTGTCGATCATCGTCCGGTTGGTACGTCTTCATTAATATGTCACCAGCATCAATACCCCCAGGATGAAGCTCCCCCCCCCCCCCCCCCCCCCCCCCCCCACCCTCTTGAAGCTTTTCTACCCAGTTCGCTTTACGGTACCGGTACCGGCGAGCCCAGCGTCATCGCTTCTTGGAGCACGCGAAATCTGCTGCGAGAGGGGGTCCAGCGGATAAGCGTACCAGTAGTTGTACTCGTACTCCTCGTACGCCTCCGTACACGCGCGCCGGTTGAGCGGGTGGCAACTTCAGCACCACACCACTCGAGGAGTCATCCAGCCGTCCAGCTCCGCGCTGCTACGGCTGCAGGCAGGCTAGACGCCGCTCACATCCCGGGGAGGCATTTGCTGGGTTGCAGCATCCAACGAAGCGGAGCCAGTGCTAGGGTAGACATAGGAAGCTGGCGGTGAGTAGGGGCCTAGTTCCGACTTCAAATTCGACGTTCGGACGCGGGCCGGTGTGTTGGATCGTCATCGGCAATATCACGACCGCCGCGTGGACGAGGGTTTCGGCGAGTTGGTGGCTTGGCGAGGCTTGGACTAGGGCAGGTGCCGGCTGAACGCGTGCCTGCATTCCGTGCTGAAGGCGCGGGCGCGGCGGCCCTGACGGCTTCTGCTGAGACGGACCGCAGCGGTATAAGGGCGGCGCGCGCGAGTGCTTTGGGGTGCAGCAGCGGGCGCCATGCGCGCAGAGCTTGCGGGGGCCGCGCTGGCGGGGGCGCGCGCCTTGCTCCAGGACGAAATCGCTCCAGCACTGAACGTGAGCGGCGTTGAGTTGGTGCAAGGTGCGTGCGAGTCGCCGATCAGGCAGCGAGGAAGAAGGGGGGGGGGGGGGTCGTGCACCTGCTCTTACCTGCAACGCGAAAGTACCCAATGCACACGGTCTGCCAATCTCAGCTTTCTCTTCACAGTGCACGAGCATCTGCAGCGTGGCGCGAGGGCGATGGCGGTGGAGGCCAGCGCAATCATTTCCCTTTCCTAGTCCTGCATGCCCGTGTGAGCTCGCTGACATCCTCGCGTGCCTTGCCAGCAGAGGATTCAGCGGACGAGGAGGCATGGGTGAGCCTGGGCCTCGTGACTCAGGTGCGCCGCCTGTGACTGAGGATGCACCTGCGCCACCCAGCACCGGCTACAACCACAAGCCCCCTCCACACCCCTGCACTTACCCTGCCTCCCCCGGGCCCCTGCCACTGTCGACGCTGCCACTCACCTGCCTGCGGCGCCTCGCATGCCACCACCCTCAACTACCCCCAGCTGCTGTTGCTCTTCACGACGCTGTGCATCGGTCACTTTCTGGAGAAGAAGCGCGTGATGTGGATTGGGGAGGCGGCGGTGGCGCTCCTGCTGGGCATGTTTGTGGGCGTGATCGTGCGCTATGCATACACAGACAAGAAGTACGACGAGGTCATGTCGTTCCAGGTGCCCCCCCCCCCCCCCCAAAAAAACCAATACCCACCCACCACCCACCTTCCCAGCTGCCCGCCCCTCCCTGGGTCCCGCTGTCTGTCAGCATGAGCCGACTCACCTGCCCCCCCCCCCCCCCCCCTCCCTCCACGCCCCTTCCACCCATAACCACTCCCGCACCCCCACACAGAATGATTTCTTCTTCCTCGTGCTGCTGCCGCCCATCATTTTTGAGGCTGGATTCTCCCTGAACGTGGAACCGTAAGTGCGGCCTGCGGGACCAAGCAGCGACCCAGTTGGCGGGCTAGGGGTTGTCGGGCATGCCCAGCCCGGCCTATCCCCCCACCCCCCCCCTCACTCCTCAAAACACACCTCCATTCTCTGACCTTCTCACAGAGGTTGGTGCTGCCACAATAAGCATGAGGCCTCTGCCTGCCGCTGATTTCCTCCCCCCCTGTGCTCCTGCCTCTCCTAAAGGTTTGTGGACAACATTGGCGCCATCTGCACCTTTGCCTTTGCAGGTGGGCGCCCCTCCAGTCCCCCACCCGGCAGACATGCCTCCGCGTAAATAGAGGACTGAGGAGATTGGGTGGGTAGAAGCGGGGGAGGGGGGGGGTGGAAGCGGGGGAAGGGGGGGGGGGGGGGGGGGGGGTGGCTCCACATGGGTACACCGGGGAACCAACTCAGCCTCGCTGACGGACCCAGGGCCCTGTCATTGCACCGCATACCTCTGTGCTTGCGCCGCATACCTCCCGGTGTGGCCACAGCAAGCTCGCGCCACCGCCTGGCAAGCGGTGGTATGGGGTACTTACATCATTTCCAGTGCGATCCAGCTTGCGACATTATCATCCCCAACGACACTCGCGCCTGAGCGGCCTGCTGGTGGGACGAGCGTGCCAGTCTCCCGCAGGCGGCCCTCCCGTCTGTCAAGCAGCACACGCAGGGAAGACGTGAGACCCCCGTCGTACTGTCCAGCTACGTGACTACAAGTACACGGGCGAGTAGACTATACCGCCCCGCCTCGCGTTTCTACGGGGATAGGACCACATCCATCCGCCGGACCACATCAAGCGCGGCCGCAGACGCAGGCAATACCGGCGTACCGTGCCATTGCGCTCCGTGCTGTCTGGACGCCTAGCCGGCGCACCCAGTCAGGGCCCCTACTGACTGCCCAGGGTGGCACCTCCACCAGAGCAGTGCTGAGCATTACTGCTCGAGCCAGGAAAAGGGTCCTCTGCCGGCAGATGGGACCCCACTGCGGGCCGCGCGAGGGCCTGGCGGCTGCGTGGCCCCGTGTGCGCCGCGGCAGTTTTGTGCCCCCCGCATGGCTGGCTTCAGCAGGGCGCGGAGGGCGTGGGAGCTTTACTGGGGGCAGCCCGGTGGCCACAGCCTGGAGGAGCATGCACTTGCGCACTGCGGGGCCTGCATTGGCCCGTGTTGCGCAGCTAGCCGCACCACAATACGATTAGATGAGGTTCGCGGGGCCGGATGAAAATGAATTGTTTTGCACCCTCGCATCGGAATATGCGTGATGTAATGGTGCTATATTATGGGTTTTTGATCCATTTGAATAGGGTTTTTTCTCTTTGAGGGGGGGGGGGGGGGGGGGGAAGCAAAAACGCTATTTATCCGCGGACCGGTTGTGTTTGTAAGGTTTGCATTTAGCCATACCTACGTGCCACAGAGTAGTGTGCCCAGTTTTTGGGTCATGGGGTGACAAAGTTGAACCTATGCAAGGATTGATTGGGGGGTGTGAGGGGATTGCCCTATCTTTGTGCGCCGGAGGAGGAGGCTTGAGCAGGCAGGTGGTCCATAGCTATAAACCTACCTTAACCCTACTTCTCGCCCTGCGCAGGCACGTTCATCTCCACGATGTCCATCGGCGTCATGATGTGGCTGGCCGGCAAGGCAGGCATGTGCTACGGGGTGACCTTCCTGGAGGCCACGCTCTTCGGGGCCATCGTGTCCGCGACCGACCCCGTCACGGTGCTCTCTGTCTTCCAGAGCCTGGGCGCCAACGCGGACCTGTACAGGTGCGCTTCGCCCGCGCACCACCAAGGGTGCCGCCAAGGATGCCGCCGCCACTGCATCCACTGCGCCGGGCCGCTATGATGACACTGGGGGACGAGGGTGGCATTGTCCGGCATGACAAGGGTGCCATTGCCGTGTGAATGCGGCTCCACTGCCGTTTCTTTCGGCGAGCAAGTCGCCGACATCCGCTCATCCGCTCAGCCCCTGCTTCCCGGCATTCTCACCCCTATTAAGCTGCGTACTCTAGACCACCGCCTGCGCCTATCAGCACCATCCCTATGGAGTTTTACGGGCAAGGACCTGCGCCATCACACCCCCAGGCGCCCACAAGAGCCTGCACCGACACACGCGTATGCTCTGTCGTGCTCTGTTTCCACTGGGTGCATGTAGACACGTGCCATTCCCTGCAGTAGCTCTGGACCATGCCACCAGTACTATTTCTTGAGACTCTCCATCACTCCTCCCTCCTTCCAAGCAAAGCAGTGCCTTCGTCACAGAAGGCCGTCTCGCTCGCCTCGCTTGCCACTGGAGCAGCACCATCCAAGCCGCCCTTGCCTCTTTCTAGCAACTCACTGCCCCCCCCTTCCCCCCCTTTGCTCCTCTCCACAGCCTGGTATTTGGCGAGAGCGTCCTGAACGACGCGGTGGCCATCGTGCTGTACCGGACGGTGATGGGGTTCCTCGCCCCTGATGGCGGCTCAGCGGGCATCGGCTCCGGCATCCTGTCCTTTTTCATCATCTTCCTGGGATCCACGCTATGCGGTGAGCCTCCGTGCCGGCAGCTGGGTCACGACCGACTGCATGCAAGCACACCTGTGAGGAGGAAGTGAGTGAGAGAGGGAGAGGGAGAACGAAGGAGGGGAAGTCCACATGACATTGTGCCTAGGCTTCTACGATCATGCGGTGAGCCGGAGGATGCCTCCCATACTCCCCTGCACAGGCATTGTGGTCGCCATAGTGAGCAGCGTGATCTTCAAGACGGGCTACTTTCAGGCGGAAAACATGCTGGAGCCAATGCTGGTCATCCTGTTTGCGTTCTCCTCGTACATGATGGCGGAGGCGCTGAAGCTGTCGGGCATCGTCTCCATCCTATTCTGTGGCATGGTAGGCCTCAGCCGACACCGCCCACCGCCGCTCTTTAGCAATGACTTGTCCAGCAAAACCAAGCAGACCGCTGCAGCTCTTCCGCTGTGATATTCCGTACTTGAACGCGTACTTGGTAATGGGGGCCACAGCTTGAATGCCGCGCCTGCCAGTTTTCATGCACGCTGCCTTATTTTGTATTGTTTGTTCGCTGCAATGATGATGGCTGACGAAGCTTGCCCTCATTCGACCCCCCACCGGACTTTGCCCGTCCGGCCCGCAGGTCATGGCGAAGTACACCAGGCCCAATCTGTCCGCGCATGCCGACTTGCACGCGCATGGCTTCTTCAAGATCCTCGCCTCCATGGCAGAGACCTTTGTCTTCATCTACATCGGCACCTCTCTCTGCCTTGAGCGCCAGGTACTCTTCCCCCCCACCAGGCCCCACTCTCCCCCCCCCCCTTC
The DNA here is from genome assembly GCA_006384855.1 of Tetraselmis striata. Classification (NCBI taxonomy): domain Eukaryota; kingdom Viridiplantae; phylum Chlorophyta; class Chlorodendrophyceae; order Chlorodendrales; family Chlorodendraceae; genus Tetraselmis; species Tetraselmis striata. The sequence goes on along the minus strand of VCJN01002949.1, from coordinate 282,447 downwards.
CTCCCCCTCCCCCCCCCCCGTCCCGTCGGCCTATTTGCGTTGGATCGTCCTCACCGCATTCCAGTACCCCGTGTGAACATGCCTACCGCTTCCTTGGGTCCTTTTGCTTGCAGTGTTGATGCTGATGGTGGTGGCCGAGGTTGACGAGGTGGCCGCGGCAGGGGCAACTGCCTGTCAGGTAATGCATCCTCTGACACATGACTTCTGTGTTGTCCGCGACGGCGGCATGCAGGCGTGGGGGCTTGGATTGACCTGGGCCTTCCTCGTGATCTCCCTTGTCGCGCTCGCCGCCTCCCGCGCGCTAAACGTGTACCCCATGGCAGCGCTCATCAACTTCATGCGCCCCAAGGACGTGGCCATCCCCCGGACGCACATGCACATGATGTGGTTCTCGGGCCTGCGCGGCGCCATCGCCTTTGCGCTCTCTCTGTCTGCTGCGGCTGATCTCGGAGGTTGGTGTCCCTCTGCTGCGCCATCGGGCGGCTTCATACGTTTGTCACCCAAGTCGAGATGTCATGCACACGCTGATCCTGATTCATTAACCCGATATGGCAGGGTAGCCGGCCAAGCTGCCCACGTCAACTGTCAAGCATAAGCAAGTGGCGTTAACGGTTCTGATGAAATGTGCTAATCGAGATGAAATGGCTGCCCGACATGTCAACCCCCCCTCCCCCCCCCCCCACCGCTTACTTGCTCAGAGCCTGGGAGAGTCTTCCTCACCACCACCTTCTTCATCATCCTCTTCACCGTGCTCTTCAACGGCGGCCTCTCCGCCCACATGCTTGCCAAGCTGCGCCTCAAGGGCGGCCCGTCCGGCGGCGTCTTCACCCTGCGGCGCTACCACTCGCTCATGGAAAACGGTGCGGGCCGCAGGAACACCGCGGTCGCATCCTGGCCACAAACAATGCCCAGTGCACACAGCGCATCTTTGCGTTCCATGGCCCGGCTCAGCCGCCCATGATTCTGTGTTTCTCTGTGACCCGCAGAGATGGTGGGAGTCCCCAAGGACTGGGCCGATGATCCATCAAATGGCGCCGGCCAAGCGGCGCTTGACGACGTGCCCCTGGCGGATCCAGCCACAGCCAATGGCGACATGTCCATCCACGTGCGGCGGCATGCCCCCACCCGTTGATGCCGCATGGTTTGCGCGATGGCCCGACCCGCCGGTTCAAGCCACTGCTGGCCCACGTACTCTGTGCCGCTGCTGACGTCAACGGGTGTGTCCAGTCCAATGCCGTGTTCAGTGGCGCGGAGCTTGACGCAAGCCAGGGTCAAGCCTCAGGAGATTCGAGCGCAAGGCCGCTCCCGCCCGTGGCCCGCTCTGGCTCCATCGGCGAGGCGCTCTCCAAATCCATCGTGCCCGGCCTCAAGCAAATGCACGAGAAGGTGCGCTACGCCGGTGCTGCTGTGCCACCCAGCATCCAGGCGCATTGCTCGGGCGGCCAGCAGCCGTCCCTGCTGCGCAGCATGTCTCTCCGGCTCCCCTGACACGCGCACACGTGGCTCTCACCCCTGCCCACCCAGGTGAAGGAGATGAATGGCGCGAGCCTGAGCGAGAAGCTGTCCAACATCGACAAGCGCTACATCAGCAAGGTGGGGACGCGCCCTGCCGTCTTGTCAGGACTCTCCGCTCATGCCGCTCCATGCAGCCCTGCAGCCCTGCAGCCCTGCCGTGCTGTGTTGCTACAGCCCATCCCCCTTTCCCCGGCCCCGTTGGATGTGCTGTGTGGCAGTACCTGGTGGCGGAGAGCAGCTCGGTACCGGTTGGCGTTGAGCCGGGCAGCATCCTTCGCCCAACAGTCAGCGACTCGCAGCTCGAGGACGTCGAGCTCTCCATACGGTATGTACAGCCGATCCATCCGAGGATTCCGCCAGAATGCGTTCCTGCCGATTTCCCATCCTCCGCAAACAACGGATCCCAGTGCTTTCCCGCGAGCACAGCAAACGGATGACAGTGATCCGGCGACGTACCCGACACGCCAGATATCTGATATACTGTTCAGATATCAGATATATCAGATATTTGTTCAGATAGGTGAACAAGTATCTGCAAGTGATATTTGCAGTGCTCTTATTAGCGCGGTGAGAAGAGCACTACAAATAAGAACCTGCCACGCCTGCCAGAGGCCTACTGTAGAGGAAAACTATGGTGAACTGTAGCCAGCTAATGATTGTATAGGTTGCTAGTAAACACAATTTGAGGTTCACTGTAGTAGTAGGGGTTGTTATAGGCATGATGGGGCTGTATTTCAAGTAGTACCAGTAGTGATCGCAGTTCCTACCTGGTCACCCCATATCTGCCTGCGAGTGCCTGGGCAGCAAGTGCCTACGAGCAGCACGTGGCGCTGGTGCACAATGGGAGTACGAGCTAGAGGACTCCCACCGCCCCTCACTGCACCGCACCCCTTTCTGCTCACCATGCAGGCGACGGACAAATGCGTGACATGCCCCTAGCAGCGAGGTGTTTGTAGCAACCGTGCGACTCTCGTGCCATTTAGCAGCCATCCGCCGTGGCTCGCGGTGCGGCTGGCCGGGCAGCACCATAACGCGAAGCGGGAGGGGGAGACGCCGTAGACATGGCTGTGCGAAACGAGGACGGCTCCGTATAGTAAGGGTGTAGGGCTCGCTGCGGGCTGCGGGTGCCGGCGCACCTGTAAGAGCCCTTATTATAAACATGCCTCAGGTTGGGCTTGATAGCAAGCTACAAGACCATCTGCTATAGTTCCGCTATAGTTTTCGTCTGCATTTGACCTGTAGCAGGCAGGGCAGTTCATACTTGCAGTGTTCTTATGTCCGTGTTGGCGCCCATGATAATAAGGGATCACTTCTGGACGGTCAGGTTTTGCCAAAGCAGTCGGCTCGCTTAAAGTTTCGGCTGAAGGGTTCAGAAACCCCCACACGATGGGTGTTTATGGCCGATCAGCGCATGACTAAGCGATGGTTGGGTGGGTCGCGCGAGCTCAGCCGCAAAGCTGGCTGGAGCGCGAAAGCAGAAAGTGCACTGGCCACAGTCAAGGGATGCTACTTAGGGGAAGTAGACCGGTCGGCTGCGCATCACTCCGAACCGAACCGACACGAACGGTCCGGAATCTCGGGTTTCGTGCTGCAGCCTCAACATGTTGTAGGGTACCAAAACCCTAATATTGACCAATATCAGCGTATAGGACTCGCTGTGTGTCAACAGAGTATATAGTTGCAGATAGCCGGACCAGCGAATGAGGAACCCAGGAGCCCGCTGAAGTGCTGCGTAACAATGTCTTAGATGCTGTGATATGGGACACCCTCTGTGTTTGGGCTTGTGTAGAGGAGCCCGTCACTTGCCACCAGACAACAAGGGTGCAAGCGCTCGCAACACATTTCGGCGGCCCATTCAGACTCGAATCGGACCGGAACCCAAAGCTATGATGTATGGGCATGTGGTGGTCGCAACCATGGGGTATTTATGGCATTATGGAAACAGTCCCGTAGTTTCTGCACAGGATGCTGTATGTGTCCCGCATGCGGGTCGAGCGAACGTACTCTTCGATTCAGCGCCCCCCCCCCCCCCCCCCCCCCCGAAATCCAGCTGAAGCGGCATTGGATTCCCGGCCTGACACTGATTGGCCTAGTAAGGGGATACGAGTGACTGATTCTGATCCTGATATTGGGCGAGCGTTGTATATCATTATCATCCTTAAATTGCCGTAAGGACATGCGCCAGAGAAAGAGTGTGTGCGACATTGCCATTGCAGGGAGCCGCAGGGCGCGGCGGCGGCGGCGGCGGTTGGGCCCCCGAATACTGCCTCCCTCGCCGGCGCGCACATGTCGCCCGCCGCGTCCACCCCGGCAGAGCTGTCGACGTCCATGGCAGAGGTGCGCAGCTCCCCTGGGCTGCCTGACCTGACAGTGTCCCCTCACAGCACAGCTGCCTCGCTGCTGTTCCCACACCGGATGCCGGTGGGGCAGCGGCGCGCACCGATGGCGCCGCTCCGGCTCACTCTCTGCCCGCCGTTGCTGCGTGCAGCTTGGGGAAATGAGCCGCAGCGCCGCGGGGAGCCCGTCGGAGTGGGACACCAGCTTCAGCCCTTCCCGGTGAAGCGCAGCCTGCCAGGCTCAGGGGACAGCTCCCCGCCGGCATCGCCCGGCCCCTGTCGGCCCTGGAGTGTACCAGTGGATCGGTGCCGGGCGGCGCGGAGCCATAGCCTGAGGGGCTGTAACTTACCACTGTCAGCATTCTCGATAGCACCACAAAGTGCCGCGGTCTCTCTGCTGTCTGATGCCAGTGCCCGCGTAAACCAAGTAACCGAACCAATAGCCTTAATTGGCTAAACTAACCAGGCAAACCAGAAATAACCAACACAAACAAAACCAGAACTGGACGCCCATCGCTCCGAAAGTCAGCTGGATCAAACTGACCAGCTGGCTACCAGTGCAATTGATGCACTACCCCCCCCCCCCCCCCCGCAACTGACCACACCTACAGACTTGTAATAAATAAGTACCCTACCAACATGTATTAGAACATAATTTAACATAACATAATCTAACATAACATAATATAACATGTTGGTAATATATGTTGGTAGGGTAATATATACCAACATATATTACCCTACCAACATATATACCGACACGAACCAGATCATGTAGATACAGTACACGAAGAGGCCCTGCCCGGCGGGGAGGGGGAAGCGGGGAAAGGGGGGGGGGGGGGGGGGGGGGTGCAGAGCACACTCAGCACGCGGCAGTGGGTACATCATGGGAAGGCCGCAGGCGCGGAGGCAAAGGGCGAGCAGGGGCAGGGTAAATACCCTACCAACATATAATAGAAACAATACACGTTGATATTTCACACAATATCACCTTTCCCTGGCTTGTTGCCTGGGATTGTCACAAGACCCTTCAAACGCTGCAAAACCCAGCAAAAGCTGATGCTTCTGTCGCGGCGAGGAATGTGAGAGGATGGCAAACCCTGCAAGACCTAGTAACCCTTCAACCAGTAACATCTATACATAATGACCCGGGTACAAGTATCCCGATGCGCTACTTGCCACCTGCTGATGCCCGCCGTCACCCGACTGTCCAGCTCATACATGTGTCACCTCCGCAGCACAGCTTTGTATTAATTCTTCCACCTTCCACGACATTCGTTTTCCGTGAACCTCCTTAGCTTGCCGAGCCCTGCTGCCTCACACAGCTTCTCCCCACATTTGCCGCCACGAGAGCAGGGAGCCCACCGATGACAAATGTGCGGAGAGAGCGCACCTGTTAGGATGCCGCAACACGGACGCTATCCGTGTGCTTGTGATCACTCAATGCGCGTGTAGCTACTTGTCAAGGGCGGCACCGTCCCTGCCCTGGGATGCTTGGACGATGGCCAGAGCCCTACACTTAGGACCTGATGGGTGCGACTAGTTGGTTTGTTGCGCAGCGCGGTTTTGAACCAGGCAACAGCTCGGAACGACGCCATCCGTTTACCGGGCAATGGACGCGCATCACTACCAGTAAATATTACCGCGCCGTATGTAGCGAGATATACCAATAATGTGTAATGCTACATGCTACACAAAAGTTCAATAAATTGCTAGTAATAAATATGTTAATATGCAGTGTATTGCTTATTATACTACTCTCCTCCACTACTGATATTCTTGTCAAAGAAGATTGCCCTTTGGCAGGTTAACATTCCCCGCGCAGTGTGGTGCTGCTGCGTGAAGTCAAGCTCGTGCTCGGCGAAGCGTGCTGCGTGTGTATGAGTGTTTGTTGACGTAAGCTCCTAGGGTCAGCACGGCCAGCACTATAAATAGCAAACTACTAAAATGTAGCCTGGCGGAACGCCATCGTGTTCAAAGTAGTTGCATAAGTGCAAGTGCCTTTGGGTGATTGGTTGCGTGTGCTCCGCCATTCCGAAAGCAGGCAGATGCCCTGAGCAACATGGTCTGGCTCTGTTTCTGATCTGGCTCTGTTGTTGATCTACGTACTGCTGTGATATGTGTACGTACTACATGCTATGATTTTTGGAGTGGGCAGCGGGGATGTATCTGCTCCCTTGAATCTCTCCCAAGAATTTGGATGTAATAGCCCACCTGCTGCTGTCTCGGTTAAAAATTCAAAGGTAACCTCCCGCTGGGGGTCGTAATGTCGTAACTTCTCCGCCTCTTCCTACTCACCCAGCGACGATAGCCCCCTCCGGCTGGAACCGCTGCCGGATTTTACACCCCGGCGACCCGGACCCACTCGCCCAGGTCCCAGGCGGGGGGGGGGGGGGGGGGGGGGGGGGTCGAGGCAGCCGTGATAAATGTGGAGACGCCCAGCGCAGCGCCTATAGCCGACGTCTCACTAAGACTTGTACGTTGGCCGTGTATCTACGAATTCAACGCCGGCGGGGTTGATGAGCGAGTCGTCGCCCGTCGCGGGCGAAGGGGAGCGCAGCGGGCTGCGCAGCGACACCCCCGGAGTATGCAGACCTAAACCCCCGCCTGCCGCCACGAACACCGGCCAAGAGCCCGCGGTCGCCAGGATGTCATCTTCCCTCAATATAGAAGCCGGACGTAGCCTGTGTAAACCCTATCCCCCCCCCCCCCCCCCCCCCCCCCCCCCCCCGCCCCGGGTCCGCCTGCTCGTCTCGTTTGATGATGTATGAATATTTTCATTCCTATCAACCGACTAGTAGTCGCTATTCTGCCATACCTGCAGCGCGTGCTCCGTCAATGGCGACAACCTACGGGTACGCTCACCCTGGCCTCTGGCTGTGCGTCGAATGAGCAACTTTGCTCCATTGGTGTTGGGCCTCAGTGGTGCGGCGGAACGTGGGGCCGCTGCAGCGCAGCTTCCAGACGAAGGCGGGCTGCGACGACAATATGGCGTACCGAGTACCCGGTACACGGTAATGTGTACTGTGTAGTGTATGTGTTTAATGAAATGTCCACCAGCAATATGTTTTTGGTCATATTTAGAATTATAGACGTTTGAATTGCACAGGGCTAAGTGCGACGGGTGTTACCCGACGTTACAATTCCGCCATACGCGGTTAGTACGCTTCTGCCGTGCGCCCACGTCCATCCCTCACCCCGATATGACGCCCCGCGACGCGGCGGTGTCTCATCCACCTTCTGCCTTTGCGCCAGCTTCCAGCTAGCGCTACGGCATCGAGACTCTCGCAGTCTCGCAAGGTGACACACGATCTCACCGTTCGACGTTCGACGCCACCCGCTCGCTGCGACTGCAATAACGACAGCATGCCGTACTATAGACAACACACGGTTACCTCACGACATGTACGACTGGGAGGGGTGCGGTGGAGGCAATGCCGCGAGTTCGACGACTGACACCGCTAGCCTCACTGCGCTGGTGCAGCGGATGCTTCTGCGACTCGACAAGCTAGACTTCCGCACCTCTTCCATTCAACAACCACCTCCGCAGAAACCTATTCCCGCGACGCCAGCCGACGGCCTCGAGGGTGGCGAGGAGGAGGACGACCCTCCCCCCGGTTTCCCTGCAAAATCTTCAGACCACGCGGCGTTCATCGACCTGCGCGACTGGATCGACTACCGGCCGCGGGCATACGCCGAGTCTATGCCCCCTGTAGGACTCACCAACCCCGGGCTGTGGAACCGACGCAACGACGAGTGGGACCGCTACCTCACCGACGAGAAGAAGCACGCGACGCGCGACGAGTATCGCCACCTGCTGTACTACGGAGTCTTTACCGCCGCCGCGCACGCGGCGCTCACGGACGCCGTGGCAACGCTTCGCGCGACAAACGCCACCGCTCGCGACACCGCGGACGCCAACGACCTAGTATTCGACTCCGCGATTCGCACGATCGCGACGTGCGGGCAGGCTGCTGAGGACCGGCTCACCTACCTCCTATAAACATATTGCTGGTGGACAGCGATGCTCTTTCGATCTTGTGCGCGTACGCGGGCGGGCGGCGGTATGCTCGGATAGAGTAGTTTCAGTGTGCGAAAAGCCAGACGTATTTCATTTTAAAAAGCAAATGATTTAATCCTTAGTCGCTATATGATCGGCTGTCAACTAATAATTTCGTCAATAAAGGGAGGTAGGCAAGGGAGTTTAGCCAAAAAGTGCGTGCAGGCTTAGTTACACGGAAAGGGCGGGGTACTTGCGGCAAAGAGGCACAAAAAGGAGAGCGGGTTGTGTGGACATGAGGCTAGCACAAAACTAAGAGAGTGGTCCCGTCTAGCGGAAGATGATGGTTTTATAAGATTTGATGGGTACTGGGATTACCGATGTTTTGCCGCTGGCGGCACGCAAATTGCCGCACATCGGCATTGATTTTCAGTGATGAAGCACTAGGACTGCCCGCGGCGGTCAGACAATGTCCAGCGTGGTGCAGGGGCCGCGGGCAGCCGGTGTCCACATTTACATACCCTAGGGTGAGGGGAGGAAACGGGAAACCCCAAGAACGCATCTCTAAACATTTAAAAGGAAGGTAGGCAAGGGGAGTGTAGCCACCTCGGTATTCATGATTGCGGAGGGGGCGGGGTGGCGTCCGATTGGGCGGAGGCACTGGTGAGAAGGCTGCGAAGGACCACAGCGGGGGAGAACCAGCGGAGCATAAGCGCGGCGGCGCGGGTAGGAAGCGTTGTCAGGTCGATGTAGTCGCTGATTACCGCAGAACAAGTAGACCCGTTGCAGGAGTGTGGAATATAGAGAGCCGCAAGGAAAAATCGTACTAGTCGCTACATTGTACAGCCCCGCGTCCGCCGACCCGCCGATCGGGGCCCGGCGTCCGTCGACGGACGGGCGGCGAGGCGGACGGGCGACGGTCGTCCGGCGTCCGGCGGTGGACGAACGACGGCGTCCGGCGTCCGGGTGCGGTCCATGCAACCTGACCTGACCTGACCTGACGAACGGCGGCGGCTGGTCGGGCGACCGGTATCCGTATCGGTACATGCTTACCCTTGGTACAGGTACCTAGTACGGTACATGCAAGCGCGACAGTTAATTTGGCGCGGAATTGTGACGGAATCTATAACGGATACGTTTGGGATATTACTATCTTAGTGATATGCGAAATTGTTCCGAAAGGCGACAACCTACAAACAGACACACACACACACACACACACACACACACACACACACTCGCAGCCAGACTCACCTCGAAATTAATATGGTAGGATTGCGGGCCCATCCGCCTTAATGGCGGATTTTGTCCATGGGCACACCAGCTGCGTTTGCGCCAGTCGCCGCGCCCTTTCGTAAGGAGTGCGAGGTCTACAGTAATCCTTTTTTTTGGGGGGGGGGGGGGGGGTCTACTGATGCGGCCGACAGCCCGCTTGAGCTAGACGTCGAGGATGGAGGCATTCCACGTAAGGGGGGGGGGGGGGGTAGCAGCCCCGTCGCCGGGGAGCGCCCATGATCGCTCGGTGAGGTTGCTTGGCGGAGGGGGCTGTTCGGAACGCCGCGTCGTGGTAGGTGATGAAGCGGCGGAGAAGCGCCGTCCAAGTGAGCAGGGCGGTGACATTGATTTTAAGCAGGGGCTTGAACCCGTCTCGACGCTTGGGATGCCCCCACTTCTCGCTGCTGACGAAGCGGGTGTTGTTGTGGGCGTCGACGGCCATGTTGCGGAGTCGGCAAGAGACACTAGTCTCACCATGGGAGTAAAACATAAATATTGAACATACCGCGGCGCCTTCGCAAAGGCGGATGATGCCGGTCGGGGTGGTCGTGAGAAGGGTAGCAAGGTCGTCGAGGATGTCGGTGAGGACATCGCATTGCAGCAGAGGGGCACGCCAAAGCTCCTCGCTAGTCTTGCGCTAGCGGATTTGAAGCGCGTGCTTCATGTCGACTGTTGCTGGGCATGTGGCAGGGGCGTCATCCCGACCGGTGTGACACGGGAAGGTGTTGATGGCCGAGAGGTAGGGTTGCAGTGAGCCGGCGCCGATGGTGCCGCGCTCCGCCATCCGCGCGAGGTAGCGGACGCATGTAGACTCGGCGCAGTCCAGGGGGAGGTGCCTTTTTCATCGATGCCAAAATTGGCGAAGACGCCTATCTAGCCTTCGTTGTTGGAGTAGGATCTTGGCGTGAGCGATGTAGTTTGGAGGTCGAGCACCTTGGCGCCCTAGTCGTCCGTGCCGTAGAGGGCTTCGATGCTGCCTCGCATGAGCTCCTTCGCCTCGGCGTCGGCGATCAAGTAAGTAGGCGTTTTCGTTGTGCGGCGGACACGCCAACACTTGCCGTACGCTGCGGCCAGGTTCTACGCCGGCGCTCGCTGGGTGAATGATGACAACGGGACTATATGTAGCACGAAGGTGATACCAGGAAGGTAGGGTACCGTAGCCGTTGATCTCGTAACGGGCGTCGCTCGAGCACCGGGCCCGTTGGGCCGCTAGCGAGAGGCCGTTGCGTGAGCGACGGGCAAAGATGGTCAGCGCGACAGTTCGGGACGGGCGCGCCGGAAAGGGAGACTCGGTGTAAACTCGCGGTGCGGAAGGACAGAATGCGGCCGGAGGGGTTGACTCGGGCGAGGGTAGAGGAAGGACGACGACCCGCACATGGGGGTAAGTGGTGAGGGAATCCCGCCCATGCCGACGACTCCAGTGCAAGGTTGCTTGGATGGCGTCCCCGGAGTCGCGCCCTCGAAACGCAGCCGCATGGCGTCGGCACAGCGGAGCATCCCATCATTCGGACTTGTCGGCCGTGGGGGGCTTAGCCTTCGTCTTCCCGTTCCCATAGTCCTTGCTGACGTCCTTGGTGAAGGTGGCTCGTGGCGTTGCTGCCTCGCGATCAAGACGCACGTTCTTGAAGTTGATGCGGCTACTGACGCCGCCGTCCCGGTCGCGATCGTTCCATTGGTAAACGGCTCAACCGCGGAGGTGATGGTGAGTGGAAGTGCTCGGAGCATCTTACAGTGGGAGCAGCGAGCCGGGCTCGAGCTGCGGGGACTATGGACAGGAAGAGAGTGAAAGCGGAGCCCCCGGCGGGCCGGGAGACGGGCACGCGGGCGCAAAGGCGCGCGGGACATGTGCCCGGCCGGTGCTAGGGTATCGGCCGGTGCTAGGGTATCGGGCAGATTCCAACAGCCCCCCTCAATTGTACACGGGGGTCATCTCCGCTTGACCGCTGTGTGCAATTGGAACAATATTCGGAATCTGGCGCTAATACTACAGTACTGAACAGCAGCAGTAGTAATTAATAGCGACTACTCTATACATCCTTGATAGCTTCCGGGCAACGCGCTTCCGCGTGCACTGCTCCATGCTGTACTGTCGCCCCACTGTGGAGCTGGCGAGCCGGAGCTGGCTGGTGATGAGGCCGCGAGGGCGTCATCCTCGTGCCCTGTGCGATGCCGGGCAGTGCGCTCCACAAGATGCTTCTGGCAGCCTCTCCGCGAGCGGGGGGGCTGCTGAGCACGAGCTGCTGGTAGCCAACGCGCAGGCGGGGCGGCACGGGGCGGGCTGCTCGTAGCTGAGCTGCTGGCACCCAGTAGCAGTGCTGCCTCGCAGTTGCTAGCCCCATACGCGCGGTCGGCGAGTAGCCAGCACCACCACAATGGTCGTTCACTCCGTCGAAGGTGGCAGGCAGGACGTGATAGGCGGGACCTGGGTAGGTAGGCGCCTGGGCGGTTCGCGTGTGGTTCTCGCTGCGCCGATCTTGGATGGCTGGTAAACGACGCGCTCCGCTGAAACGCTCCACTGTGTTATCGCTGTCCGGGGTCCAAGGGTCCGCACAGCAGCTCCGCGACGGTCGTCCGGCGGTCCCTCCAGTAAGCAAAAGCCACCAGCGGACTCGCAGGTCGTTTCGCCGTATGCCTCCGGTATTGCTAGTGGAACCACGACGTGTGACTGCCTGGCTCGACGCAAGGTGTGTTTTCGAATTCTATTTTTGAAGTTTGAATCTAAAAGCTAAGTACAGCAGTGGTTCGAGTGGGTACAAGTCCCGGGGACTTGTCTATTGAGCGCAGCCCCGGAGGCTGGCTCTCTCGGGCCGGTAGGCGGAACCCCGATACGGTATGTTGAGCGCAGCCCCGGAGGCTGGCTCACTCGGGCCGGTAGGCGGAACCCCGATACGGTATGTTGAGCGCAGCCCCGGAGGCTGGCTCACTCGGGCCGGTAGGCGGAACCCCGATACGGTGTCGGGAGGGTTGTGTACTGGCCCCGGAGGCTCAGCGTGCATCCCTCACCCCTTGCGGGCTAGTTTTCGGCGCCCTTGTGGCAGCCGCCTCGGCCGTTTTTCGAACGACTCCGGACGTGCGCCGAACGCACGGACTTCTCCCTGTACCCCGCTCGCGCCCACGTGACGTGTGAGGGCCCATAACCTAAACGGCTCAACCGCGGAGGTGATGGTGAGTGGAAGTGCTCGGAGCATCTTACAGTGGGAGCAGCGAGCCGGGCTCGAGCTGCGGGGACTGTGGACAGGAAGAGAGTGAAAGCAGAGCCCCCGGCGGGCCAGGAGACAGGCACGCGCGCGCAAAGGCGCGCGGGACATGTGCCCGGCCGGTGCTAGGGTATCGGCCGGTGCTAGGGTATCGGGCAGATTCCAACAATTGGAAGACACCGCCGAAACGCTGACGGGTTGTCGTCTCCCCAACGTTTGACGGGTTGTCGTCTCCCCAGCGATGCTTGCGTCGGAGACGCGGCTCTTGTATAGAGCTTTAGCAGCTCGGTAAATTCGGGCGACCCCAAGTTCTCAGTTCCTGGTCGGAGGTAGCTCTCTCGCACGACGACGAGGGCGAAGGTTTGCCGCTATGAATCTGCGTGTCCCAGTGCTTGCGAAGGTAGGCCAAGCGGGACTGAAGGCCGTCATCAATTTATTATGGCCTCCACGCGGTGGACGACGGTCTCGAGCCGCTATCCAAAGGCCAGCATAATCATGTCGGTGACACATGCCGCAGCCAGCAGCTTACACAACTCGACGGCCGAGCTGGCAGCGATGAAGGCCATATAGCACGCGGCGTGTCAGTACTCATCCGCTACCGCCTGGCGACGAGGGTTACCAAGGGGGTACTCAAGCACCAGGTCGAGGGCGATGCGGAAGAGCCTGTGGCGCCGAAGACTGTCGAGAGGCATCCCGTTCTCGAAACCGGATAGAGCAGTAGTGAGGGCGGTTTAGTAAGCAAGGTAGTGGGGCTCGCTCGAGGGGGCGAAGGGCGCACATGCGTTCTAGTCATGACCACCGGCGTGTGCTGACTCGTTCCCGCCCGGCATGGTGTCCTCTTTGCCGGCGGCAGCCGGCGGCATAGGAGTCTCTTGGGTAGCAAAGAATCCAGAGAGTTGATCATGAAGAGCTGCTTCATTCTCACGTCTTCCGCCTCGCGACGCACCTCCTCGATGCGGCCTTGCGCAGTAGCCGTCGCCTCGACACCCTCAACAACCGATGGTGGGTAAACCGCTGCTAGACATAGCCAAGGGCGGCTCGTCCGGGAGGGAGCCGTGTGGAGAAGAAATAAAATATAAGCCTTGGCTGGCTAATAAAAGTTGGTCATGTAGTAGTAGCAGCGAGGGCAGAGGGTGGAAGGTTTAGTACCGTTTCCGGGGGGCTTAACACTACACAGAGTCTGAAAATGCAAGTTCTTGTTGTGCGGGGAGGAGGCAAACACAAAACTAAGAGAGTGGTCCCGTCTAGCGGACGATGATGATTTATGAGATTTGATGGGTACTGGGTGACTTATGTCTGCTGTGCGCGGCACGCAACGTGCCGCACATCGGCATTTCTGTGCTCCAACACGACTATTGGCGTGGTGTATTCAGAGACCGCGGGCAGCCGGTGTCGACACCCGCATAGCCTAGGGTGAAGGGAGGAAAAAGGAAACCCCAATAACACTGCTCTAAATATTATTATTGCCTTGCAGGTATCTTATGTTGGGCCGCGCTTTTGCTTTTACCACAATAAGCAGATTGTTTTGGGCATCACGCGGCGGTAGCCGCTACCTCTACTCTTTACAATTTTACTACAGGCGTCAAGAGTGATGAACGGGGTTTTAGCAGTTGAACTTGAAATTTGGGCCCATACGGTACAACGAGCTGTTCGGTAAAACGGGTATATATATCACAAAACAAAACGTCATTGTTAATTTCGGGCTGCGGCCTTAGCGTTTAAGCGGCGCTCTCCGTCAGCGCGCACGCCCGTGCGTAAGTTCGATTCTCGCAATGGGCGGTGAGATCTCCTCGTAGTGAGGCTGGCCCGCCGAGTGCGAATAACTACCACGGTGCGTGCACTTAGTGCGGACTTAGCACTCGCGGGTGCGGGTGCCACTAAGTATCCCATGCAGTTTACATTCCCATTGTGACCTTAATAACCGCCGCTTATACTGCGTTTTGCGCATTTTATTGCTGACCGGCAGTTTCCGTCTTCCGGGCGCGCACTCTCGCAAGAAGCATTCTCGCTATTTGGCCATGTTAAGGGCAATTCTCCCCAACCATGACCGAGTTCTAGCATGATGCCCTTTCTGAATGCGGATATGGAAACCTTGTCTCTCGCGCTACCCGATGTATAAATAAGTCGTACGGGTTGATTTTGCCACCGGGCGGCTGATGTATAGCGTGTCGAATAAGGGGGAATGGTTGAGCATCGCCAAAAAAATTGGCTCCCTGCGTTTGGCCACACCCACTGCCCCGCCACCGCTTTGGCAATAACGTGTTTTGCCCTCGCCCACGCGTCGCCGCCGGGCAAAAATGAGCGCCACCAAAAGTCAAACTTACACCCCAAGGGCCTTACACATACCCGAGACATCTAGCAGGGTGCGGCTCGGGCGACGAGTATGGCTAGGCATCGGCGGTCGGCAAGCGCATGTTGCTACTGTCTTGCAGCGGATGCCTAGGGGCGGCAGATAGAGGTGCGGCCGGTACTACCAGGTGTAGCTTGGCTTGCTTGTTCTTCAGCCAAGGCTTTCCAATCCTGGTCTTGACTTTCCCAGGGATCCTCCGCACAATCTCCATGATGACCCATTTAAGCATGTTATGGTCTATGGCCATCCCTCCAGCATGTTGGGTCATGACCAGCTGGACAATCTCCTCATCATCATCGCCAGTGAGGATCCGCCTCCCCTGAGATGTTGCACTTGTCACTGATTGGAAGAAGCCAAGCGTGTGAATGTAGCGCTCCAACGTCTTCCTAAGGATGCTCCACATCTCCGCAGTTTGCTTGAGGTTGAACCGTAGGTGGGGGTTCTTCGCCCTCACAGCTTCAGCGAGTTCTACTAGCGCGCACTCCATGTCGTGCTCGTTCCACCGACAGTACAAGCCACGGCCACACTCGGCCGGCTTTCGACGACCCTTAACATACATACGTTGCCTTAGCTTTTGCCTTGGCCTGGGCCTTGCGACGAGACTTGGCACGATAGTGCCTCTTACGGCATTGGCGACCAGCGCCAGTAGCGGCAGCATAAACAACAACAAAACTCGCACTGTAAAATGACACGCTCATCGGCACGCAATGCACGGATCACTGTGGCATGCGACGAGCCATAGTTCTCCACAAACTTCGAAGAGGTGTTGGTCGGGTGCAGTGGGGTCGGTGGGCGGTGACGATGTCGGGCTGTTCACAACACTTCCCGCGCTAACCCATACGGCACTTCGGGTTCCGAAATAACTCCGAAATCTCGCTCTCACGCGTTGGCGGCGCCACCGCCGGTACCTCTCTGCGCCCGACATGCCAACATGATGCCACTGTAAGCGACCGTCCACAATCAGTTCGTCCACAACGCCGAGCAGGTAGAGTAGGCAGCGTTGATTAGGGGTAACGGGCAGAAGGGATGGCTGGCGGGGCGCCGCCTAGCCGGCCGCGGACGCGAGGGGAGGCGACAGCTCATCCTCCCGTCGCGCATGTGCGTCGGGCTCGGAACCCACCACCGGCACCGGCTGTCGGCACCGAAAGTGCATTCGTCGAAACGGAATTCGCCTAACCGCGCTTAACACTGTACTGTATCCGTACTCAATTTTATTGTACAATTACTGTATTTCGTATCACCCGCGCCTAACCCTCGCCTATATCCGCTTACAGTCAGCTTATCTCCACCTATCCGGCGGTGGTCGCGAGTACCCGCGCCGAGCCATGACTGCCATGGCAGTACCCGTACGCTAACGGTACGTGATATGAGTCCCTTGCGCAATTTTCGCCCCTCGAGTACCCGCTACACGGGCGCGCGAGGGCGCTCGGCGCTAGTCGGCCAGAAGATGACGCGGCGCGAGTACCGGCTGCACGTACTCCCTGCACATCCCTGCACATCCGATGCACATCGCCGTGCACATCCCTGCACATCCCTGCACATCCGCTGCACATCGCTGTGCACATCGCTGCACATCCGCTGGACATCCGTTGCACATCCCTGCACATACATCGTTGCACATCCATGCACGCGCATGAAGTTAGGGGTCGCCTGACGGTCACCGCCGCTCACCGTTGAACCAAGCGCGGACAGCCGCGCACTCGCATCGCATAATGACCGCCTCGCATGAACCGCAAATCGCCCTGCTCGCCCCCCACTGCCACCATGGCGTCCGCCAGCACCTTCCATAACGCTGCCGGCCCGGATGACGCCTCGTGGAAAGGCTTCATGCTGCGAAGTGGGTCGCCCGAGCCCCCGCCTGCCCCGCGCGGCCCGCCCCTGCGCTACTACCTCACGACCGTCAGCGCCGACAGCTCGTCGAATGTTTCTGACGGGGTCAAGCTGAACGGCCCCTTGACCACCGCCCGCCTTCGCGAGGCCAGCAGCACCTGCCACCAACCAGGCTGCGCAAGGGGTGTACGTATTCACTTCCCTAGCGGAGGCGCAAGACGAGACAGATCGGGGCTTCGACGCGGCCTACGTGTGCAGCTGCGATTTGTCACAGCTAGAGGAAGCCGGGTATCGCGTGGCCGCGTGGCCAGAACGCACCGATCCCACCCGACACGCACTCGATATCGCTAGAGGGAGGGGAAGCTGAGGCCGTTGCCGTGGCGGATTTTGAGTTCCTCCGTTGTTCTCTCGCATCGTCCGTTGATGCTACAGCGGGTTGGAGGCTGAAAACCCTTCGCGCCGACGCAGCGCCCCAACGATATGGCGCGACGCGAGAACTGCGCTCGGTGTGTTTTGGCCCTTTCGGCCACCAGCCCGCCGCCTCCGAATTCTGCCGGAAGTGTGGCAAGTCCAGCACAGTAGACGGCCTACCAGTGGTAGGCGAGGAGGCGTTGGTCTCGGCGGTGATCGAGGCGATGTGCGACCGCATGAACGGCCACGGCCACCACATGGAGCTGCCAACTGGCTACTCAGTGGGCCCAAGTGATCCAAAGGCATGGCCCTTCCTCACTGCCTTCGATGATCCCAAAGTATACGCAATGCGCGAGCTGCATGCGCTGTGCGAGGCGCATTTTATGCACCCGATGGACGATAGCGATGCTCTGCGCGATGTGATGGGCTGGGATCCAGCGCACCAATCCCGCCACCGCTTCCCATAGAGACGGGTGGCTATGTATTCCGGTGGGAGGCGCTGCCGGGCAAGAGCGAGGCAGACAAGCTGGAGCAGTAGGCGCTCCGAGCTGTGCGCTCAGAGCGTGCGCGTGAGCTGGGTGAGCGCGCTCGGAAGCTGCGCGCTACGGAGTGGCAGGAGCGCATGGAGCGAGAGCAGTGAGCGGGTATCTCAGACAACACCAGCGAAAGCGACTATTCAGCGCCCCGCACATCGGCGCAGTTCTGAAAGGTAAGACAGCATTGACAACTGGGATGCGGTAAAGTGCGGGCCATATGAAAAGAAGTACTTCATGCAGAGGAGGGCGGGGCGCGAAGCAACGATGGAGGCGGGGGGCGAGGCGTTCAACATCGGTGAGGGGGGCTGAGGGCAGCGGTGAGCCGAGCACCTGCCGCTCATGTGACATGGTTGTCTCTGGCAAATCCAGTAAGGGCGAGAAGGGAAAGGGACACGCTCACTAGATGTAATTAATGCATTCACATCTTCCTTCGCTTCGTCGCCGCTTTCTCTGCCATCTATGCCCTCACGGCACACGCCTTTGCCTTGGGCAGGTGGGGCTGTGCACGATGGGCTGGTCCATGCATGTCACGGTGGTGCGCGATCAAGGTGCTGCGCGTCGTGACTTGGCCAGTCCTGGAGAGCATCACCTTGCCGGACTTGAGCAGGTGCTGGGGCTGTTGGTTGCTGCCGTTGCGGAAGCCCTCCTTGATCTCCATGTTTGCAGTGCTCCATGCACTGAGCACTCAGTGCGTCAAGGTTGCCATGCAATTCTATCCATCGGGAATTGCCGTCATGCAACTTCATGCACGGAGTGATGTCCTTTGCTGCTGCGATGTCCATAAAGGCTGCGAAGAATACCTCCGTAGCTGCCCGTAGCTTGTAGGTCAAGGTAACTTATTTCGTTGTCGCTGAGCGCCACCTCAAAAACAGCGTGATGACTTCGCCTCCCGTTGTGTTTGCAGTTGGAGATGCGTGCTATCAACGCCTATGAGCACTGGACTGTGGGAGGGCCCGATCAACACTGTCTTCCAACAGTACTTTGTCTTCCCGCCCAGGATTGTGCATGGCAGACGTGTCACATATACATGGACAGAGGCCATCAGCATTGCCGGCAGGGGGCGGCGGCAAAGGGCCGCTGGTGACGTTGTGCCGAGGCAGATGATCAGGTGATGGGCCACTTGTGTTATATATTATTGCTGAAGCATCTTACATGTTGTTGTTGCTTTCCTGCACTTTGCGCTGATGCTGATAGTGCAGCCCGGCACGGGTGGTGCTCCTACTTGAAGCACTCCCCTGCCTACGACATCGCCGCCCTCGATGAGGATGATGGCGGTGTTGATGCCATGCAGTAGTAGCATATACGTAGCAACCGTGGCGTGTGTGAATTGAGCATATCCATATGTTGCGGGAGCAGTTGCGTAGTATGGCAGGCGCATGATACATATTGGCGTCGGTCGGGTCTGGGGTTTCCAAATGTAATGTTAAGCAATACTATCTCACGAAACATGGCCAATCTGCCTTATGCTTGCACATGCCTGCTTCACTAATTTTCCTGACACACTCACAACATATTTTTTTCTGATACTGACAACATGGGTCAATGTTACGCATGGATGCCGCGGTGTACTGCGGTATCGTCGCGAGCAGGTATTGTCAACCGATGTTGGCACAAAAGTTTGCATTTGTCTTTGCCGTTATACACATATGTACTTTTGTGAATTTCATGTCATTTGTGGTATGTATGTTGATATGCATGTAATCTGTTCAGCAATAATATTAATGTGAAACGCGTTGTGCATTACATACAACAGCAGATGCATCGTAGTGTCATTGAAAATGTTATTGTGACGCCCCGGGTACCGAGGTACCATTACTACTCGAGACTGATGCAATGATATAAAGTACGTGATTAGCCACCAGCCGCGCGCGCACTTTCACTCTTCGGCACTTCCTGGCTCGCTGCTTCGCCTATTTATGCTGACCGCTTCGCATGAAGAGCAGATCGCCCTGCTCGCCCCCCGTGCCACCATGGCCTCCGTCAGCACCTTCCATGCCGCTGCCGGGACGGATGACGCGTCGTGGGAAGATATCATGCTGCCGAGAGGAGCACGCGAGCCCCCGCCTGTCCCGCGCGGCCCGCCCCTGCGCTACTACCTCACGACAGTCAGCGCCGATGACACGTCGAGCGTTTTTGACTGGTCAAGCTGAACGGCCCGTCTGCCCACCCTAATTGACCGTGGAGGAGGAGCAAACTGCCTTGCTTAAATCGATGAAGCCGACGCATGCAACAAGGGTTCTTTGCATCCCCAGCGCAAAGGTGCGCTTGCCGGCCGGTTTACCTGCTCATCGTGTAGCTGCTGATGTTGTCGCTGCCCGAGTGTCGGCGACTTAGTGTTTTTTCTTTCATCACTACCGCAGTCCGGAATCGACCAAAACGGCGCTCCGGTGCAAGACCTGTCTACCGGCTACAGCCCCCCTCCCCCGCTCTCTCGACGAGCTCATGTTCCCCGTGCGGCTAGATCCCCGGCGCGTCAGGACGCTACTGCGAGGATGCAGGCTGGACGACAGAGGAAGCAAGCGCAACGGGAGCGCGTGGCGGCATCATGCCAGCCCCGTCAAACAAGCTCCTTAGCCGCGGGGCGCAGCAGATGGCAATAGCTGCCATGAATAGCATGCCCGCAGAAGTATTTGCGGGCAACAAGGGGCAGTCAACACCCGAGCCGACAGCGGGCATAACACCACATGCCGGCGCCAGGAAGAGGCCGGCGGCAGCGGAGCCAGCCGGCCGCAGACCAGGGGGGGGCGGGCATGGGCCGGGGGCGGTAGTAGACCCATTGTAATTAAATTTCTAGTATTTCCCTAATACTTTATGCAGTTGCCGACCCCTCCGCCATAAATCCGAAAATGTCCGGTGCCTTGACGTTAAATTTGCTAGCTAGGAGTAGGCGCGCCCATGTCCGCTTAATCACATCCCGAAGCTCGACGCTCATTGGCCGCTGATCCGGCCTGGCACCTCACCTTTATTAAATCACAAAACCAACCGTGACTACCGTGTAATGCATTTTTGCAGCCTTTGTTGTGTATCAACCAGTACCGTACTGCCCCGCCTGCTCGTCATCATCACTCGTCATCACGCGGGTATCTTCCGCGCGTACTCGTGAGGAGGCGCGCGCCTAATAGCCGATATGAAGGGCGGCGATTCCCGTAAAGTACAGTGACTCGTGTACTCGTGTCGTACTTTGTGCACTCGTGACTACCGAGTACCCGCTACTCGCTATAGTACTTTGATGCAGGTTTCCTCTGCCGTACTCATCCTTACCGCCAAGTTTAAAGTACTGTGACGCCTAACGTTAGACGCGATATATACAGGCGACTACTCGCGCCTAGTAGTCGTTAAACGCGGTTAAGCGGACCCCGTTTCGACGAGTGTGTCCCTATCGAGCCGGACGCCAGCGGTCGCTCGCTTCTCTAGCTCGGACCGTGGACCCCGGCGCTCAGTCACCGCACCTCTTCGCGCGTCGCGTGACGAGTTGCTTGCGAAGCTGCAAGAGGAGCTGCGCTTGGCGCAGTGTGCGGCTCAAGAGCAGCAAGCCGCGGCATTGAGAAGCAACTAGTTACAACTCGAGTCGAGTTGGCTCGAGCCAACAACACAGCCGCATGGGAGCGCGAGATAGCCGTGCTCCAATGTCGCGTTGATGAGCGCGATGAGCGGCTTGCCGACAAGGACCGGTTGCTCAAGAACGTTGAAGGAGCGCGAGCGGCGGGCGGCGACGTTGTCAGCCACCACCTCGCACCTCGAATTTATCAAACGTAAACGGGTCGAGCAACAACTTGTGAATGAGGTGGAGGCTACTCACTTCCCCCCTGCCCCCCCTAACCGGCGGATGAACAAGCTCCTTGTCAAGCTCACGGCGCGGACGGCAACCACGTTGGTGCGCAACGTCACGGGCGTGATAGCGGAATCCGGTGGTCGAGCGGCGTCGCCCGAGGAAGGGCAACGCCTGCAGCGCTCGGTGGTGGACAGGGTCACTTCAAGCCGCAGGTCCCACAAGGCACCGTGTGCTTTGGGGCTTGATGCAAGAAGGCAGTGCAGACAGCTATGGGGGAGATGGAGGCCCTTGGAGTCCGGAGACGGGCAGCTGCCTCAACTCTATAACCAGGTCTAGTGAGAAGCAATACCAGCGTATCTCTAGGATTCTGTGTCACGTGCATGACCCTGAAAAAAAAGATTCGTGCCAATAATGACTTCCTTCGATGTGCCAATCCCGCAACTCTCAGCAAATGCCTCCAATAGAGCAGTCAAGGGCTTCATGACAGATTTGTCTAGCGAGCTTGCTGGCGTGACACTGAAGGTGATAGCGGGCAAAGTAGTTAGTGCCGGCGTGGACATCAAGGATGCCGTAGCTGGCATGATGTGAGATCTGAGATGGCGTGGCTACAGTCCGGACTACAAGAAGGACATCCCCCATGTCCAAGGCATCCTGGATTCCGCTGGGGCGTATCGAGGCGTCAAGCATACCGCAGGTATTTGAAGCCTCCACTTTTGCACATCGCTCGGGACAAGGCGGAAAATCCCCGATCTTCTCCACATCAACCTGCGCATTACGGCTGGCATGTACTGTTACACCGCGCAACGGCACTGAGGACAACCGAGGAGAGTCTTCAGGCTCTACGAGACTGGATGAAGACATGCATGGGCATCACAGGGAACTCCAAGAAGCGGCAAAACAAGAAGCAGGACTCCGTCGCCATCGGGCAGAAGAAGGAATCGTTCATCGGGAAGGAGTGCGTAAAGCTGGTGGGCAAGTACGAGGAATTGCTGGAGCACATCAAGGAGACCTACAAGACAGTGAGCGATGGAGATGAGAGGAAGGCGCACAAGGTGTGGGGATTGTGGCGGCAGCTGTGGGCGCGGCTGTTGGAGCCCGTTGACCCAAACCGCAAGAAAGGGACTACATCGCCGCCACCCGTGGCCTTGCGGATGGCGAGAGCGAGAAAAGTCAAGAAGCTTGCTGAGGAGTTCGTGCAAGCTTTCGTCCATGCCGATGGTGAGGTCAGCGTAGCTACAGTATATTGCCACATCCTACAGTGCCACATCCCTGAATCCATCGCAATGTATGCCGATCCGCTGAACTATGGGTGCCATGGCTCTGAGCATGTACACTCAGTGACCAAGGAGGCATTCAAAAAGTGCTGCAGTAGGCAACAAGATACCACGGTAGGGCAAGTGTTTAACACTATGAAAGTTAACACTTACCACCAGGATGACGTCAAGACTCCATAGCGTAAAAAGCGGGGCCCCATGCAGAAGCCAGCGTAGGCAAGCTAGCACCGCGCGATAGTGGGGAAGCATGTATTACATATTACATTGCTAATGCAATACATGATGCCGGGCCCGCATCGCATCTATCTACTGCCGTGCACGCCTAGGCTTCTCTGCCCTCGCCTTCTTCTCCGCCGCAATCTTGCGCTTCACCTCCTTCGCTTGGTTGTCCCGCACCTTCTTCAAAGCCGCGACGGCCCGCAGATACCCCGAGGAAGACTTGTTGTCTCTCCCCCCTTGCCTCCCAATCTTGCCGTTAGGGCGCATGTGCTTTCTCCCCTTACGTGCCGGTGACGCAAGGCGGCCGGGGGTGGCAGGCGGGGTGCGCTCTCCGTGGTCCTCCACCTGTTGGCGCCGCATTGCCATGCTAGCCGACACCAACATGCGCTCCTCTGGCACACTAGCATCCTGTTGGACCCGCCAGAGCTGGTGCAGCATCCCGCCGAGCTGGGCCTCTATTGCCGCTCTAGCCTTGTAGTACGCCGCAGGCGGCCTCCGCGGCCACTTCTTAACGTCCGCCTCATAGTCCCTAGGCCAATCCCAAGTGGCAGAGGTGACAGTGGGCAGGGTAATCAAGTTGTAGATAACTTTGATTTAAAAAAAATCGTTTCATTGCCATACACCTTAATATACCATTGCTATTTGGAAGGGGGGTATTATCGCGCGCGCCGTGCCTGTAGCTGTGAAGATGAAGCAGGCGCTGGCGCGCGTGCAAGAGTCAACGCCTCGAGGGTGACGACGAGGGTGACGCCCCCCCCCCCCCCCCCCCCCCCCCCCCACCCCGGCTTCCCTGCAATATATCCCGGCCGCGCGGCATTCGTCGACCCGCGCGGCTGGATCGACTACATGCCGCGAGCATACGCCGAGTTTGCCCCGGCGGCAGGACTCACCACCGCCCCCGGGCTGCGGAACCCACGCAACGACGAGTGGAACCTATGATGACACCTAATGTACAAGTGGCTGACTTCTCCCCCCCCCCCAACATAGACACCCCGATCTCCGACCTAACCGACAGAATCACACACACATTCCCGTGCATCAGCATCCCCGATCGCCCAGCGGACGCCCAAGAAGGGGCCACCGAAGGTCCCAGCGCCGCCCAAGCACCCACCCTGCTCCCCACGACAATGTTATACCCTCACCTCCGCCCTAAACACTGCAAGCCGGTCGCAGTACGCATCGTCGGATTCGACTGGGACCCGGCCACCGAAACCATATCTCCCACCACCGATCCCACAGCAGTCCAAACAATAAAGATAATCGAATTCAAATACTTTACTGATCTTAATCATGCCACCGTGCACGCTCTCATCCGCGAAAAATACCAACACATGGTGCGCCCTACGTCAACAAGGATGGCAGTGTCCGATTGAAATCATTCCCGCCACCCTCAGCCGCAGCGGCACCATGCACAAACTCACACTAGAAGCCATCCATAGCCTCACGGTCCTCCGCCCCAAGAAGCAACCCCCGGACAAACCCCCTCCGCCTCCCAGCGCCGCTGCAATCCGCCTACGTAGGAAACTCCACACTCAATCGGATGGCTACATACTCTCCTCCGCATATCCCGACAGTCCCTCAAACCTGCCATGTCCAACTTCAATACCTCCCACAAATCCCGCACGCACACCCACCGTTAACATAACGCTTTCCGCAGACCACCGTACACGACACCCCCCCAGCACGGCAGGGGGGGCAATACCAAGCGGCATGGAAGGAGGAGGGGCACGGGCGACACGGAGGAAGGCCGGAAGCTGCATCCGTAATCCCTAGGGTTCCCACAGCGGTTGCTTGGATAAAGCAGATCTTAAAAGCAACTCGGCTTGG
Source organism: Tetraselmis striata (assembly GCA_006384855.1). NCBI lineage: Eukaryota > Viridiplantae > Chlorophyta > Chlorodendrophyceae > Chlorodendrales > Chlorodendraceae > Tetraselmis > Tetraselmis striata. The sequence continues at coordinate 257,905 of VCJN01002949.1, read as the reverse complement.
GTAGTAGAGAGCAGCACGTCAGCACCTTGTAAATAAAACTCAAATGCAAATTCAAATTGACACCTACTGTGATACTATGATGACCGTTGAACCGAATCACAATAACACTGCTTTTCTGCCATGTGGAACCTCGACAATTATCGACCTGTCTGCTCGCGATATGCGAGGTCTCAGCCGGTCGAGACTCAAAGACAAACAAAGGTAGGTGTGCAGTGGTGGTGCGAAGGTGGGAGGCTACTCTGTTTTTCAGCATACAATAATTGTTATCACAACGCTTACCACATGGCAACATTATACAAAACATATACCCGTAGTTACAGGTACACATTGTACTATTACTAACAAGTACTAACGCGTAGTATATCGCACTCGTATAATTGTCGCAATGTATTCCCCCTCCCCCCCCCCCCCCCCCCCTTGCGGGAATTCAATTCTCAACATCAGCGGGGTTCGATCCGGTGACCTTTACATTAGGATGATGGGGCCTAATAACAATCGAGGCGGTATCAATCCGGCTCCGAAATCAGTGCGACAGTCTCAGCCGGTCGAGACTAAAAGACAAACAAAGGTGGGTGGGTGTGCAGTGGTGGTGCAAAGGTGGGAGGCTACAGTGTTTTTAGCATACAATAATTGTTGTTTGCCGTGAGCTCTTAATAACTTTCTGTCGTTTTTGAACTTAGCGCAAATCGGCTGGCGGCGGACTTGCTGCTGACCATAGTTGACCGGTCCCAGGGTGGTTCTCAGATTTGAAACCATCCCCCTAAAAAGCTGAGGAGCCGGAGAATCCTAGGGTAATTGGGCTTCATTTGGATTAATTTTCTTTACAAAGTTCTTGGGTCAAAACCAAAAATTATGGCTAGGTATGTTGGTGTGGCCAGTTATTAGGTGGCAATGCTCCTTAGAGTTTTGAAGCACATACGCCAAGCGCGGCCATGGGGTCGCAACGCAAGATAGGCGTACCATCACCTCGCATGTTTTCAGAGTACGGAATAGAAAAACCCTAGATAACCTAGATGTACACACTTACATGCGATGTAAGTAACGCCTTCTTCACTACATCCGGCAACATGTGGCATTTCATCAATGGTAGATGTAAATGCGTATTTAAATGTCCAACACATGCCATGGAATTGATTGTGCGACTACTAAGGCCGGCTAGCTCGAGGGAACACGCGGATTCTTGCCCACAGGGCAGCAATTGGTTTGGCGACATGTGGCGTGCAGCCTGCACACGGATTCCAACCAACCCGTTCATTACTTTTGATGCCTGAAGTCAACCGTAGCGATGACTACTGTAAAATAGCGATGACTACGGTAAAATATAGGCGGCCAAAATCCTTACGTCCTGACACCACGACGCTTTATTACGAGGACAACGGGTTTAGGGTTTTATGATTTCTTACGAGGACTCAAAATTTCCAATACCTGTAGCCTGAAAAGACAAATGCTCTCGTGCTGAATAGGCTTAATGTCTCTCTTGTGCTGGCAACCTTCGCAGTTGCTTTTATTGGTCCGGTTCGTACTGCGCATATGTAAAAAAGCACTGATGTAAGCGAATACAAATGTGAGATACTCGCGTGCTAACTATTAGGATTATTCATTTAATGTCAAAATCGGCTGGTCTTCTCGCTGTTTTAATTTGTGGGCTACAGGTACTGCTACTACCGCGGGGCGCGCGCGGGGGGGCACCGACGTACTATATATTCCCTATACATGAGCTAGCAGCAGAAGGCGATATCAGGAAATCACAAAAAAGGACAATCAGAAAGGTCCGACGTACTGGTACCCGTATGTACAGCCGGTATACCACTGCTACGGGTAGCTGCTAGATCCGCCACTACTGGCACCGGGTTACGGATTAATTACATGAGCTAGCAGCAGGAGGCGATATCGGAAATCACCAAAATAAAAGGCAATCAGAAAGGTCCTCTACAGCGACTGCGGGTTACGGATCGTCTATGTAAAAGGTACAGGTAAAGGGAACGCGCGTGACTAATTTTCAACAGCGACAGTTAATTTTCAAACAAAGGCCTGCAAATGCTGCTGTATTTAAGGATGCATCATCGTCGTTTGTTAAAACATGAGACGACTCAACAGAATATCAATTCGTTGTTCTGAATATGGCGATACATACCACTACATTTTTGAGGGGGTTTTCAATCCTCACATAACGTATCTCCGGAGATACATAGCGTCGCCCTACACAGGGTATGGGTACCTGGTACGAGCCGAATAAGAATATCAGGCGCGCTGATGGCAGGCGGCAAATTTTAAGTGTGTCGTCGTACCCCGTATACGTATCCCGTGCCCCATTACCTGTATTATTACTGCACTACGCGCGTAGTACGAGTATAAATAATTTAAATATTATGTGTACAAGTATTAACGTAGAAATACGAGTACGGGCATCGTTGATGACTGTACACTGACGCGCTGCTGCTGCTCCGCAGCTTGCCACTGCTGCTGTCGCTGCGCTGCGCCCCCCCCCCCCCCCCCCCCCCCCCCCATTTCCCCACCCCCTCGCATGACAGGACTGGCAGCCACCAGCAGTGACACCTTTGATGCAACGTCCCTATGACGGGCTGCTTTCAGCGACGAATCGTATACCCACCATCCATTTGCCGCGCTGCTGTCATTAATCCTTAATCATAAATCACAAAGACCATGCTGCAAGCACTGGGTGGGTGTTGCTGCCGTCGCCAATCCTGTCATGCTCCGGTCGTTGTTCTAGCACCCTCAGGGCGGCAAGAGTTTAACCCCTGCATCGTCTACAACTCGGTCACGACCGTTTACACAGCAATTCAGCTGCGGAAAGCCCAGGGTACATGTACTTGTGTGAATTACAACAACCACCGTGGCAAAAGCATTGAGGATATTATGTAGACATAGATGTTTGTCACTACTAAAATGTCAACACATGCACCGCTTCGAAGCGGCTCGCAAGTACATGTACTCGTGCACATAGGCGACGCTCCGTCACAGTAAGCGCAATCATATTTGCTGAAGCATTCCGCAAGACTAGTCGCTATTTTTTGGTCGCTAAAGGCCAGTGATTGGATTTCCCAATAGCACTGTTGGGTCGTCGTCTACAACACTGCTGCCAGTCCTGTCGTACTCGTACCCGTAGTCGACCTGCGCTCGGGCGAAAAAATACGGCATATCCCAGCCCTGCTCTCTCAGCAGGCCAGCACACTATCCCCGCCTGCTGCCACTGAACTGCACCAATAATAATAATCATGAGCAATAAGTACGGTACCGTCCGTGTAGACGTGTAGTCGGGTACCTGTAGTGTAGTCGCCGCCGCCACCGCCACAGTGAAGGTCAAGGCGTGCCGGGTGAAGGGGACAGTCGACTGCGGTTGGCAGCGCCCTTGGCGAGCGAGCACCAACACACATCTAACTGCGTGGTAAGAGTCCAGCAGGATGCGCAATAACTCTCCTACCGAGCCACCCGCAGAGGCCAGCCGCGACGGCAGGCCCCCGCCCTCAAGCGCGGGGCATTATTACCCGTCAGAGTATGCAGACCTAAACCCCGCCCGCCGCCCACCGTCTGCCGCTGCCGCGCCGACTGCGGACCGAGTCCGCCATCGCAGAAAGCAGCGCCGCCCGTCACCTTATGAAAGCGCCGACGACAGCGGGGCGGCTGATCGGGCGCCGGGCCAGCGCGGGGGCAAGGGCCCTGCTGAGCTGGCTGTGCTCGCCCTTGACGAGCGGAACGCCGCCTCCGAGGCAGGAGAGAGGTACGAGAAGGCTACTGCCCCTGCCGGCCCGCTCGGCGGGAACCTCAGTCTGACGTCCATTGGCCCTTTAGAATTAGCCCGGCCAGGCCATACAGTGGCAAACTGCGCCCCCCCCCCCCCCCCCCCCCCCCCCCCCCGCCCCCGCGGCTCCACGGCCTCACTATTTGTGCCTTTTGAGCTGCTTGGCTCCTTATTAGTATCCATCGCGGAATCCGTTCCTTTCTAGCAGTAGGAAATCGCACAATAATTAAGGTACCACATACATCCTGTCCATTCTGACACACGGCCGCCCTTCGCATCGTGCTTAACAGTATCGCAGAGGCAGCACACCCGCTGCCACAGTCGTATAATCAGTGGCGCGGTGCCCTAGGGCGCCCATGCATCAGACCTGCACAGTCATCGTCTACTGGCTCATCTCGCATTCGGGATTCGTATTCGGGCATTCGGGCCGGGATTCATTGATGGGACCAGCGGTGAGTGGCAGCAGGGTGCCATTTCAGGCCGCTCAGCCCGGTGATGCACTCCGCCGCTGGCCGCTCTCCAGCTTAACTTTGGCATCGGCCAGAGCATAGCTGGTAGTAGTCAGTCCGCCTCGCAGCGATCACCGCATGCAACCATACTGTGTCTGACCGCATGCACACACCAACGCCATGCTGGTGTGGCTGTGCGGGGGCCTTTGGCTGGTGCGCTGCCCGGCACTCAGACCAACCAGTAATGGACTGTGAACACTCTTCTGATGTAGTACTAGTGAGGGGTTGGAGGAAGGGTAACCGCATTATACCTGCATGTCTGGAGCCGGCGTATACTCCAGGATGGGCTTAGCAGCGCTTCGCTCGTTCGGATGCGGCGATGCCCTAACAACAAATATAACGTGACTAAACACAAGACATCTCCCTAAAGACCTCTCTACCCCCAAATATGGCGTATATGCAGCGCCTTCCACTCTGCCTATGGAGCCTCACGACGCCCCCGGGGCAGCGGATGATGATTGCTGCGCGCTGGCCACTACATGCCGGCCGTTCTACACCCACTGTATGCGCACTGGGCAACCGCACGTCCGATCACGCGCTACTGATGCTGTTCCCCTGCCGCGTTGCTGCTGGCAGGAGGGGCAGCGGGCGCGGGCCAGGGCACGGGCGGCCGCCTCCCGGGCCCGGGGGCGGCCGCGACCTGGCGGACCTGCTGTCGGAGCAGCAGGTCATGGGCGCCCGGGCCTGCTTTGCGGCGGAGCTGGGGGCGATTCAGGGCCTGCGCGCCGGAGCTACCCCGCCCGGCACCTACAGCCTGGCGGACATGGACCGGATGATGTTCGCCGGCGGCCGCCCCGGGTGGCAGCCCTCCGCGGACCACGACCTCGATCGCGACCTCCACCTGCGCCGCGGCAAGCGCGCCATGGGCGGCCCCGAGGAGGACATGGACAAGCGCTCGTCCGCCAGGCTGGAGGCGGACCTGCGCTGGCTGGGGGCCAGCGCGCCCCGGCGGGAGCCGTCCCCCTGGGAGGCGGCCGAGCAGCCGTCCGCGCGAGAGCAGCGCGCTCACGGCGGCTACGCGCTGCCCCCTGGGCCGGCTGCTGCGGCGTGCAGCGCGGCGCGCCGGCGCCAGGACATCGACGACCTGCTGGCGCAGCTGGGCGCCGGGAGGGAGCGGCTCTTCCCGGGCGGCCCGGCAGAGGGGGCGGCGCGCCTCGCCTGGGGGTGGCCGCCCGCGTCCCCGTACGCCAGCCACCCGGAGGCGCTCCACGCTCAGCTGCTGCGGGAGGGCGCCGCCGCCTTCCCCGCCCACGACTGGAGTCCGTGGCGCATGGGAGCGGAGCACAGCCTCAGCGCCGAGGTTCGCTGCCACGTCTCAACTGAAGTCGAAATACGATTTCTTATTCCCGTGCAGCTTGTTCCCTTTAGGGTTGAAAACCCTAGCACACTGTCACACCCTAAACATCCGACTTGCCGCCCTCCCCTGAACGACCGGTATGTACTAATCGGCCCTATAAGCAGTTGCATCGGCGATGCTGCGAGAAATTGCATTGAATCCGATCATGAAAAGGGGGTGCGAGAGAGCGGACGGGATATGAATGAGAGAGATGCCCCTACAGAGGCCAAACATGATGGCGCCAATCCCTGCCGAGCTGCGCCACAGGCATAATAGTGTCAACACAGGGCGCAGGTGCATTGATGTGTCCGTGCAAGTGCCCGCAGAGTTGGGCATGTGCACTCTTCACGGTCAAGTGAAGATAGCCTCCGGCCCACCGAATAAGTTATGCGCTTGGTGCCAATCCACTACGATATGAACGCTTAGGAGTGTCGGCAGCTAATCCCCCCCCCCCCCCCCCCCCTCCCCCCCCCCCCCCCCCACGTTTCCTTGCTCACGTCCCATGCCAGGGCCGCTGGCAGCTACAGCTCAACGGCGGGGTACCGGGCGAGAGCAGCCGCCATGTGCGCGACGACGGCGAGGACAATTTCGCGGCAATCCGGGGCAAGGAGGTCGTCGGCGCGCCGGATGCGGGGCAGGCTGGTCCCGGCGCACGGAGGGGCGGCGCGCCGGGAGAACACGAGGCGGAGCGCAGGGGGAAGCGCCCGTCGCCGGGGGGTGAAACCCCGCCGCGCCCGCCGGGGGGGCATGGCGCCCATGGAGCCGATGACCCGACAGCGCGCGAGGCCGCCGCCCCCGCGCTGCCGCTGGAGCACCTGCCGGCGATGATGGAGCGCGTGCACGACAAGCTGCGCACGCTGCATGCCAACCGCCTCAACCACAGGAAGCTGCAGCGGCTGCACCAGAGCACGCAGGCCCGGATGGGCGCTGACCTGGCCAACATGATGGACGCGTTCTGGGAGGAGTCCACCGGCGGCGTCTCGCGGGCGGCGGCCGCCATGCGCGACATGAACCAGGACATCGCGCACATGCTGCAGCTGCCGCCGGCGCCGAGTGGGCGCGCAGACGCCCGGCGGCGCTCACCGCGCGCCGAGCAGCGGAGCGCCAGCGCGGACAGCTTGGACAACGCGCCACTGGCGACCAGACAGGCCACCGGCAGCCGAAACAAGCGGCCATGACCAGGTGTGCGCTTCAAGCGGGACGAGGAGGTAGCTTTCAGTTCAGACGGGGTCGAGCGCCGCCGATGTTTTGATTTCAGGCGCCTATAATCAAGAGTTTAGCCAGTTTTCAGCCACCACTCAGTCCTGAATCGCTTTCTGGCACGTGACATGCGCAGCACACGTGCCGGGAGGGGTCCCCGAGGAGGTGCGCTCAGTTGGCTATTTGACGTCATTCTCGCCTCCCGGCACCTGAGCTCGGCCGGGCACAGGGTCCCATGGCGGAGCATCAATGCGGGTGGGTGCGTTTCGACCACCCTGTGTTGCTTGATGAACAGCCGCGATGCACCGGGTATGCGATGATACCCTAGCATTGCATATCGGAAGCATGCTAGGGTTTCAGACAGAATGATGGCGCATTCAGTCTGATTGCGGTTATTGAGAAAATGATCCCAAATAAGTGCAATGAGAGGAGTTCCGCCAGACATGCTGAATTCAGTTGAAATCCGCACTTTTCGCAGAGGCGGCACAGAACTGCAGAAAAAAATCCCTGGGCACATTATGGCCGCTCTATAGCTCGCGTTGACAACTGGACACGGAAGGACGCAGTGCCCAGTTTGGGCTGACGGAGGGATGGGCATGACAGCCAAGACTACGCTGCATGCAATGTAGTGTTTTTGGTACAAGTGAAGTAAAACTCGCCCCGTGTAATCGGCTTAAGCCGGCCCAGCACTTGACCTCTCGCGCAAATTGCAGTCGTAGGTCGTAGGTCTGGCATAGCCCGTGGACCATTGCCTCATTCGAACCCGAAAGGGCTGATGCATCAACAGGGGAAACCCAGGACACGCCGGGCCGAATTGCCCTCAGCTGGGAGAGCCATGAATCGAACCTCTCGTTCGAGACTTCCGCTATAACGAGCGGACAGAAAACGAGGACAGCTGTTTGTTGCGATCATGGCACGCTTGCGTGGGGGCAGTGACAACCCATAGAAAGTGTGGTGACGAGTCATGGCGCGATCAAGCCGTGTCCCCAATCCTCCGCGGTGAAGCGGCGCCGAGTGCAGCGAATGCCATGGGATAATAATTGCCGACACAGCGGTGGAGATATCCGCTGGTTGAGAGAGCCACCGCACATCTACCCGGGCGCCGTGTGAGGTGGGCAGAACACCGTGGAGGCGCATACAGATGTGTATACATGCCGACCGGCGCCGATGCAACGAGGAAAGAAACGCCTGCTTTTGCCCTCTTTTGCCCTGCTTTCAGTGGAATCAGTGCTCTCGGAATCCGCCATTACCGGATTCTTCATGAATCATCGTAGCTACAACTCAGTGACGCATTCAGCGAAATGAATCCAAATAAGAGCAGAGCGTGGTAGTAATAGTGATATGGGCTAGTTTTGCGCATACGTGCGGCACAGTGGGAAGCTGTCGGAAATGGCGCGCCTACGGGGTGTCTCGCATGCCGGGCAGAGTGACATGGACGCCGCAATGATCAGACTGGGACGCGGGAGTGCGTGACATCCTCTCTGAGTCAACTCAACGGCAGGCTTACATCTGCTTTCCGTTGAAGGCGCCACTAAATAATTCACTCGTCGAAACGGCCTAAACTAGATGTCCAACAAACAGAGAGCAGAGCAGGGGAGGGAGTCGCCACTCATCTGCCCCGCCGCGCCCCGCACGGAGACGGCAGCACCGGGGTGGGCGCGGGGAGTTATCATGCCGGCGAGCTCCTGCCCCCCGCCCTCCTCCTCTCACCGGCCAGTGCGCCCCGAGGTCGACGACGGAGGGGGGCGGGGCGTGCTCAGGCCTGCGACCAGCTTGACAGCCCGTGCGGCGGCCCGCGACACCAGCCCCCGCGTCACCTGTAGGGAAGACAAGGTGGGGGGTCGCGGTCAGCCAGCCACTCCCCCAGCAGATGCAGATCCAGCTGCCGAGCGGGGCTGGGCGTGGCGACGGGCAGATGGAGCAGGAGATGTCCGGGGGCATGCGGCGCGCTGTGGGGCTGAGGACGCCTTCTGGCTAAAGCCATCTGCCGCTAGATAGGGACTCGGGACCGCTCTTCATACAGAGTCACTTGGGTTGCGAGCATTTAAGCAGGCACGCAGGCATCACAGCCAAAATATGCATGCAACAATTAATCATGATTGACTTACTCCCAAAAGTGTATATATCTGTGTCGCACATGGTTGTTGTACAGTTTTGGTTCGTGCAAAACTGCCGCGTACTGCCCCGCCCCTCCCGAAAGAGATTTAAAACTTGACACGTATCGAAACACACCATGAAATCATTCATGCGATGTTGTGAAATGATTGGTGTGTGTGTATGAAAAGTGAAGGCAACTAATAAGGTGCCGGCGCACGTATACGACCCCTTCGACACCTCAAATTGGGCTCACTAGCTAGCAAGCTGTATCAAGAGTCGCTGTAGTGTAGTGTAGTTTGTGTACATTTGAGCTCTGCCAGTTCCCATTTGCACCGGTATCCTTGTCGTATCACCACTAAATTGGGGTTGCGGGTCTGAAAATAATGAACTGCAATCAAGTTGGGCTTGGCAGCATCGAGTTGGGCCATCCGTGGCATATCTGTGGTGTATTCTGATGCATTGTCTGACAAATATACTTTTTCTCTCTTCGGCGGGGCGGGCGAGGGGGGGGGGCGTGGTTACGGCATTTCTGTGTCCGCGCTCGTATACGGTCAGGGTACCGAACCGGCGGTTCAGGGTTTCAAATGGATGGCTTTTTCCATATATCGTTGGATGCATGCCAGAAAAGGCATATGAGGGCGGCGGCGGCGGCGCACCTGGTTCAGGACCTCCATCATGCCTGGCTCCTGCAGCAGCTGCTGCACCTGCGGCCCCCGCCTCGCCAGGTCCTGCCTCACGGACTGCACCGTGTTCTGCACGCGCGCAGCGGACGCCAGGCAGCGCGCCGTCAGCCCACGTTTCGGCCCTTCACCGCGCAGGTCGCGCAATCAGCACCACCGCAGCAGGAACATTGTATCAGGTCGATCGGAGGTTCGCAGAAAAAGCGCACGGCGGTGAGGCTTCAGCTGCACGGTGCGAACGCCGCACTGCATGCTCTTACAGGATCAGCTGTGTGTCGTTTTGCCTCGGGTGCTCAAGTACTACCACAAACCCGACCCGCCGAGCCACAGCCGATAGTTCTTATAGGTTGCTTGCCCGATTTAGGGCTTGGTATAAGACAAATTCCAATAGGTGCACCGGCAGCGTTGGTGTGTCCACCAAGGCGCTGAAACCACACAGCTGCGCGCCAATCAGCCGCACGTAACATAGGGCTGGTGCGGGGAGGACAACATCTGCCGGGCGCGGCGGTGTGCACAGCCAGCAGGAGCATGCGGGCGTTGGCCCAGGCCGCCGCACACTCACCTGAATCTCCCGCGGCGTCATCACTCCGAAAGGACCGCTCCCCTGTGCGGTGCAAGTGGAGCCACGTTTCAGAACGACCCCCACACAGGGGACAGACCAGCAGGACAGCAGCGCCGTCGCAACCATTACACACAGGATATACATAATTCAAGTAAAGTTCGCCCCGGGTCATTGGATGTACATAATACTGTGTGAAACTGCGATATCATGGAAACACGTAAATGATGGATATACACACGACTAGATCTAGACGTCGCGAATACAGTATTTCACCGGCGTGTGCCAGCATCGGGCTGCTACTTGGTCCCTGTAGGGACGATGAAGAAAGGGGGGGGGGGGGGGGGGGGGGGTTGGGGGAGTGGCATGGGCACATGCGTCCAGCCGAGATGAGGGCGGCGCTCAGCAGAGGGGGATGCCAGCGCAGGGCGGCTGGGCCGCACCGCGAGGCGCAGCTCTGGGAGGTCCGCGCCGCCGGTGGCGCGGCTGAGGAGCATGCGGCCGCGCTCCAGCTGGTCGAGCTCGCGCGGCCCAATGGGAACAAGCCGGTCCGCCATGTCCTCGCCAATCTGATGTGTACCCCCACGCGGCGGCAGAGTCAGCGCCGCCGACAAAGGGTTGTCAATCGATATCCCAAGACAGAAGTGGGCCAGCAGTAGATGGTTGTGTCTAGGGATACGAATACATACATAATACAACTGGGGGGCGGGGGCGGGGGGTATACCGTGGCGTGGATCTGCTCCCGGACACTGCCCGCCGCAAAGCCATCCACAAGGCGCACAAACTCGTCCGCGAGGGGCCGCCGGATCGCATCCGCGCTGGGCGAGATCAGCCACTTCGCCAGCACCCACAGCTGCTCGGGGTCAAAGTCCGAGCTCTGGCTGCCCTCTCGCAGGAGATTCTCGAAGCGATTCCAGCGGAAGGCGCCATCTCGCAGCACCAGACCCTGGCAGCAAGGGCACGCCACGACACACCACGTGCCATGTCAGCCGTCATCACAACGCCACATCGCACCGGACACGCGGCTGCTGCCTTCAATTTGCACACTGGAATTCTGCGGCGTCAACACGCTTCAGGGCGCCGCACCTCAAAGCTCTTGCGCAGCTGGGGCGAGGGGTCGGTGAGCAGGCGCTTGGCCATGTAGGGGTACGCCTTGGCCAGGAGCTTGTACTCCGGGTCCGCCTGCCGTTGGCGCAGGTAGAGTTAGTGCGGCCACTGTGTGCCCTCAGCTGCATGTCACTTCCATGGCAATTGCGCGCCGCAACTCGCAAACAGCAGGTTTGAACACATGCCAGGCACTCTGAGGCAGCCGGGCAGGAGGGAAGAGGCGGCGTACCGTGATGGCAAGGCCCTCCAGCACGGTCAGGCTGCGCAAAATGAGCGCATAGTACGGAGGCACTGTGAAAGGAAACTTGAAGAGCACGTCACCGAGGCCGTCCACGATGGCGCGGAAGTTGAGCTTGCTCACGCTCTGTCAGGGCCGACGCACTCTGGTCAGTCTGGCACAGCACATATTTATGCCGCAGCTCCGCGCCTTCCTATGCAATACGCCAGGGGTCACCGCATCCCTGGCTTTTGTGGGTATAATGGGTATACTGGCTTAATATGTGGGGAGAGAAGTATGGGTAATGAGAGTCGCCTAGTGCTATGCATGTACGCAGGAAGCATGAGCATGTGGTACTGCTCAAAAAAATGAGGAGCTCATGCGGTGTCCACAGCACTGAGATACGTCATCACTTGGGTACAGTGAAAAACCAGGAGGGCAGCCTACCGACTCCAGCACGTCATCGAAAAACTCCGCAAGGGCGGGCGCAATGGGCCGCGTGTCCACGCTGCGATCCATGAAGTCCAGCTCGTAGTAGTCCTCGCACATTGCATAGTAGTCCCGGTTCACCAGGTGGACCACATGCGCGATGATGGCGTACCGCGCGTTCGGCGGTGCCTGTTCCATGAGCGGCGCACGCGTTACCGGCATGGGATCCCAGCGACAGGGAGTCAACTAGACTCCTACTGATGTACTGCCAAGTACTAGCGGCTGTTTGCATTTCATCGACACCCAATTGTCACGCGGGGTACCAGCACGCGCGCTCGATCACAAGGCTACTGGGATACAAGTAATGCAGTTGACACACATGGGGTGTATCTGTCCTGATATCCGACGGGAATCCACAGCGCATTCTCCCTGGTAGTATGTACCGGCAGTGTCCACAACCGGAGAAAGAAACGGTGCATGCCGTATTCCACAAACACAATGCAGCCCCAGAACACATTGTACGCACACCGCTACACGCCGGATGCCGGATGCCGGAACATAGATTCCGAATTGTGTGCAGCCCTTGCTCCGTGGGAAACCCACGCCCTTGGATTCCGCGTAACCCCGTGCGAACACAATGAACTCGACCGTTACGGGTTTACTCCCAAAATCAAACTACCCGAGTCTAGTTAACGTGCCCAGGCCAAAGGCCAACGTCCAGTTTTTGCACGCTGCAGGCACAGTGATTCGCACCTCACTCATCATGCCAAAGTCCAGATAGACCAGGTCGCCGCTCTTAGTGGCCAGGAGGTTGCCAGGATGTGGGTCCGCGTGGAAGTACCCATGCTCCAGGAGCTACAGCATAGCGCGGGAGCAAGCAACGCGTGAAAAACGCCGGGTGTTTGAGGCCCCAAGTTGTGTGGGTGGATGGGAGGGTGGGAGGGGCCACTTCCTGCCAAGAACACATTGCCTGGCCGGACAAGACAGATATGAGTGGGCACAGCAAAAAGGCAAGAATCGAGGCTGATTTAGCTGATTTAACATTTAGGGCAAGGGGGGCGGCAATCCAGCCACTTTGTCGCTCATCCTACCTGGCGCAGGGTGCACTCGATGCCCACATCCACAAAGTCGACAACCTCCAGGCCAGCGGCCGCCATGCCCGCCTCATCTGTGAGCTTCACGCCGTCAATCCACTCCATTGTCAGCACGCGCCGGGAGGAGAAGTCCCAGTAGATTTTGGGCGTGCGGATGCGGGGAACATTGCTGTACAGAGAGGTGAACTTCTCGCAGCTACGCCCCTCCGCCATGTAGTCCAGCTCCCCAAACAGGCGCTGTGCAAACTCGTCCACCAGGGGCACCAGGTCCTGTGTGACCTGCGCAGGCAGGGGGTGGCGGGAGCCAGAGAAATCAGCCACCGAGTATCTCATTGTGGCATGCAGAGGGCAGTAGAGTCACTGTGCGCCGGCGCACCTCAGACGTGTTGCGGTCCACTATCTTCATGAGCCGCCGCAGCAGCAGCATGTCCACTGCGATTGAGTCCGCGATGCCCGGCCGCTGCACCTTGATGGCCACCGTCTCGCCCGAGTGCAGTTTGCCCTTGTACACCTGCGGCGACACCGCCAAGGAAAGCAGGGGCGGGTCAGCACAGAGGGGGTACCATGCCCACACGGCAGTTGTGGGCTGTCTAGCGCCAAAGCTCAAAAGCAGTGCCTCGTAGTGCCTGATCCCAGGGATCTCTGCCTCCCTTCACAGCAATGGCTGCAGCCCCCAGAATTTGTACCACCTGCACCACCGCCCCCACTGCCGCCACACTTGCATGCAGAAAAAAACGTGCTGTAGTCTCCATGTCCACTCCAGAGCCCGCTAAGAGTGTGCCAGGCCACCACTACATCAACATATCCCCCAGCATGCCGCGGTAGCGCAACTCACCTGCCCCAAGCTGGCAGCCGCCACAGGCTTGTCCGTGATCTCCGCAAACAGCGACTCAATAGGCATGCCAAGCTCCTCCTCGATAAGGCGCATCGCAATATCGGTGGGAAAGCTGGGCAGCTGGTCCTGCAGCGCGCTCAGCTTCTCCAGGTACGCCTTGGGCAGGAGGTCGGGCCGCGAGGAGAGGCCCTGACCGATTTTGACAAATGAGGGTCCCAGATCGCTCAGCACCTTGCGCAGCTGGCCCGCGCGCCGCTCCATATTCTGCTCCAGCCTTCCAGTGGCGTAGTCACGCGCAACCCGAGAAAGGAACAGCCCCAGTGTGGTGGCCACCTGGCCGTATCCGGCAACGGGCTCTCAGAACCCCATTGAGGAGGTAGTCCATCTGCCACCCAATGGAGCCATCGTGCAACATCTTGCCGGTGATACTGCAGAGCATGCTCATATGTACCGAACCAACGCTGGCTGCATGACTGGCCCTGCAGTGGAATCCTCGTGCCTAGCCATGCATCTCTGCCTGCCTCACCTTTATTGCTCGAGCGTTCAGCTCCCCCGAGCGCGGCGCGAGTGCAGATGCCAGCCGGTCCGGATCGTACGACACCCCCAGCTCCTGTTAAATAAGCGGATATCGTCAATTAGCTGGCCGCCTGTGACAGCGTGTGCATCAATGACAAGGTTGCAAAGATGGCATGCTCTGGAGTGGGTAGCTACTTTTTATTGTTTTTTTTTTTTTTGGGGGGGGGGGGGGGGGGGGGAGGGGGGGGGGAGGGCAGGGGGGGGGCACCTGCAGCAGGGCTGGCATGTCTGGCGTGAGGGTGTCCAGTTCCATAGCATCCACCTGCAGCCACATCGCCCGGCATGGACGACTCAGCCGCTGCGCAAGCGTGCAGGGAGGCATGCACGCTGCACTGTGAAGGGGGGGGGGGGGGGGGGAAGGGGGGGGGAGGGGGGGGGGGGGGGGTCTGACGGGCAATCAGGAGGGCTCCACTCCCCTCGAGGTGTAATGGTCGCTGCTGTAACTGGAAACTATATCACAGAGGAGCTGCGCGTGGATCTGAGCTGGATCAGACGCAGGAGTGGAGGGTCTTCGGGGGGGCGGGGGGGGGGGGGGGGGGGGGGGGAAAGAAGGGGGCGCTGCGCGGAGAGGAGGGAGCAGCGTTGTGGCTCTTTCGCTCTTAACTTCGCATTGCATATTATATCAGGGCAGCGGGATTCGGCCCGGTGGCACCGCGCCCGAGCTAGGAGCGGCTTTGCGGAAACAACGAGGGTCGACTACCTCCAAAATTGCACTCGCTACACCTGTCGAGAAGGCAATTGCGCAGCACGTGGAGCCCGGTGGCGAAGGCAGAACTGTATATGTATTGCATCGCGTGAAAACAATATCATTTTTCCATTTAAGTGCCGCGGGAAAATATATTACATGGACCAGGGCGGGCTGTCCGTACCCATGTTTTCTGTCCCGTCTCCGAGTAGAACCATTTCCCCTCGCCATCCCGCGAGCCACCGGCGGAGGAGGGTGGCTTGACTACTGGGGGACTGGCCGAGACGACTGTTGTCTGTGCAGGCCTGCGAGTGCTGGGGCGGCTTGCGCGGCGTGCGCCTCTGACGACGTGGCGCCAGCGTGGCGCGACGGTACTGGCAGGGCTGTGCAACCGCAGCGCAGTGCGGGTGGACTCCCCCGCCATGACGCGGTGAAGACGAGATGAAGCTGGCATAGCGAAATAATGGGTTCTAGATGCCTGCAGTTACTGCAGCGGTGCGGCCGATAGCGTTTTCAGTGGTGATGTCGGGAAACGTTGGTAGCCTTCGAGGCATCGAGGCATCGAGCGAGGAGAAAGGCAGGGCCGCAGGACCGCCACAGCAGCATCCCGCGAGCGCACGGGGCGACAGCAGCAGCAATAGTGCGAGCGGTGCACTGCTGCTTGTCTATTTTTCGCTCCCGGGACGACTACAGGATGGCGCTACTGTTTGCTGCGCTGGTCCCGGTACAGGTATTTCGTACCCGTACTCGTAGCTAAAAAGTTCTGTACCCGGATGATACGTGCAAGCAGGGCTGCATGGCCGTTAGTACAGCTACAGCACTCGTACTCGTACGCTTCTGCGCCTGCTTGCTGCGCGCGCCCCTACCAGCAATGTACTACGCTGCGCTGACATGCTCGTCGTCTACAGGAGACGATCTGCGCGTGGTCATCATGTTTCAAAGTTGAGTCTGGTTTTGCCAAAAAGGTCGCGCAGGCTGTTTTACACGGTCAAGAGCCGAAATTGGCAGGAAGGTTTAGCGAAAAGCGTGGAGGGAAAACGGAGTCAGGGGGGGCGCTGCGTGGAACGCAGCGAAAACTGGAAGATGGCAGGCTCAGCTGTTCTGGCTGCTTTTATGTCTACTCGTGCTGCACCCAACAAGGGCGCAACAACAGTTACTAGTTCCCGTACCACTGCGCAGCACTTGTAGCTGAAAAGCGGTTAGGTCAAGGATGGAAACCCCATAAACTAGTTTAGATCATTTCAAAGTTGAGTCTGGTTTTGCCAGTCTTGAGCGAACGGAGAGAGCGGTGGATTGACGGAGAAGGGGTAGCGCCAAGTCATGAAGGAGGCACTGGGAAGGCCACCGATGCGGAGTCCTGTTGGACTTGGAAGTGGCGGAGGGGGGCGATGTGTCCAAAGAAGAACCACGCGCCAGGAGAAGGAAGAACGTTGGGGTCGATGTAGTCCAGAACGACATCAGAGTTAGTGGCCCAACCGCCCTGGTAGCGGATGTGGGACAGTGGCGCTCCAATGGCGTTTGCTGCAGAGGCTGCGCCCTTGCGTAGACTGTGTGAAGTCCAGGAAGTGCCAGCAGGGGGGGCAGCGTTGACTAGGTTGACTGCTGTAGACAACTAGTCTGACATCGTAGTAGCAGTCCAAGGTTTCGACTGCTCAGCCACATTGACAGCCCAGAAGTTGGAGGTAGCCAAGCCAACAGTAACCAGGGGGACAGACTGGACGTTGTCGATGAAGTAGCGCAAGAGACGTGCCACTCGAGGGTGCTCGGACACTGGAAGGAGAAGTACGCGCAGGTCGTCAGGTCCCCGCCGGCCGGCGCGACCCTTCTCGCGGTAGATCTGCAAGGTGATGTTGTAGGTGTCGACATGCACATCTTGCACTCGACAGGAGACGCCAGTAAGGCCCCTGGCAAAGAACAGGAAGTTGACAACCGAGGCCAAGAGGGCTCGGTAGTCGAGGTGGGACTCTGGGTAAGGAGCAGACACAATTAGCTCGGCCTTTGAGACGAAGCGGTAAGCTACATCCGCAGGCAGAGGGACACGCAAAGGGGCAGCGTCCAGTCGACGCTGACGTAACATTAACCCACGTCTTGCCGAAGTGAGGTGTAGGCTGTCCTTGGCGATCGGGACGAGGTTGTGCAGCTCGAAGAAGGTGTTGATGGCAGATAGATAGGGCTGCAGCGACTTAGCTGCGATATGTCCTCGCTCCCCGATCCAGGCAACGTACCGAACAACAGTAGCAGTAGTCGCCTCTAGCGGGCTGATGTTCTCGGAGTCGTGGCAGAACTCAGCGAACTGAGCCAACCTGCCGGCGTAGCTCTTGATGGTCTGAGCGCTGAGGGAGCTGGAGAGCAGGTCGAGCGTCCGCTGGCCTAGCTCGTCTGAGCCGAACGCGTCATGTAGTCGGGATCGCAGTGACGCAGCCCACGGAGCGATAGCTGCGGGCTCGTCGATTACGTAAGTGCGTCGTTTTACTGACAGAGTGCCACCGGCACGGCTACTGTTTGCAAAGTACTCGGCAGCAGCGGTTAGGTTCCCGGCGGTTGGCCGGTAGTTGCTGGACGGGTTTGCAGTAGCTCCAGTACGGGTTTGCGGGGCTAGGTTCAGGTAGGAGGGCCGCCCCGCGCGCCCTTCGCGCTCATAGCGCCTGTCCCGTGCGTAACGTACACGCGCGAAACTTGGTCGTTGCGAACCGGTTGTAACTCGTAGTGTAACAACCGACGAACGCAGAGATGGGGTTGTAAGAAAGGCGGATGGTTGAGCCGCCATGTGCAGGTGTGCGGATGGTTGAGCCGCACTCGGCTGTAGCTGTAAGAAGCGCCGCACCGAGGAAGGTCTAAATGAAGTCTGTAAGGTGGGGGGGTCAGGTCCTGACACAGGGCGCTCATCCCGCTGTTGAGCTGCAAGGGTGCGTCTTGCGGCGGTCACCGAAAGGTGGCCTCGCAAGGCTCCTGCAGCTCCGACGAACGGCGCCCCACACCGTCATTCGTGCTCACCTTCGCGGCCACGTCCACGTCCGCCGCCACGTCCTCGCCCACGCCCGCGACCTGCAGCTGCAGCCGCCACTCGAGAAGTAGCGGTCGCCTTGGCGCTGCTGGCAACGGTCGCCTCGAAGACACGACGCGCGTAGTCCCGCATGAGGTCCCCAAAGATCTCGGAACCCAGATGCTCCGAAGCAGGCTGAAAATGCTGGGCTCGCAGCACATCCAGAACACCTTGGTCACCGTGCACACGCTTGATCTCATTGAGCTTCCGTAGGAAGGCCAAACGAAACCGAAACGCCTTGTCGATGGCCTCGGCGTGGTTCCGGGCTCTCGCGAGGTAGGGGGTGAAGTCCTGGTTGTTGGAAGGGACGTAGGGCAGTAGCTCGTCGAGCGCCACGAAAAGGGCGGCCATGTGGGCCCCGAAGCACGACATCCACAAGTACTCCTCCTGGGCCGGCAGACGCCGGTCATCCTGCTTGAGGTACTCGTTCGTTAGGTCGGTGCTCAAAGGGAAAAGTCTAGGCACTCGGCTGACCGGTCGAACGGCCTCGTAACCAGACTCTGCTCTCTGCAGTAGCTCTGGCACCGCGAGGTAATCATCCTCGGCACTCAGGGATTTTGCTCCGACACGGCCGCTCTGGGCTAGCTCTAGCAAGTCGGGGCGCTCTGCGGCTCCCCCGCTGCCTGTCGGCTGTCTCGCGAAGCGCTGCCCTGAGCCGGAGCCATGTGCCCCTTCTCCATCAACAACGCGATCACGAGCCGTCAATTGTGCCACAGCTGTAGCCAGCTCTCGCAGTAATGAAGACTGAGCCCTCATATCTGCGTTCAGCGACTGCAACGTCGGCTCAGCGACGGGTTCTTCTCCATCTGACATAGTAACGCACGGACGTACGGACGAGAATATCACACTCGGGTGGCGAGCCGGGTGTGGTCTTGAACAACCTGGGGTGACCTTGCTCGCAACGGGTTACGAGACAGTTTTTACATCGCTGCGTGGAACGCAGCGAAAACTGGAAGATGGCAGGCTCAGCTGTTCTGGCTGCTTTTATGTCTACTCGTGCTGCACCCAACAAGGGCGCAACAACAGTTACTAGTTCCCGTACCACTGCGCAGCACTTTTAGCTGAAAAGCGGTTAGGTCAAGGATGGAAACCCCATAAACTAGTTTAGATCATATCTTTTTGATTACAGGCCAGGGAGAGCGTCAAGAGAACGCACGGAAAGTACTCGGGAAGGAAAAAGCCTACACTAAAGCAGAACCCTCTTAGCGCCGGGCCGGGGGGCCTGGCGATGTGGCAGGTAATTGTCGGCCGGCGAATAATAAATGATGTGGCAGTTAATAATAATAAAACGTGCTCATCATATATCGTCATCCGCATCCTCCATTGAACTTTTTGGTTACAGGGAGAGCGTCCGGAGAATGCACGCAAAGTACTGGGGGAGGAAATCCTCCATTCCCCCGGGGATACGAGACCTGGGAATAATCCTTAGTATACTTTATATATACCTTGTATACAGTACTGGTAAATTGTGCGCGCGCCCCGCTCGCCTCGTCGGGTCTATCGCTGTAGTTGTCGCGTCCGATGAAGGTGTCAGTGTATTATACACACAAATAAATACATATAGAAAGCCACTAGTCGCTACTTGTATATGTTCTACTACGTATGCTGTATCTTTTATCTATTTATGTGTCTTTGACGATGTATATAAGGATTACGTTTGTTTACATCGATATACAGAGTACTGCACACTACATATTTTCGCGCGTAAACATCGTCGTAACATACAGCCGGGACGACACAACTACCAGGTACATCCGACAACGACCTACGCAGCACCGGACCACGACGGCGGGTTGTCGCCGGGAACGACATGCACGCCGTTTTACCGCGCCGCCAAGTCGTGTGCAACCGGACAGTTGAAGGTCGCTCCCCCAGCAGCGCGACAGATTTCCGCACTATCACTGCCTGGCACGAGGCCAAGTTTTCTACAGCTGGGTCTGGAATTACCCCACTGTCAGAAAAGCAGCAGGTCGGCGACGCTGTGCTTGGCGCGCCGCCATGTCGTGCGATGGCACAGGGGCAAAAGGCCAGCAGCAGCCAAGGAGGGAGCGGTTAGAGGTGGGCACTGCAAAGGCAAATCCGCTACGTAAGTATGAATAAATGGCGTCTCCTGCGGGAGGCTTGGCTTGCGGTTCATCGGCCAGTATGGGCTGGACGAGCCCGTCACTCGTGCCCATGGCCCTTGGTTTCCACGTTTGCTCGTGCATTTATACCTTGCGGGTGTGCTACATGTTGGTTTGGATCGCCACCAGGGACTTGATGTCACGTGTTTGCAATCTTGTATGCGGTCTCACATATTGTGGCTGTTTGCATGCGTGTCAGTGGAGCCAACCCTTGGAAAGAAGCCGGTCATGAAGCTGGACGCGCTCCCTCAGGGCTCGGTTCTGGACCGGGTGAAGGCATTCTTGCCTGAGATGGCAGCCGCAAACGACCAGCTACAGCAAGCCATGGCCGTAAAACCTGCCGAGGATTTTGATATCGAGCAGGTGGACGGCTCGGCGGAGAAGTATATAGAGATGGATTTATCCTGTGGGGTGGTGGATCTCAAAGACGACACTGCTGTCCTTGCAGCCGAGCAGGCAATTGCTGCTGGCGCTGGGCCAGGGCCAGCACATATGGAAGGCGACTCATCCAGCGATCGTGATAGCGACAGCGAGGCGGAGCCTGGCAAGGCCGGTGGGGCTCCAGAAGACATTGTGCGGGATGATGGGCTGGATCGTCGTGATGCATCCCCTACCAGCGAAAACCTGGGCAAAAAAGACACTAAAGCAACCAGGAAGGCTAAAATTGTAGAGCTGCTCTAAGTTTTGCCACATTCAAATTGACCCCAGTGAAGGGCATCAGGGTTTACTTTCATGTGAAGGTGTCCCCCGGGATGGGGATAATCATCTGTAAGGCGACTAAATATCCCGTGCCGCAAAATGCACTATCGTTTCTTCTTCCCGAGTCGGGCTATTCACACAAGGGGTGGGGAGTCGGGCGGCCACTGGGAGCAAGTATTGAGATAAAGGGAAGCTGCCAGACGTCGGCCTGTGATTCTGGACAAGCCCAGGACTCTTCACATGTGGCATCTTCGCGGCTCGCAAAGTTGCTGCATGATTTAAGAACTAGAAGCAAAGTTTATGTGTTGCATGTACACGAAGTGTTTGCGTTGTCATGCATGATGTTTGCTGCAATGAGTTCCTTCCATTTCTCCTTGTTCAACCCCCTCCCTCCTCCCCGAGCCACATCCTCCACCCCCCCCCCCATCCCCCCACACACACGCTTCGATTCCTCTGCAACGGTATTGATATATTCTAAATGCTGGTCCAATTTGATATGTTGTTTGTACATGTAGTGTAAACAGTTTTCTAAGATCCAGATAAATGCCTTGCATTTCATGCTGCTTCCTGTAGTGGAAATTATCCGCCTGGTTCCACTGACAGCCCATGCTTGGTGTTCAGCAAGCCACTCCTTGTAAACTTAGACTGAGAATGTGAGATGGTGCTCCGGTAAATCGTGATGCTGGTGAAGTAGATGGGGCTCCCAAAAATATCTTGTTCTACTCTGACAGCCCTTTCATTCCTCCGATGCACAGCGCCACAGCAGTAAGCATAGGGTATGTGAATGCAAAAAGGCGACAACGCTGCTGAAATTACAGAAAGCACTGCATATATATTCGTGACGCGCTTCCGGTCGAGAGCAGGTGCATGCTGAGAATGTTATCTGATCGCGCTTGCTGGCCTTAGCGCTTTATAGCATTTGAAAGCTTGCTGAGACCTACTTTTAGTTGTGGGCTTGTGGCAGCATGCATCGGTATGCTGTGAAAATTCCGGGGAAATGACTGGCCTTTTTGTAATTCACATCAGTACCTATGCAATCATCAGCAGCCGCAGCAGCACGAGGACGGTAGCGGCACCTCGTACGGTACTTGGTAATGTACTACACCTCGCGAAGCAGCAAAGTACAGTGGTACGGCCGTACGGGCAACTATCGGTACTTATTGTCTATGTTGCCCATACAATCTGTGATTAGACAATAATAAATAATCAATGAAATCATCAGACAATCCATAGAGCGCTACGTGTACAGGGTTACATACTGCTGAGGGTCACATGATCTCTTGCTGGCGTGTCTGATTCTGTCCGGGTGGCGTGGCGCAACGAGAGGTCAATTTGAGAGCTCCGAGCGGCTGCCGCGTCGCCGCCAGCACAACGCGGCAGCACCTGCACGCAGCAAAAACTGCGGCCCCGTCTCACGCGACGCACACCCCCACCGCCATCCACGGCAGACCGAACCCCGAGCACATTCCTCATTCTGCACTGCGAGTTTGACCTCCAGCTCCGAAAGCGATTGCCAACCCTTGCAACAGGACCTGCTGTGCGCGGGCTGCTCTGTCAAGCTGTGAAGCGGCGACAGGTATGCGGCGCTATCTTGCCCTGCCCTTTGTTGGCGTTTTAGTACCGCCAACGTTGCGCGCCGTCCCGTTCACCCCCCCCCCCCCCCCCCTCTCTCCCCCCGCACACCGCCCCCCAATTCCTGGGCCATCTTTCGGCATATAGCTCGCCCAGCTAAGCTGACATTATCCGCTGGACTGCCCTGCCTCCTCTCGCAATGCAGGCTCTACCATTCATCCGAACAAATTACGCCTTGGATTTTTTGACAACTCGTGAACACCGGTGTTGTCGCGCGGCGGGTTCGCAAGCCCAGCTTGCGAGTCGCAAACAGCGCCCGAGTTGTCTGGATTTCTCAGGTGGCATTAATGCCCGCCACACCTGGCGAGACTGCCCACGCCCTGCGGAGCTACAGCCAACCGACGTCGTCTGGCGCGACTGTGCCGGTTCCATTCGCTTTCCCGCAGGCCCTCCCTGGCGGCAGTATGGCGTATCAATATGCATATCCGCCCGGGTTCGACCCTTCGAAGGTCCCGACCAGCGGGCCAGCAGTCAGCGGAGCGGCCCCACCGGGCACTGTGCCTATATTCCCCATTCACCCGGCAGCTATGTACGGCCAAATGCAGCAGATGCAGCAGCAGCTTCAGGCGGTGCAGCAGCAGATGAGCGCCGGTGCGGCGGCTAGCCTCGGGGCGCCGCTCACGACTGCACAGCAGGCGGAACTGGCGCGCGCTCGGCAGCGGGGCCAGCGTGCGGCCATCGCGAAACAGAAACTGATAAAGCAGAAGGCAGCGCTGGCTGCAAAGCGGGCGAAGGCTACGGAGGCGGCGGCAGCGAAGGCAGAAACCACCGTAGGCAAGAAACGCAAGGCGGGCAAGAGCAAGAAGGGCGATGACGACGGCGAGGACGAGGACGACGACGCTACCGGTGACGAGGCGCGGCCCGCGACGGCGACAGCAGCTGACATACAGGGTATTGAAGCTATGGACGTGTCGGCTTTGGCCGCGATGTCGCCGGACGACCAGCTTATCGAAATTCAGAAGCGGCTGGTTGGCGTGGAGTGCGTAAAGGAGCAAAAGCGCCTTAAGCGGCTGTTGCGGAACCGCGTGTCCGCGCAGCAGGCGCGCGAGCGAAAGAAGAGCTACCTCAGCAGTCTGGAGGATAAGTCCCGGGAGCAGGAGAACGACATTCAGGCGTTGCAGCAGAAAGTGCAGGTGGGGTGCCTTGTGCTGACCCTTGCATGTCAGTACCACTGCTGCTTCGCGGCTACGCACGAGGGGGTGCAGGTGTAGAATACCTGCTGAGACGATGATACTGGAATACACGCTGTTGCTGAGAGGGTCGCTTTGCTTCATACATGTGCAGTCGTTACAGCAGGAAAACACGATGCTTCGGCAGGTTGTTAAGAATATGAGGATGAAGGACAAGTAAGCCGGGACTGATACCAATTGCGCAATGGTATCAAAATCATGTGCGAAAATCGTGCGCGTCAGTATTGGGGCCCGCATGCTATTCGCACACACTGGCTTATTCATGCCATATCTCCAAGTTGTCACTTTAGTACAGACCGTGTAATGCCACGTCTCGAGTATCTACCACCCTGGGCTCACCATCAGCATGCATGCGAATGCAAATGCGTCGTGGTTGTTAGAATGTAGCTACGATACCAGCTCAGCATTAATCTTTGACAACACCATTGTGCAATACGGCCGATCAACAATGCCCGTCTGTCCGCATCGCTCAGTGTGGCCTAGCTAGGAAAGCTTTGCTTCGGCCCCTGCACTCTTGGGCCACTGCAGTGATGACAAGGAAGCACCAACCGAGCCATAGCCCCTGCTACGTGTGTTGCGCAACAACACAAAAGCCAGGTATCCAAATGCAATAATCGTAGCAATGGTGAACGGCACGGCGGACAGGAACCTGCAAGGAAGGTAGGATCAGGAAGGGGTTGGCGGCCATGTGGCTCCAGCCCATGGCTTTGGTTTTTAAGCATGGCATGGTGTTCTAAGTATGACAAGAGAAATCATGTTGTACACCGTTGTCCCACGAATAAAGCATGAAAATGAGCATGCCAACTCCCAGAATCATAGCAGCCCAATTGTATTTTTTGGGGGTATACATATTATACATATCACTGTAAAAGCCAATAGGAAGGGAGAAGGGGGGGGGGGGGGGGGGGGGGTCCCCTGAGGCTCTCACCTGGCACCAGATGCATCTCGCGCCAGGAACAGGCTCAGCAGCTGCCCCCAGCCCATCAGTGTGTAGCCCCAGGTGCTACCAGTGAACCAGATGAGGTCCCGCGTGTAGAGCGCGCGCGGCACCATCATTGCATTTCCAACCATAGCCAGCACACACGACAGCTTGGAGATACCCTGCAGAGCATGCAAACACAGCAGCACAGATTGAGTGCCAGTTACAGCCATGCCCTGGCACAAGGCTGCGTTCTTTGCCGAAAACACATTACGAGGGTGGAAGAAGACAGGTTGTCTGAAGCATTACCGTGCAGGGTCATGCAGGTGGCCCCGGTACCCCGCCTGTAATTACTATCCACATGAATACTGACATAAACTATTGTACACCAGAGTGCAGGAGCAATGGCAATTATGGATACACTACATGTGTCACAAGACTGTGCAGTATAGATACGATTTCAATGTCCGAGCGCCAGGCCAGCAGTACTTTGCGGAGGGGTACCGGGTACCCCTTCCATGGCTCTGCTCGCTACTCGTGCGGCATAACAGTGCGAAGGGCACATAATAATGCAACCATAGCGCAGAGCGAATCAACAAAGTGTTCACGTCTAACCATGAAATTAAAGTGTCATATCACACTCGCAGAAATGACCATGCACGGCGGAGCACAACCAGCAATGCTCAGATGGTCAAGTAGCCAGATACCAGAGACAGAAAATACAATGTCGATAAAAACAGTACATAGGGCATGTCACAATATTATACGTGGAAAACTTCCATTGAAAGTAAGCGTGGAGAGCGCAATGGCAGCGCACCTGCAGGCTTGCTGGGTTCGTGAAGTTGACGGCCAACTGGGCGACAGGCTGCAGCATAAAGAGCAGTGTTGCGGTGCAGGCGCCAAGCGCCGCACGGAAGCGCACCAGCGGCTCCGGCAGCTGCATCAGCTGTGCGGCGATCGCAAGGCCCACGCCGACAGCGCCGGCAATGGCGCCAGGCAGCATGGAAGACGAGCTGGTGAAGGTTTGCCACAGCACCTGCGGGACCACCGCCAGGCCTGCGATTCCGAGGAGTGCCTGCCAGGCGGACCACACCGAGCGTAGGCTCTTGCCCTCCAGCTGGCCGCACATCTGTACAGGAAAAACGGCACCGTAAACACAGCCCCAGGTGTCAGTGTCCGCGCTGATCAGCAGTCACCAATGGGGAAGACAATGAGCTGCCATTGCTATCTGTGGCAAGGCGCTGCCATTGCTATCTCGGCCGCGTGTGTATGTGTGTGTGTGTGTGTGTGTGTGGTTGGGGGGGGGGGGGGGGGGGGTTAACAATTGAGGTATAGAAAGATCGTCGCCTCCCAGCATCGACCCCTCCCCAATTGCGCTCTTTTTATTCTGAATGACTCGAAACGTGAGCAGGGCATGCGCATATTTTAGAAAGAAACGGGATGTGTAATCGATACAGGTACCCCATACCTTGGCAATGTTGATGGCGAAGCACGACACGGTGGAGAGTACCACCAGGTTGTACAGCTTGGCAGGCAGGAAGCCAGCCATATAGATCTGTGTCAACATTGCAAAGTTGCTGGCCACACCCAGCGCCTGAAGTGAGGGAGCCCCGGGGGGGGGGGGGGGGGGGGGGGGGGGGTGATCAGCAAATGTGCATATCCGGCAGTGGCAAGGCCGAGAGTGGTGTTGCGGTACACTGTGGCGTTAGTGGGGCTCACCTGGACCAGGACGGCCCCGCGCTCTTCCCGGCTCACAAAGTAGCTCATCAGCATGGCGTTGCCCATGAATGACACAAAGTAGCCCTCTGCAGAGAGGATGCCCAGCGCAGCGCCATTGCCAGCCATAAGGTTGCGTGTATTTTTTATGACCTGGGGTGGGGATGTTGCGGGGGGAAGTGGGGATTGGGGTTGAGATGGCTGCTCGCCGGAAAGTACCTCCGGTACCTGCCAAGTATGGGTTAAAGCAAGGGGAGGAGATGCGTAAGGGTGTGTGGGGGGGGGGGGGGGGGGGGGGTACCTGTGGCACAAGCAGGAACGTGAAGGGCACCGCAGCCGCGTCCACCAGCAGCTCCGTCGCCTTCTCCCAATGCCTCGATGCTTCGCCGCCCTTGGCAACAGCGCTCGCGCTTGCACGTGAGCGCAGCTTCCGTATCTGCACGCGCAGCGCCACCCCAATCAGAGCCGGCCATGGCTGGGCGGACGGTGGGCGCTAGGGTTTGCCATGTCTCCTCAAAAAACGTCACTTGCAGGCCCGGGCGCATCACCCTAGAGGCGCCGCCCGGCGCCTCCTGTGGACCGCGCCCGGTGACCGCGCGCCGCATCGCCGGTCTCGAAGATCCTATCGGAGCAAGCGCCCGCCGCGGCGGCGCGGTGGCCTGCAGTGTCGCGGGCCGGCGCCACCGTCCGGTTGCTTCAGCGACCGCGGCACTGCTGCCACGCGATACTGCGGCCTGCGCCCTGGCGCCGGCGATCATAGTCCTCAGCGCGTTGTCTGGAAGGCGACGCCGGCCCGGAAACGCTGTGCAGCAGCGAAAGCTTAAGAGTTGGGAATAAAGCTGGAAGCGGGCGAGATGATGGACAGAGTCAGCCCGCGGGGTGCTCGGCGGCTTTGGCACGAGCTCGTCGGGACTGCGCTGCCCGAGTGCACCTTGTGCCCTCCGCCTGATTTACACCCGGCTGACTTGCGTATGTCGACGAGAACGGCACACGGGCATCCACTGGGGTGACACACTACCGGTATACGTGTGTCGGGGGCCAACAGTCCCGACACCATCCACCGTCACCAGCACAGCAACGACCAGCGTCCATCGCAACCAGCCTCCGCCAGGCGGAGTCCCCGCCAATCGATTCCGCGAGCAGCCTACTGCTGCGATCGGCTGCTGTTGTGCGCGCCCGTTATTACTTTTTGGTTACAGGGAGTCAGGGAGAGCGTCAAGAGAATGCACGCAAAGTACTGGCGAAGGAAAAAGCCTACATTTAAGCAGACGTGCGCGCGTAGCAGACGTGCGCGCGTCGTTGTATTTGCATTCGAGAGCACCCGACGATGATGCCATAAGAACTAGCGACGAAATCACATCAAATTATTACAGTACGTCGAATAAAATCATTCAAGGCGGCCCGGCAGTATGTATATAAAGCCGGTAATGTCTTTCAGGATGCCGTTGGATAATCTGTCGTTGTGTTTTCGACGGTCGTCCCGTTATTTTGATTCCCAGAAAAATGCGTAACATACTATTTGTGAGATATCGGTTATTTTCTTGAAGCAAAGGAGGCACTAACAGGAGGAAACCTGCTGAAATGTGAAAGCCCTGATGTAATAATAATAAACCTGCTTAAATGTCCCATCTCAGTACTTTACACAGTTCTGGACTACCCTGACAAACAAAGTGCGCAAGCCGCAAAATCGGAGGGGGGGGCAGCCAAACCAGGAGATTCACTCAGAGGAGCCAAATATAATTCGACGATTTTGAAGATCGGGTATACCGTGGCGCATTTTTATGTCGTACTGTAAAGTTCGCCCCGGGACATCGGCCAAAGCCACCCCAGCACTTGACCTTAATTTTTTATTTCATAAGGGCTTTCACAAAAGCGCAATACAAACAGAACTAACAGCAACTCTGAAAGGTTGCCAGCAAAAGAGAGACACAAGCCTGAAACCAAGGTCCAGCACTTGACCTCGTGCGCCAACTGCAGTCGTAATAGGTCTGGCATAGCCCGTAATCCTTGCCTCATTCGAACCCCGAAGGGCTAATAATGCATCAACCGGGTAAACCCGGGACACGCCGGGCCGATATTGCCGAAATGCATCGGCAAGGAATCGAACCCGGGTCACTCGCATACGAGACGACCGACCGTTCTACCGAGCGGACACGGGATGTACCTCTTTTATGTCATACTAATGCTAGCTGCAAAATTCAAGAAATCCATGCAAAAATCCAGAAGAAAATCTAGCTACGGGCCGCAAGAGGCAGGAACCGCCATGACCGCCACCGATCAGGCATCGCCACCAACCAGCCGCCGCTCCACGCAGTAGGGACGCTCTCCCCAGCACACAATCCCGGGACACTCCAATAGCGGCACTAGGCCGAATGTGATGTGGAGGCGCCGACAGGAAAGGGGCTTAGAAGTAGAGGTCTCGCAACAAGGAGCGGAAGTGGGGGGGGGGGGGGTCCAACCCAGAACGGGGCGCCACGGGCGTGCAACTTACCCAACGCCAAATCCGCCGCCGGCTCGGTCGCGTAGTCCCCTTCCGCCAAACGTAGAACGCCTTCCACAGCACAACATCGCGGGCCACTCCAATAGCGGCACTAGGCCGAATGTGATGTGAAGGCGCCAACAGGACGGGAAGGGATAGAGTGCACAACGAGTAGGGAATGGAGAGCCGACCGGGCCAGCAACGACGTAAGACGCCGGTGTCCAGTGCGCGCTGTTCCGCCCAGCGCCACATCCGCCGCCGGCTCGGTCGCGTCCTCTTCCGCCGAACGTAGAGCTTCCTTCCCAGCACAACATCGCGGGCCACTACAATAGCGGCACTAGGCCGAACGTGATGTGGAGGCGCCGACATGACATAAGGAAGGGAGGGAGTGCTCAACGAGTAGGGAATGGAGAGCCGACCGGGCCAGCAACGACGTAAGACGCCGGTGTCCAATGCGCGCTGTTCCGCCCCGCGCCAAATCCGCCGCCGGCTTGGTCGCGTAGTCCCCTTCCGCCGAACGTAGAGCTTCCTTACCAGCACAACATCGCGGGCCACTCCAATAGCGGCACTAGGCCGAATGTGATGTGGAGGCACCGACATGACAGCAAGGGAGAGAGTGCTCAACGAGTAGGGAATGGAGAGCCGACCGGGCCAGCAACGACGTAAGACGCCGGTGTCCACTGCGCGCTGTTCCGCCCAGCGCCAAATCCGCCGCCGGCTCGGTCGCGTCCCCTTCCGCCGAACGTAGAACGCCTTCCACAGCACAACATCCCGGGCCACTCCAATAGCGGCACTAGGCCGAATGTGATATGGAGGCGCCGACATGACATCAGGAAGGGAGAGGGTGCTCAACGAGTAGGGAATGGAGAGCCGACCGGGCCAGCAACGACGTAAGACGCCGGTGTCCAGTGCGCGCTGTTCCGCCCAGCGCCAAGTCCGCCGCCGGCTCGGTCGCGTCCCCTTCCGCCGAACGTAGAACGCCTTCCACAACACAACATCCCGGGCCACTCCAATAGCGGCACTAGGCCGAATGTGATGTGGAGGCGCCGACATGACTGCAAGGGAGAGAGTGCTCAACGAGTAGGGAATGGAGAGCCGACCGGGCCAGCAACGACGTAAGACGCCGGTGTCCAGTGCGCGCTGTTCCGCCCCGCGCCAAGTCCGCCGCCGGCTCGGTCGCGTCCCCTTCCGCCAAACGTAGAACGCCTTCCACAGCACAACATCCCGGGCCACTCCAATAGCGGCACTAGGCCGAATGTGATATGGAGGCGCCGACATGACATCAGGAAGGGAGAGGGTGCTCAACGAGTAGGGAATGGAGAGCCGACCGGGCCAGCAACGACGTAAGACGCCGGTGTCCAGTGCGCGCTGTTCCGCCCAGCGCCAAATCCGCCGCCGGCTCGGTCGCGTCCCCTTCCGCCGAACGTAGAACGCCTTCCACAACACAACATCCCGGGCCACTCCAATAGCGGCACTAGGCCGAATGTGATGTGGAGGCGCCGACATGACTGCAAGGGAGAGAGTGCTCAACGAGTAGGGAATGGAGAGCCGACCGGGCCAGCAACG
The DNA here is from genome assembly GCA_006384855.1 of Tetraselmis striata. Classification (NCBI taxonomy): domain Eukaryota; kingdom Viridiplantae; phylum Chlorophyta; class Chlorodendrophyceae; order Chlorodendrales; family Chlorodendraceae; genus Tetraselmis; species Tetraselmis striata. The sequence goes on along the minus strand of VCJN01002949.1, from coordinate 227,454 downwards.
ACGTAAGACGCCGGTGTCCAGTGCGCGCTGTTCCGCCCCGCGCCAAGTCCGCCGCCGGCTCGGTCGCGTCCCCTTCCGCCAAACGTAGAACGCCTTCCACAGCACAACATCCCGGGCCACTCCAATAGCGGCACTAGGCCGAATGTGATGTGGAGGCGCCAACATGAGAGCAAGGGAGAGAGTGCTCAACGAGTAGGGAATGGAGAGTCGACCGGGCCAGCAACGACGTAAGACGCCGGTGTCCACTGCGCGCTGTTCCGCCCCGCGCCAAATCCGCCGCCGGCTCGGTCGCGTCCCCTTCCGCCGAACGTAGAACTTCCTTCCTAGCACAACATCGCGGGCCACTCCAATAGCGGCACTAGGCCGAATGTGATGTGGAGGCGCCGACATGACAGGAAAGGAGAGAGTGCTCAACGAGTAGGGAATGGAGAGCCGACCGGGCCAGCAACGACGTTAGACGCCGGTGTCCAGTGCGCGTTGTTCCGCCCAGCGCCAAGTCCGCCGCCGGCTCGGTCGCGTCCCCTTCAGCCGAACGTAGAACTCCCTTCTCAGCACAACATCCCGGGCCACTCCAATAGCGGCACTAGGCCGAATGTGATGTGGAGGCGCCAACAGGACAGGAAGGGAGAGGGTGCTCAAAAAACAGCGAACGGGGACTTGACCGGACCAGCAACGACGTAAGACGCCGGTGTCCATCTCACACTGCTCCTCCGCGGCAGTGGCAGCACGGGCGGGGCCAAGGCTACCAAGGCGCCACCCGTGCACGATCCCCGCCCCATCCCCAGCCGGGGGTGGAAGCTGAGGAAGGGCCCGCGATTCCGAGGCCCGAGGACGGTCGCCGGGCCTGTCCAGGCGCTGGGTGGGTGGGTTTATGTCGTACTAATCAATAATTGATGTAGTGTTGCACTGCGCCAAGTACTAAAAGAGCTTCGCGGCGAGTACGAGGAAAATGCGATGATATTGACATTTGTATTCAGCAAGAATAACGCCGAGACTAGTAACTCGTACCACTCATAGCAGCACATGTAGTCGGAAAAGCGGTTAATTGGGATAAGAGTAAACTCCATAAACTAATTTCAGTTTAGATCTCACCGGTATATATGCCGTCTGACTACGGTACAGGTAGGGCAATATCTTATCCCGGCCCGCTCTGACCACCTAAATATGATCCGTATTATAGTGCAGTAGTACTAGCGCAACGACAGCAGTATCCTGGGCGCCCGCCAGGCGCGCGCGCCGATACATGGCGGCGCGGGCGCTGCGGCAGGCAGCTCACTTCCTTTAACCTCACCGCATCCTCCTGCCCCTCCCACTCGGCTGCCCTTTGTCAGGGGCCCACGCCCGTGCCCTGCACCCGGGCTATAAGAGGTTATGATGCCCTCCTAGCCTCACAGCGTCGCTTCCCGATGTGTGCTCCTTCTCGTCGCGCCGCGCACGCCTACACGGCGCGCCCTCCTGGCCATGTCGCCCGGTTTCTCCGTGAGCGTTTGTATGTCCGACAGCCCGCCCCCGCCGCCGCCAGGCGCAGGCGGATCCTCCGACCAGTGGCCCGCACTCGGCCAGTCCTTTGGCCCCATGTCCCCCGCCTCCAAGGGGCTAGTCAGCTATGCAGCGGCGCAGCACGCCGTGCAAATTCAGCAAGCTGCCTCAGCCGAGCAGATGTCCCAGCTGGTCGCGCAAATGCGCACCATAGCGCACGATGCTGCACACCGCTTCATGCGGTAACCCGTACCGTAGTTCGGATTCCGAATAAACCACGGACAATACAAAGGCGTCAGGCACAGCCGCCGGCGGTGGTGCCATGCCATCCTTGCCACAGGCCCACCCACACAACGAGCCGGCCACCAGTTCGGTCGTCGGTCAGTCCAAGAGACTGGCAAGAGGCCCATGGGACGGGGGGGGGGGGGGGGGGGGGGGGGCACTCGTAGTTACATGGTTTGACCGCGATGGTGCTGTCTGGGGTACCGAATCGCCCGCGGACGCGGCATGAGGCAACAGCCCGGCCGCCCGTCGCCCGCAAAACGCTAGTAACAAAGGCACCAGCTATTGCTGTCGACGGCCTCGACCCGCCAAGGCAAGCAGGACGAGGCCTCGAACGCGGCGCGCGCTGGGCGCTTCGTCAGCACTGCGCGTGGGCCACGGCGCTACGCTGCCCGCCCGCACGCCGGGCGCGATGGCGCGGTCGCCTCGTTGGAGTCGCACCTGGCGGCCGCCCAATCAACAACACAGGAGCAACAGCTCGCACGCTGGAGCGTGGAGGAACAGCTGGCTGAGCTGCAGGCTGAGGTGATGCAGCTCTGTGAGGGCGAGGCGGTGCAGCGCGCCGAGCAGCCTTCCCGGGCGGTAAATAGGACAAGGAGCTAGCCGGCATGCGCGTCTCACAATTTTGGAAAGGGCATCGTGGACAAGGCATACACGTGCCCGTGCTGCAAGAAGATGATCCGCGATGCCCCCTTAAAGAAGATCAAGAACGAACTGAGTGAATTTGCAAGGCTGCATGCTGCGGAGAGGTACGTTATTAATCTTGAATTGTTTTGCAGCGTTTGCATATGTATTAATATGTTTCATGCTGATTGGTAATACTATGTTGCTGATGTTTTGTAACTATATGCACATTGCAAGTACCTCAAGCCCCCACTGCTACACATCTAAGCCAAGCATAAGGTACCCTATCTCCTGCACATCAACCTCCGCATCACGGCGGGCATGCCTTACCCAACTGTAAGCGCCTCCGATGATGTGAAGGTGCAGACCGCCTAGGAAATTTGCAAGCAGCTGTGGGTGAACGGCTCAACCGCGGAGGTGATGGTGAGTGGAAGTGCTCGGATGAGCATCTTACAGTGGGAGCAGCGAGCCGGGCTCGAGCTGCGGGGACTGTGGACAGGAAGAGAGTGAAAGCAGAGCCTCCGGCGGGCCGGGAGACAGGCACACGCGCGCAAAGGCGCGCGGGAAATGTGCCCGGCCGGTGCTAGGGTATCGGCCGGTGCTAGGGTATCGGGCAGATTCCAACAGCCCCCCTCAATTGTACACGGGGGTCATCTCCGCTTGACCGCTGTGTGCAATTGGAACAATATTCGGAATCTGGCGCAAATACTACAGTACTGAACATCAGCAGTACTTAATAGCGACTACTCTATACATCCTTGATAGCTTCCGGGCAACGCGCTTCCGCGTGCACTGCTCCATGCTGTACTGTCGCCCCACTGTGGAGCTGGCGAGCCGGAGCTGGCTGGTGATGAGGCCGCGAGGGCGTCATCCTCGTGCCCTGTGCGATGCCGGGCAGTGCGCTCCGCAAGATGCTTCTGGCAGCCTCTCCGCGAGCGGGGGGGCTGCTGAGCACGAGCTGTTGGTAGCCAACGCGCAGGCGGGGCGGCACGGGGCGGGCTGCTCGTAGCTGAGCTGCTAGCACCCAGTAGCAGTGCTGCCTCGCAGTTGCTAGCCCCATACGCGCGGTCGGCGAGTAGCCAGCACCACCACAATGGTCGTTCACTCCGTCGAAGGTGGCAGGCAGGACGTGATAGGCGGGACCTGGGTAGGTAGGCGCCTGGGCGGTTCGCGTGTGGTTCTCGCTGCGCCGATCTTGGATGGCTGGTAAACGACGCGCTCCGCTGAAACGCTCCACTGTGTTATCGCTGTCCGGGGTCCAAGGGTCCGCACAGCAGCTCCGCGACGGTCGTCCGGCGGTCCCTCCAGTAAGCAAAAGCCACCAGCGGGCTCGCATGTCGTTTCGCCGTATGCCTCCGGTATTGCTAGTGGAACCACGACGTGTGACTGCATGGCTCGACGCAAGGTGTGTTTTCGAATTCTATTTTTGAAGTTTGAATCTAAAAGCTAAGTACAGCAGTGGTTCGACAAAGTCCCGGGGACTTGTCTGTTGAGCGCAGCCCCGGAGGCTGGCTCTCTCGGGCCGGTAGGCGGAACCCCGATACGGTATGTTGAGCGCAGCCCCGGAGGCTGGCTCACTCGGGCCGGTAGGCGGAACCCCGATACGGTGTCGGGAGGGTTGTGTACTGGCCCCGGAGGCTCAGCATGCATCCCTCGCCCCTTGCGGGCTAGTTCTCGGCGCCCTTGTGGCAGCCGCCTCGGCCGTTTTTCGAACGACTCCGGACGTGCGCCGAACGCACGGACTTCTCCATGTACCCTGCTCGCGCCCACGTGACGTGTGAGGGCCCATAACCTGAACGGCTCAACCGCGGAGGTGATGGTGAGTGGAAGTGCTCGGAGCATCTTACAGTGGGAGCAGCGAGCCGGGCTCGAGCTGCGGGGACTGTGGACAGGAAGAGAGTGAAAGCAGAGCCTCCGGCGGGCCGGGAGACAGGCACACGCGCGCAAAGGCGCGCGGGAAATGTGCCCGGCCGGTGCTAGGGTATCGGCCGGTGCTAGGGTATCGGGCAGATTCCAATAGTGGGAGTTGTTGTTGGAGCCCGAGGACCCAACTCGCGCACCTGGCACCGCCCACCTGCCACCTCTGCACTTGCAGAAGGCTCGCGCAAAACAAGTCAAGCAGGTGGCAGAGAAATTCGTGCATGCATTTGTCAGTGATGCAGGTGAGAATGATGCTGCCACCGTGTACTGCCACATTCTGCAGTGCCATATCCCTGATTACATAAGCTAGTATGGCGATCTGCTGAACTGTGATTGTCACAGGTCTGAGCACGCTCACTTGGTCACAAAGACTGCCTACCGGAGGGGCGCTGCTGGGCACCCAGAGTTCAGGGTGGGGGGAGGTCCTTGGCCACATGAAAATGCATGAAAGCCACCAACATCCGCTGCCCACACCAGAGCGACCGAAGCGTGGCCCACATGGCAAGAAGCGCGCTACGCTCAGTAGAGCGCCCCCCCCCCTCGCCCTTCCCCCCCCCCCCCCCCCCCCCCGCCCCCCTCCCCCGGGTTACAAGCGGGCTGCGCCCACGGGAGCCGCAGCACCGCAGCCCTTTCCCCCCGTAGAAACACTGTAATAGCTTTTTCATGACAATTGCGATGCAAAGTTTGAGATATGTAGTGAAAAGATTACAACGCGCGGCTAGCGCCTTGCTGCCGCCTTACTTCCTGTCAGCGAGCATCTTCTTTCCCTCCCGCACTCTTTCCCTCCTGCTCTCTCTCTCAAGGCGGGTCTGGGCATCTATAAGCATGCCGGCAACCTTAAGCATGCTGGGGGACTCCGTGTTGCTAATACCGTCTTACTTGCCTACCGGCCTATCGGCGCGCCGGGGCTTCCGACCGTCTTGCTGCCTTGGGGTGGGAGAGCGCGGGTGGCTGCCGGCGTCCTGCTTGCACGGCCGGCAGAGCGTGCCGGCCGGTATCCTGAAGGGCGGGCCGGGGGAGGCAACAGAAAAGTTCGAATGGCATGTAACGAGTACGACTGGCGTTTCTAGTTAATTGCAATTATCAACCACCCAACCCCACCGCCATCGCACATGCACGTTGCGGCGCTCACTTGTAGAGCAGGCCGGTGGGCTGCCCGCCATCGACGTCCGTGATGTTGAAGACCTCCGCCTCGGCGAGGCACGGCAAGCGGCACCACGCTCGACGGTGCCGTGCTTGATGAGACGCTCCGGGGGCGTCAGGACGCGCCCGGTAGTCGGGGACAGCTCCAAATCGTCGTCCTCGTCGCTCCCCTCGGACTCCCACTCCGACCCACTACCCCCCACGTCCTAGTCCTCATCCGAGGAGAGGTCCAGGAACCTGGTGCCGTCGTGGTTCGGGTAGGGGGAGTTGGTCCGGGCTGCGCGGCCATGTTGGCTGCAGGTGGGTGCCGCGCCCCCGCCGGTGCCATCCTCCCCCTCGCGCTCTGCCACAGAAATACCCATCCAGGGAAACGCGACTGAGGGACTGTAAAACACACTAGGAGAGAATCCACGAGGTAGAAAGTTTCCTAATACACATGGCTAGGTTTCCTAACCGTGAAAGGCACTTTTCCTAGGCCGAGCAAAGCAGCTGCATTGGTGCGAAGTTGAGGGACGAGGGTGGGTTGGCGTGCGCGTACTGTACAAGGTCTTGAGGGTGGCCACGGAGATGCTGAACTGCTTGGCCTCTGAGGCAAGAGCAGCCGCGCTAGGCAGCCGAAAGTCCCGTTTTGGGTCCATTGCGCCCCCGCGGGGGCCGGTGCTTCGGTTGTTGCGGGGGGGTGGGTGGCTGTGACTGAGAATGTGGCAGGGTGACGAGTAGGTTGGCATGTACATGGCGCTGTGCCGCACCCGCACGCGTGCAGCTGAGTGGGCGGAAAACGGTATTTTGGATATAACATCTTAGGGCAGTTTTCGCACTACGGTACGGGTTACCGCGGGAAGCGATGTGTGCCGCTGCCGCCACCCGCGCAGTAATGCATGAGCTTAGCCAGCCCTCGCTCTCACCCAAGCCAGACCTACGCGACACAGCAAACCATGCCACCACATCCGCCCCTGCTCCTTCTCTGGTTCTTGCTCCCGTGCCGCCCCCGCTCTCACCTGGTTCCCTTGGTGACGATCTTGGCGCTCTCCATGACGCCCCCTCTCGCCAGCTCGGCGCGCATGACCTCGGCCGCTCCCTCAAGACCGCTCTCTCCCAGTTCTCGACAACTGACTCCCGGCCCATCTACCGCGACGATTTCCTCGCCCACCTGACGACTGTCAGCTCCGTCCTCGTCGCTGTCCTCCTTGGGGCTCGTCCACCAGCACACGGCCTCACCGCGGAGTCGTTCAGTCTCTTGCAGCAACAGCTCTCCGCCACGCTCACTGTTGTCATGAAGTCTCATCCGACGGCTGCCACACGCCTCCGCAACTTGAGGCGCTCGGACGCCTTCGCTGCCGCCGACAATCCCGGCACCCTGGCATCATGGGACCAGCCGTGCACACACCTCGACCGCCGGGGCGTGGCTCGCGCTGTGCGCCACCTGCTGGCTCTCAAGCAGCCGCAGTCACCGTCTGAGGATCAGGGGCCCTTCACCCAACGCATGCTGAATGCCTATCACGAACTCAACGACAGCCATGTCCATGCACTCCAACGTGCTCCACGAGGACCTGCTCGTCGCTGCTACCCTCGCTAACATGCACAACACAGTCGCCGGAGATACCATCCTCTCCGCCCTCGACGCAGCCGAGACTCGGGGGGAGGACATCTCCTACGGCCGCCTATGCGACATGATGCACCGCCACCCCACGACTCCCGATAGCAAGCCAGCCCGCACTGACCAAGACGTTACCGCCTTCGCTGTAGCTATGCAAACTCAGATACACTCGCAGGTGGAGGCTGCGGTCGTCGCCGCTATGGCCCGTGCCCCCCCCCCCCCCCCCCCCCCCTCCGGCTCGACTTCCCTACGCTCGTCCTCCCCGTGGTGGCCAGCAGAACAACGCCCGGCAGCATCCGCCCACGACCCCGTGCCGCATATGCGAATCAAAAGGGAAAGGCATACGTTTCCACTGGCATGCGCACTGCCCTCTCAATCAGGGTCCAATTGCTGCGCCGCCTGGTGCCCCCGCCGTTCATCAAGCTGTTGTTTCTCATGTATCGGCTGCGTCGGCGTTTTCCGATGATCTCTCCCACATGATGGCCTTCCTCGGCAACCCGGACAGCACAGATCCTAACGCCATGATGGCCGATGCGGGGCTGAGTCGCATCAATGTCAGTCGCTCGCTCGCCCATACCCTCTACACATGACGATGACTCCCTCGCTCCCGCCGCCAACCCGGGCCTTCCCTGCGGCTGCTGGTTTCCTTTCGGTGTTCTATGGCAAGGCCACCGCCCCGCTCCCCGTCGCCACCTCCGGTATGTTTCTTGTCGACGGTGGTGCCAAACATCTGCTTGGCACCCGACATCTCGCGCTTCCGCACCTACTCCTCCTTGACCACTCCGGTCCCGTGCTTTGGCCTCGGCGTTGACATCCTCGGCTTTGGCTCGATTGACATCTCAGTTGTCTACACCGATGGTGTCAGTCGCCCCCTTACGGTGCGCGCGGCCCATGCCCCCGGCATGACGGCCCGGGGCGCGCCCACCATCCTCTCTCAGGCGTACCTTCGTCGCGAGCACGGCGTCAGCTTCTCGTATCCTGCTCGCGGGGCACCCTCTGCCGCGGACTCTCACGGCTCCTTGGTCCTCACCATGGTCAATGACCTGCCCTTTCTCACCGGGGGCCACGCCGGGTCTCCGGGTACGGCCCCTCCGTCTGCGTGCCTTGCCTACAAGGGCCCGCCAGAGTCGCCGCCTGATTCCCATCGCTTGCACCTCCGTCTTGGCCACCCCGGTATGGACGGCATGAAGGCCTTGCTTCGCTCAAAGTCCGTCGTCGGTGTTCCTGCAACTGCGGATGCTGCCATGCAAGACTGCGAGCCCTGCATCATGGGCAAGTTGCGACACGCTAGCGTCTCTCGCGCTCCTGCCAGCTCTGTTCAGCCGTTCTCGACTTTCGGCTCTGATGTGTTCGGTCCCGTGGATGTCCCCGGGGTAGGGGGTTAAGTTCCTGCTCGGTGTAATCGATCACTACTCCAACAACATCTGGCTCGCGGCCCTCTCCTCCAAACGGGATACCATCACCCAGCTTCGCCTCATCCTGCTGCAAATCCGCACCATCTGCTCGAAGGCCGGTCAGCGCCGCTTTGCCCCGTCCATCAAGTTCGACTGTGACCCCAACTACCTCGATACAGCATGCCGAGCCATGTTTCGCGAGTGTGGCTTCTCTGATAGGTTCACTGCCCCATATGCACACCATCAACTCGGTCGCGTCGAGCGTCGTTGGGGGAGTTTGGGTCAGCGGGCGGTCTGCCTCATGCAACACAGCCACGCACCTCGCCGGTTCTGGGGCCTCGCCATGCGTCATTCTGCTTTCCTTGCGAACAAGGTACCGTCGCCATCGGCGGCCAACGGTGCTGGTTGGGTGCCCTATTGCCGTCTACACGGTGTCCCGCAAGTTGATCTCAGTGACCTCCGTGTGTTCGGCTGCACTGCCTACCTTCGTCTTGAGGACCGCTTTCATCTCAAACTCGAGCGCCGCGCTCTCAAGTGCATGCTGGTTGGTCAGTGCAATGACGGCCCTGGGTATTGGCTGTATAATCTTCAATCCGGCCGCGTCATTCGCTCCATCCACGTTGCCTTCCTCGAAGGGATTCCGGCCCATGCGCCTCCGCCGCCCACCCCAGCTGACGTGCCCCCGTGTGCTCATCTCGCCGATCCCTCCCCGGACACGGCTCGCTCCACAAGCCCTTTCGCGGCGGCTGATGCCACCGCTACGCCGGTCTTCTCCCGTCCGGCCAAGCGACCCGCGCCTCCGGCCGGTCCGGCCTCCGAGTGGCATGAATCGGACTCGCCAGTGCCTCTTGCTATCGTTCCGGGCCAGTATCCTCCAGCGTCCCGCATCCCGGTGCCTGGCACCATCAAGCAGGCACTTGCTGGCAAAATAAGTACCACAAAGAGTGGCGCGCCTCTATCGTCAGTGAGCTCCGCTCCCTCCGCGCTCGGAACAACTTTGCATACGCCCGTCTCCCGGTGGGGAGGCATGCTATCGGCAACAAATGGGTATTTATTTTAAAGGTCAAAGCTAACTCCGATGGCAGCGTCAACATATTCAAAGCCCGCCTCGTGGCTCGGAGTTTCAGCCAACAAGCCGGAGTGGACTACCACGCCACTTTCTCCCATGTCGTCAAGCTCAGCACCCTCCGCACGTGTTTGGCCGTTGCCGCTGCCCGCGGCATGCACACCCACCAGATGGACATTGAGACGGCCTTCCTCAGTAATGCTACTCTCAAAGAGGAGATCTACATGAGACAGCCGAAGGGCGCCGAGGATGGCACGGACAACGTCCTTCGCCTTCTCAAAAGCATCTACGGTCTCAAATAACAGGCCTCCCGGGAGTGGTATGAGCTCATCCTAAAAACGCTCACTAGTCTCGGCCTTGCGCGCTCCAACTCCGACACCAACATGTACAGCATGAACCACCCACGGTACGGCATCTACATCGTCCTTGTGTATGTGGATGACATCCTCGTCGTCTCCGACTCCGTTGATTGGATCCGGTCAGCCAAGTCCGCCACTGGTGCTGAATTCAACATGACTGACTTCGGGGAGGCCGCCTTCGTGCTGGGCATGGACCTAACTCGTTGCTGGGCTGCAAGCACCATCCGACTATCCCAAGAGCATTACACGCTCGAGCTGTTGGAGAAGTACGGCATGCAGGACTGCTCTCCGGCCAGGACCCCCATGGGTAGTGGCTACTACAAAGATCTTGCCAGCGCCAGCGACGCCGACAAGGCCCCGCTCTCTCGCGAGGACCATGAAACGTATCGCGCCATCCTAGGCTCTGTCAACTTCCTCACGATGTGCACCCGACCGGACCTCGCCTTTGCTATTAGCGTCCCTCAGCAGGTTTCAGTCTGCCCCGCGGAAGATCCACCTCATGCAGCTCAAGCGGGTGCTCCGCTATCTCAAAGGCACCCCTAGCATGGGCATCACCTACGGAGCCACTGAACCGGGGCGGGGGGGGGGGGGGGGGGGGGTTCGCCTCGTAATCTACTCAGACTCCGACTGAGCCGATAACACGAGCAACCGGCGCTCTCAGTCCGGTGACATCAGCATGCTCAATGGTGGTGCCATTGGATGGAACTCCAACAAGAGACCACAACGCTCTCCACCACCGAGGCTGAATACGTTGCCCTCACCAGAGCGGCACATAACACTGTGCACTTCATGCAGCTGCTACAAGACATCCACCAACAGCAGCAAGGCCCCACTGACCGTTGCCTATGAAGACAACCATGGAGAAGATAAACTTGCAAACAGTCCCATGGCTTCACACATAACCAAGCACATCGACATCAAGCATCACTACTCTCGAGACCTAGTGGATGCTGGAACCATCTCTGTCACCCCCATCGCTTCAACAAAGATGCTGGCCGATGGGCTCACCAAAGCCTTGCCAGAACCCACTCACACCCTGATGTTTAGACGATGCATGGGCACTAAGTCAACTGTATGACCGGCCTATGCTTGAGAGGAGCTATTATAGTACAGCAGTACTAGCGCAACGACAGCAGTATCCTGGGCGCCCGCCAGGCGCGCGCGCCGCTACATAGCGGCGCGGGCGCTGCGGCAGGCAACTCACTTCCTCTAACCTCACCGCATCCTCCTGCCCCTCCCACTTGGCTGCCCCTCTTCGGGGGCCCACGCCCGTGCCCTGCACCCGGGCTATAAAAATCCGCATTGGTCGCGACCAACATAGGATTAGCTATTATCGTTATTTAGAGAGAAATCCCTACCAGTGGCTGCCATGTGATGATTAGCGAGTAAGGGCGCGGTATCCTGGACCATTTAGTGGTCAGGTGCCCATGGACCAGGCTAGAAGGTGGCGCATGCCCCCCAAACTCACATCAAGACTAGAGCATGACCTAATCTAGGTCGGGCTAGATGGGCTGGTTAATTCGGTTATTCAGTGCGAGCCAGTTCGGGCCGTCGTACAGGTGGGTCAAACAATTCCAAAGTGAGTGCGGTGCACTATCGTGGACCATTTCGCATGCACCACCCAGCGTCGACCATCTCCAATGCTCACTGCGCTTGCTGGCCACTGCGACCCAAAACCATTTTGTTACAGCTCAGTAAGCCTCACGGGTCCCCCTCAAGGCGGCGGGAGGCCTCCAGTTGCGCTGCCATCGCCGATTCCGGCGAGATTTGTTCCGTGCGCGCGCGCCATCGCGGCAGCTATCTGCCACGCATGCAGTGATTACACGAGCCGAGGTGAGGCCCGCGTGCTCGCCACCAGCTGCCTGATGCAGCACATGCTGCCCTTGTGCGGTGTTGGCGATGTCCTGCATGGGTTGGCGAGTGTCGCGGCGGTTTGGGTTTCGGTCGGTCGCCATAGCCATCGTTGGGTCAGCAGCAGTCGCCTTCGGGTTCGTCGCGGCCCGCCGTTTCGTCCCTCCTACCAGTGCACGCGTCTCCTTAGCCTTAGTTAGGGAGTCCTCGGCCTCGGCCAGATACTGGTCCACCCTCTCCACCACGTCCGCCGCTGCCGAAACTGCCTCTCGAGTCGGCTGTAATGTCGTCCTGGCAGGGTAGGTCGTACATGGCCAGCAGCATGTCTTGGTAGGGTGTTGGCTCGCGAAGCGTACCCTCCTCGGCATCGTGTAGCTTGATGCCTGCGATCTTCCGCTCCCCATAGGCAGCAAGCACCGCGGCTTCTAACGGCGTGTAGCCTGCCCAGCAGACCGTGGCGGACTCCAGTGCATGGGCCAGGCGCTGCCCCGCTGGGAGATGAGGCCGGACATGTCCATGAGAAGAAACTTGAACAGTATGATGACCAACTCCTTCTCCTTGATGAGCCTACTCTTTGTGCAGTCTCCTGAATGCCTTGGTTGCCGTGTCCTTGAAATGCTTGAGCACCTGCATAATGACGACGTCCAATGGTTGCAGGAAGTGGCTGGCGTGTGGAGGTAGCGGGACGATGATGACATGGTTGTCGACAAGGAGCGAAGGACCTCCGGCTTGATGTGCGCTCCGAAGTTGTCCAAGATCAAGATCATGGGCGTCTCTGCTGAGCGAATGTATGCTGTCCAAGGTAAGAAAATGTCCTTGACCCACTTGAGAAAGACTGCGCTGTCCATCCACACGTTGTTCTTGTGTGTGATCTGAATTTCTGCCATCCCTGCATCGGCAAACACCTGCTGCAGATCGGCGTCCTTCCTCCATTTCGCCGCCGACCTGACTCATCGGGTCGCGCTTCCCTTTTACCACAAAGAGTGGTGGCATCGTGGAGCCATCGGCAAAGATGAGAAGCAGCGCGGAAGGCCGAAACGGCATGTCTTGTTGCACCCGTGTGTCCGCCTGGTGCCGGAAGCAACATAGACACGTTTCTTCTTTGCGGCTGCCTGCAAACCGGTCTTATTCAGATTGCAAATGTTCTTGAATGGCAGGTCACGGAAACTTCCTCAAGATCTCCTCCAACTCGTCAAAGAACTCTTTCACAGCGCTCTGCCGGACATTGAAGCGCGCCTCGTCAAGATTGTCGACAATGCGCCCACGAAGGTGACTGTGGTGGCGCTCCATGAAGCCGCGCATCCAGCGGTTGGGCGGGCCTCCCAGCAAGAATTGTAGTCATTACATATCTTGGCATGGCCTTGATGCACCGTGCAATCAAATCTTAAATCTCATCCCGTTTAAGCGCATTTGCATAGCTCACATGCAGCAAAACTACTTGAATAAGCATTTCCTCCCGCTCATCTGTCAAAGCGCGGCGGCCATCACTTCCTAGGCTTGCCGGCAGCAGCATTCTCCAGGTCTTTCAGCCAACGCATGAACGTGCCCCACGGAATGTCTGCATACTCTGCGAGGGTGCGCAGTGACCTGCCATGGATATTTGTCTTGCCTTCCCTCTTCATTTTCATAGCCTCCTCCAACATATCTCGACACTCGGTGCGGTCGCGATACTGCTGCTTCGTGAGTCGCTTGGTGCGCGTCATCTTGCCGCTCGCGCGCAAGTCTCACTCGTTCGATACTGCAACTTCGAGCGTCCCACAGCCTGCCCACCCGCTGTCGGACCCTCCTAAGGCCTCCCTGGGCCCTGCGGAACGTGGTGTGGGGGTTCGGAACAGTCGACGCAGCTCCCAAGCGGGGTGCTTACGCGATCGCGCCGCAATTCTGAAAATTTTCCGACCGCCCATTGTTACATCGCTGACCCCACACACACAGTGCAGTCAAATTAGCCGCCCAAGTCGTGCGTCTAGGCCTATCTAGGTCTAGGGCTTCTAGGGCCCACCAGCGAGGCTTGCTTCAAATGGGGTCTCTTGTGCTCTGGGAGAGGCCGTCTTCGGCAAATGGTCCATCACCGATAGGGCATGGTGCACGATACGGTTTTTACTCGCTACATGTGCTAGGCGCAACCTTCAAGAAATAATCCACAACTCCTGCGATGTAATTAGCGACTACAACTCATGTATTTAGCGAGTATAAATCCCGCCAAATCCTGGCGACTCCTCAATTTGCCAGATGCGTTTCATATACGGGTACTGTTTGTGGCCGTGGCCTGGGGGCGGGGGGGGGGGGGGGGGGGCTCTGCCGGCCTCTGCGCGCCATATGCGCGCCACTGTACCTGATGTTGATATTTACATGAGCTAGCAGCAGAAGGCGATAGACTGTACCTGATGTACTCTGTAGTCGGTGGTCGCTCTAGTTTTTGTCGCCTGCGCTGATCGCCGAGGCGGCGGCGCGCAGTCCCTTCGAGCTGCTCCCTCCCGCGCAGGGGCAACTTGTCCCGAACCGGGCAGCCTCTGTCCCAGCCCGATCACCAGTGTTCTCTGTGGCATAACTACGCTGAGGAATCCCAAGCCCTCTCCCCTTTAACGTGAGCCCCCTCGCCCGTGGCGCCTGCCCCCGAACGTGACGGCGGCGGCTGCTCGCTATCCGCTGCGTCCCGCTGCCCGCCGCCGCCGCTGGGCTGCGATCCCCTCCGCTCTCGCCCCTTCCCGTCCCCACCCCGGCTTATCTGCTTCACGCAAGCCCCTCGAACATATAACTTGTGTCTACAGAACCCGGCGCCGCTGGTATTAGCGTTCATTGCAGCAGCTGCGAGGCGCCCCACTGATTTGCAGCTCGGCGGCGGATCTGAAGCGGCACCTGGGTGGCGGCTGCAGGTCAGCAAGGTAGCGGGATGGAGCACAGCAAGGCAGAGGCTGCCAGCTCCTGGCGGGCCAAGGAGCCCACGCAAGGGGAAGAGCGCGATGCCCGTTCCTTGCAGATGGAGTTTGCAGTAGGGCTGCTACCCTTGGCGTGCATTCCCCTTCCCCGTGCCACTGTTGCCTGCCGAACTGCGTTTTCCGCCCCGGTCAAGCCTGGCTCGCTGTCTTAAGCGCTGGCTGGCTTGCTGCTGCAGATGGTTCCGGATATGGTGAAGCAGTTTGTTGGCTATTTCTACCGCCACATTCGCGAGAGGAACCTGAACGAGATCTACTCTATGTACGATGTGTCGTTCGCCAAGCTGAGCGACCGCTACTTCAAGGGCACCAACTGGCCCGCGGCGGACGTGATTGCTGAGCTGGTGGACCATGACCATGTGTTCCTGCTGCTATACAAGGTATAGCTGGCCGTTACTGTGCCCCCCGTAGGCTCCAAACACCTGCCCTCCTTGCCCTTGCCTTGCTGCAAGGCTTCCTTCCAGCCTTAGCTTACAGCATTGGATGCCCTTCCCTCGCAGGAGATGTACTTCCGCCACATGTATGCCACCACGCAGCCAAAGCTCAGCCAGCGCTGCGAGTCTTGGGAGAACTACTGCAATCTGTTCCGCGTCATCCTTCATGGCAACGTCAACATGCAGCTGCCCAACGAGTGGCTGTGGGACATGATTGACGAGTTCATCTATCAGTTCCAGGCGTGGTGCCAGTACCGCCTCAAACCCAGCCGCATGCCAGCCCAGGAGCTGGAGGCGCTCAAGGGCTGTGACAATGTGTGTGCCTGAGCCTCTGTGAGGCACTCTGTTATGCATTTCCATGCTTTGCGCATCTGCTTTGGGATACCCGCTACAGCCAGGGACGCCTTCTGCTTTGCCTAAGTTGTGGCTTTGGAACGCGCCCCGATGCAGGTGTGGAACGTCATAGATGTCACCAACTACCTGCAAGCCCTTGTAGACAAGAGTGGCATCGTCGCTGAGCTCAAGGCTGACGGCGGCGCCAAGCTCAAGGCCGAGGAGGGGTACGGCCCACAAAGCAACGTGCTGCGCATGTTGGGCTACTTCTCCCTGGTGGGGCTGCAGCGCGTGCACTCCCTCATTGGGGACTATGACAGCGCCCTCAAGGTGAGCTGCGGTGTTGCATATTCCCTCTTGTCTGTGCTCTTGTTTCCCCTGCATTGCTGACAAGAAGGTTTATGCATGTGTCGAAAACGCTGCACTGAGTTTGCGGGTGATGGTTGCAGGCGCTGTACCCCATTGTTCTCCAGAACCGTAGCATGCTCTACTCCACCAAGATCCCTGGCTGCAACATCACCGCGCACTACTACTCTGCCTTCGCTTACATTATGCTGAAGCGTTACAACGACGCGTCCAAGATCCTCAACAGTGTGCTCTCATACGTTGTGCGCGTGAAGGGCTTCCTGCGCAATTCGAGCCAGTACGATCAGATCCTGAAGAAGAATGAGCAGATGTATGCTATGCTGGCCATCACTGCGGCGTTGGCACCTGCTTCGCAGCGTAACCTGGACGAGAATGTCGCCAATTTACTGCGCGAGAAGTAAAGCTCCTGTTCTTCCTAGCCCCGCTTGAATCCTTGAAGAGCCAACGGACAGATACATCACACACACACACACACACACACACAGTGCTAGCCATGGTTTCATTGCTAGTTCCTGCATGTGCTCTTGCATACCCGCCCTTCGTTAATCCTTCCCAGCCTCCAGGTCCACCGCAGTTTTTTGCGGTGGTACCCGGAACATCTGGCTGCGGAAGTTCATTTAGGGCGAACAGAGACAGGGAGATTCGCTGACAGCACTCCGTCGCGGCCCTGTGCCACCGACACCCCCCATGAGTGTTCCTCTGATAGTAGCTCCACTGACATCTTGGTTGGGAATTGCTTGCCTTGCTGAGAGATCACTACCCGTTTCATGGCAGGCACAATGAGAAGATTGCGCAGATGACCCGTGGCACAGAGTCGGTGTATGACGAGCTGTTTTCCTACGCCTGCCCGAAGTTTGTCGCACCGCGCGCGCCTGACTTCGAGAATGCCCTTGACACCAACCAGGTCACAGCTGACCCCCCGCCGCCCTGCAGTCATCTGCTGGATGCCCCAGTCTTGCATTTACTTGGGTGAGTGATGGATGGGCGAATACGCTGACTGCGTGCCTGCGCACTTCCATGACAGTCGGCGTACCTGCAGCAGCTGAAGCTGTTCCTGACCGAGATCCGGCAACAGCAGTACCTGGCGACCATCAAGCAGTACCTGAAGCTGTACACGGTGAGCGATACATGGATCATTTCTTGATGGCAGCTCATCTTGCCCTGCCATGGGCCCTGACCACGGTGGATTGCCTTTGGTTTTATTCGCAGAGCATCTCGCTGTCCAAGCTGGCTGCGCTCATGAACACAGATGAGAGCGCCATCCGCACGCACATGATGACGCTGAAGCTGCAAACGAGCCAGAAGGAGTGGGCCGGCGAGGGCGACGCCACTGAGGGCGTCTGGACCCACTCTGGCGACATCGACTTCTATGTTGATGTCGATCCCACCACTGGCAGTGAGATGGTCATCGTCACCGAGACAGATGTGACCAAGCGTCATGGTGCGTCTGTCCATGTAGCCCCTGTGCATCCCAGCCTGGACTTACCTGGCCCTGGAGGCCATGTGATGTATTGACGGGACAGAGCAGGTCTGCATGGCCGCCCGATGGTATGAGCCGCAAATGTGCTGACTGTCCCATATCTCCACAGGCGACTTCCTGGCTCGGCACATCCTGAAGCTGGAGGACATCCAGCGCGATCTGAGTCTGGCGCAGCCTGTGCAGACCACCAACCCAGCTGCTGCCGTCTATGTGTAGATTCGCTGTATACACTTCCCCCCTTCGCCCAATCTTCCTGCGCAGCATGCACCTGACTGTGCCCCACGCAGTTAAATCTTTCAAATGAGATATTGAGAATCTCCTCCCTGCACCCTGCTTGAGCCACGCTCACCACATGTCTGCGAAGTCTCATGGAGCACTCTGCGCCCTGTGCATCTACACACACGGCAACTCTGCAGTGTACTTTATGCTCATTACTCAACATGACATAAGTTAGCATACGGAATAGCACCACGTTGTGTATGGCAGTAATTCCCCTCTTAA
Source organism: Tetraselmis striata (assembly GCA_006384855.1). NCBI lineage: Eukaryota > Viridiplantae > Chlorophyta > Chlorodendrophyceae > Chlorodendrales > Chlorodendraceae > Tetraselmis > Tetraselmis striata. Next base: position 209,692 of record VCJN01002949.1, on the reverse strand, counting down.
CTCAGGCGGCGCTGCACGGAGGATTGCCGCCGCATGCACTAGTACCATACCTTGTTTTAAACGACTTAGGCAGGATGTGGGTCGAAGAAATAAAGGACGATGTTCCCGTGTCGCAGCAGGCAATAATTTGACCGTGAGCTCGTGGCAATTCTGTAATGTACTTCTTTCCTGTTGGACTCAAATACTGCGAGTCATCACGGCAGGATCAGGAACACTATCACATGTATGAGCGCACCCAAAGTGTTTGACCATCGTTTCCCCTCGAACATATATGCTTCTGAAGTGAAATAAGCACATGCACATTTATGCACATGCACTGATACGCACACTGACAGATCCACTGGCACATGCACCAACACATACTGCCAGTGGACGCAACTTGACAGCACGTTCGCCTAGGTAAGGAGTAGATATCGTTCAGAGCAATGCAATGTTCCACAGGTAAAACGTAGCAGTTGTGTTTACTTGTCTCCATCTTGGGAATAACATGAGATATTAATTGCTCCCATTTACTGTTGTGGCCCTCTTTGCGTTATGCTTTGCAGTGTCGATATAAACATCCTTATCTACCCCTCCCATCTCCCACCTCCGCTGTGTCAAGCATGTTCGCAAGCCTTGCGAGTAATAGCACTTGGTTGTTGTTCGTTCGTGGGATGAGAACGACAAAGCGATTAATATTTGTTTGTTTACAATTCTTGTTTCCAGGCACACCGCACGGGATGAGCCATTTATTCGTGTCGACAGAGCGTCGGCGATATCTATCAAGGTAGCGTTGCCAAAGACAGCTGGGTGCACGTACTGCCGTATCCGACGAGCCTCCCAACTCGGGAATAGGGCAGAGGATTACGCGCGCAAGGTGTCTTGTGGTGACGAACACTTCATGACTTGGACGCCAGAGTTACTCCAGGCAGGACGACTTCCACCGGAATCGAAAAGTAGGATACGCCATTTCCGTCGAGCCTCCCAACTCGGGGATTATGGCCTGCATCTACTTTTGAAGACCCGTCATCACCGGCTGTGTCGATTGAACCTCGCAGTGGTGCGAAGGCGCCCCGACTCATGGACCACCCTTCGCACAGCGTAGTAAACGTGGTGGTCGCTCAACATCTACAGCGGAGGATGCCGCACATATTGAAGGGTCATACGGTTTTTTCCACCGAAGACCGGGACACCTCCTCACATTGTACCAACAATGTCTATGTCCCATCTACGAATGCATTGTAGTGGTTTAATACAACAGCATGCGTTGCGATGTGTTTATATAGATGGCGGCCCGCGGGGGCGGCGGGGGGGGGGGGGGGGGGGGCAGTGGGCTGTACGGTGGCGTGTAAACCCGCGCTATTGGACTGGCGGCTACTGACACCAAGGGCTGACACCGATGTCGAGTACAGGGGCACGCTTTGCAGATAGCGCGCCACGTAATAGAAATCGATGTGACGTATCGCAGATCTTCGATCCCAGGCTTGACATCTTGCCACGCCAAAATGCTTTCCGGAAATCCCTGTCTCAATGCCAGCAACTGCTGTCGTGGCAAGCTCATGTAGAAGCAAGGCAGGGGGGTGATACGAGACTCGCGCAAGCGGTGCGATGATGTACGAGTAGTGCCAGCTCATTATCGATTTAATTCTATGCATCCCTATCAGCCAGTCAGTCAGTATTGCACAAGTCCCGTAGTACACCGCGGTGTACGGCGACTCAAAATATTTATGTCGATATGTGTCGTTTAACTTGTTTTAGGGAGAAGTTGTCATTCGTGGACAAAACGCGCGCGCGGGATGCGCCCACTTTAGGAACCGCGGCACCCGCCGATAAAACCGGACCTTTTCTCCGACGGTCCAGCACCCGCAGCTGACGATCAAGTTATGATCTAAACTAGTTTATGGGGTTTCCTCCCTTGACCTAACCGCTTTTCAGCTACAAGACGTGTTGCTCAATCAGTGGTACGGGAACTAGGCACCTGTCGTTGCGCCCTTTTTGGGTGCAGCACGAGTAGACATAAAAGCAGCCATAACGGCCTGCCATCTTCCAGTTTTCGCTGCGTTCCACGCAGCGTTGTTGAAACTGTCTCGTAACCTGTTGCGAGCAAGGTCACCTCAGGTTGTTCAAGACCACACCCGGCTCACCACCCGTGTGCTGTGATATTCTCATCCGTACACCCGTGCGTTACCATGCCAAATGGAGAAGAACCCGTCGTTGAGCCGACGCTCGAGTCGCTACACGCAGACGTGAAGGCCTAGTCTACATTACTACTGCGAGAGCTTGCTACAGCAATGGCCCAACTCACGGCTCGTGAGCGCGTTGTTGATCGATGGAGAAGGAGCATATGGTTCCGGTTCCGGGCAGCGCATCGCGGGACAGCCGACAAGCAGCGGGGGAGCCGCAGAGCGCCCCGACTTGCTAGAGCTAGCCCAAAGCGGCCGTGTCGGAGCAAAATCCGTGAGTGACGAGGATGACTAAATACCTTGCGGTGCCAGAACTACTGCAGAGAGCATAGTCTGGATACGAGGCCGTTCGACAAGTCAGCCGGGTGCATGGGCTCTTCCCCCCGAGCACTGACCTAACGAACGAGTACCTCAAGCAGGATGACCGGCGTCTGCCGGCCCAGGAGGAGTATCTATGGATGTCGTGTTTTGGCGCCCACATGTATGGCCGCACATTTCGTGGCTCTCGACGAGTTGCTGCCTTACGTCCCTACTGCAAATCATGACTTCACCCCCTACCTCGCGAGAGCTCGGAACCACGCCGAAGCCATCGACAAGGCGTTTCGCTTTCGTTTGGCCTTCCTACGGAGGCTTAATGAGGTCAACCGTGTGCACAGTGACCAAGGTGTTCTGGACGTACTGCGAGCTCAGCACTTTCAGCCTGCTTCTGGGCATATGGGTTCCGCGATTTTTGGGGACCTCATGAGGGACTACGAGCGTCGCGTCTTCGAGGCGACTGTGGCCAAAGCGCCAAAGCAACCGCTACTGCTCGGGTGGCGGCAGCAGCTGCAGGTCGCGGACGTGGACGAGGACGTGGCGGTGGACGCGGGCGTGGCCGCGAAGGTGAGCACGAGTGACGGTGTGGGGCGCCTTTCGTCGGAGCTGCTGGAGCCTTGCGAGGCCATCTTTCGGTGACCGCCGCAAAGCGCACCCTTGCAGCTCAACGGCGGGATGAGCGCCATGTGTCTGGACCTGACCCCCCCACCTTACTGACTTCGTTTAGACCTTCCTCGGTACGGTGCTTCTTAAAGCTACAGCCGAGTGCGGCTCAACCATCCGCACACCTGCACATGGCGGCTCAAGCAACCGCCTCCCGTACCATCCCAACATTACGTCCGTCGGTTGTTACACTGCGTGTCACAACTGGTTCGCAACGACCAAGCTTCGCGCGTGTACGTTACGCGCGTGACAGGCGCTACGAGCGCGAAGGGCGCGCGGGGCGGCCCTCCTACCTGAATCTAGCCCCGCAAACCCGTACTGGTGCTACTGCAAACCCGTCCAGCAACTACCGGCCAGCCGCCGGGAATCTAAGAGTTGCTGCCGAGTACTTTGCAAACAGTAGTCGCACCTCTAGAACTCTGTCGGTAAAACGACGCACTTACGTAATTGACGAGCCCCAAGCTGTCGCTCTCTAGGCTGCTTCACTGCGATCTCGACTGCAGGATGCTTTCGGCTCAGACGAGCTAGGACAACGGACACTCGACCTGCTCTCCAACTCCCTCACCGCCCAGACACTCAAGAGCTACGCCGGCAGACTGTCTCAGTTCGCGGAGTTCTGCCACGACTCCGAGAACATCAGCCCGCTGGAGGCGACCACTGCTACTGTCGTCCGGTACGTTGTCTGGATTGGTGAGCGAGGGCACATTGGAGCTAAGTCACCGCAACCCTACATGTCTGCAATCAACACGTTCTTCGAGCTGCACAACCTCGACCCAATCGCCAAGGACAGCCTACACCTCACTTCGGCAAGGCGTGGGTTGATGCTGCGGCAGCGCCGTCTGGAAGCCGCCCCTTTGCGAGTTCCTCTGCCTGCTGATATAGCTTACCGCTTCGTCACAAAGGCCGATTGATTGTGCATGTTTCCACCCCAGAGTACCAACACGACTTCCGAGCCCTCATGGCCTCGGTTGTCAACTTCATGTTCTTTGCCAGAGGCCTTATTGGCGTCTCCTGCCGAGTGCGAGATGTGCATGTCGACGATTACAACATTACCCTGCAGACGTACCGCGAGAAAGGCCGCGCTGGCCGACGGGAACCCGACGACCTGCGCGTACTTCTCCTTCCGGTGTCAGAGCACCCCCGAGTTGCTCGTCTCCTGCACCACTTCATCGACACGATACAGTCTGTTCCCCTGGCTACTGTTGCCTTGGCTGAAACAAACTTCTGGGCGGTCACCCCGAGCGAGCAGTCAAAACCTTCGACTGCCGCTACAATGTCGGACTGGTTGTCTACAGCCGTCCGTCTTGTCGGTGCTGCCCCTCCCGCCGCCGGCACTTCCTGGACCTCACACAGCCTTCGCAAGGGAGCAGCGTATGCGGCCAACGCCATCGGAGTTCCACTGTCCCACATTCGCTACCAAGGCGGCTGGGCCACTAACTCCGACGACGTCGGTCTGGACTACATCCACCCCAACGTTCTTCCTTCACCTGGCGCGTGGTTCTTCTTTGGCCACATCGCCCCCCTCCGCCACTTCCAAGTCCAACAGGACTCCGCAGCGGCGGCCTTCCCGGTGCCTCCTTCATGATCTGGCGCTACCCCTTCTCCGTCAATCCACCGCTCTCTCCGTTCGCTCATGACTGGCAAAACCAGACTCAACTTGAAATGATCTAAACTAGTTTATGGGGTTTCCTCCCTTGACCTAACCGCTTTTCAGCTACACGTGCTGCTCATTGGTACGGGAACTAGGCACCTGTCGTTGCGCCCTTTTTGGGTGCAGCACGAGTAGACATAAAAGCAGCCATAACAGCTGAGCCTGCCAGCTTCCAGTTTTCCCTCCACGCTTTCGCTGTTTTCCCTCGACGATGTTCAAAACAAATGTTAGATTTGTCACCAGATGCCGTCGGTGTTGAGCAATATCATTGGCCTCATAAATTTTCACACCGGTTCCCCGGGTACTCGCTAAATGAAATCCTCCCGGGGTTGAAGCTGTGTATGTATAGCGGAGTCACAATCCTGAGATGCAACTACCGAAACGAGTATGAGGAGTGAGTAGTATATATCCGGTTGATACAGTCAAATATAACGTCATTCATCAAAATTCAAAGCCCACGTGACCACCCGTCTCGCCAACCCATCCCGCCCCACCGATGCCAATCGGACACACCAGCCGGCACCATGACGCGCATACCGCGGTAGCAACGCGCCAACGTAGGCATATGGTGGGGTTCATGTGCCTCGTCTTGTGTGTCGCGGGCAGGGATGGGGTTGGCGGCGGGATGATGAGGGAGGAGCGCGAGCGGTCGCGTGCTAATATTCCGCACGTAGCGCGTGCCACGTAGCCAAAAAGCGTTGCCAGCTACACATCTCGGATTTGAGACCCGTTTATGGTCTTCAGAAATGAGTACCTACGCGAACCGGTGTGTTGTTTCTCGCGGGGTGAGACGTCGGCAATAAGACTATCGTGCGGGTTGCTTGCCACGTGTGAATGACTTAATAACCTTGATTCAAGGTTGGATTAAACATCAAATGGATTCATTATGATCTTGATGTGTGTTATGAGGATACTTGGATATAACTTGGTACTACTAACGTACAGTGGGCGCTTTGGTTTATGGCTATGTAATTCGAAACAACATGGCAATTGCTAGTGACATGTCATAGACTCTATGTGCGTGGAACATAATAACATGAATGATAATAATAACAACAGCAATGGAAAGGTAATATTGAGTCTCATAGCTGACAAGCTCCGAAACCATCATGTTTGTCATTAACTCATGACAGAGGTGAAGACATGAATAACATGCAGATTCTCCAAAACCAATGTTGGTGACACATTGTTACACATGTATGTATGGGCGGCTCTCCATTGCAAGATAGGCGCGGCCGCCCGGGCGGTTGAGTGTCTGCATGCACACATATGAGGCCGCTCGCGATATCGGCCTAGTCACCCACCGGATCCTCATCACTATCACTGGAACTGCTATCATCACCCTCCTCCGAATCCTCCTCCTCAGTGGGGTTGGGGGGGGGGGGGGGGGGGGGGTGTCAACCCCTTCCTCCTCCTCGTCCTCATCTCCATTCTCATCTCCATCTTCATCTTTATCCGTGTCTTCATCCTCGTCATCGCACGAGCGGCCGCGCCTATCCCATAATTGTCAATATCGTTGGCGGCCTCCTCCTCCTCCTCCTCCTCCTCCTCCTCCTCCTCCTCCTCATCATCATCATCGCCAAGGGGAGTGTCGACGTCCTCAGTGTTGGCCATTGGCCTCGCCCTCCTCAGTGACATCGCCATCAACATGTCTTGCACCAAGTTTCATGCCCACATGTGCCACCGGACCCGGCTCCTACACGGTCAGAAGGTCCTCCGAAACGTTTCACTCCTCCTCCTCCTCCTCCTCCTCCTCCTCCTCAGCAACACCGCTAGTTTTCCTCGGTAAAGGTCCGAGTTTACGATCCTCCAGCGCGTCGGCTTCTTCCACGCTCAGAGTCAACCACTCTTGGACACTCGCAATGGCGCCGGCATACACGGTGTCGTCTTTGTCCAACAAGATGACGGAGTTGGGAGGTTGAATGCGGGCTTAGCGGCCCGTTGCCAGATCTTGCATTTTGACGGTGGAATAAGCAACTTGCAAGAAATCACATACACAAAGTTTGCAACCGGCCACATTCCTTTAAATAGGGCAAATAACTAGAAATGTGTATGGACATATGTGAGCGCCTCAGGTCGCTTACGTTTACCGTTGTTGTCCCAGTGCCGCAAGTTACATCCACAATGACACTTCCCGGTTCATGTGGCAAAGTCCATGATCCTCCGAATGAGCGCAATTGGTTGTTGCGCGTTGTTGGTGGGCTTGGTCTAATCAGCATATCGGGCCATCCGGAACATGTTGAAGATTGCTGGGATGCGGGCGCAATAGGAGTTGGTGGAGGACTGCTCGGGTTCATCAGAAGGATCCTTGTAGATATACCTAGTTGTTCCCCAAGTGGCCAACACGGCATGAAGACCTCGCCGTCGGATGTGATTTTTAGTGACATGTTGTGTAAACACAATGGCTATACATAAATGACATCAAAATATAATTGCAGCATACCTTCAGCACCACAATTGTGCCATTAGTCCTTGTGGCATTGAAGATTTCTGTGGCATCATCAACTAGCTGGATGCTGAGAGACTCCCCGGGTTTGATGAGCCCCTCCTTCAACAGTAACCCGGCACGATGCTGAAGCGCCATCTTGAGATCCAGTGTGCCTGATATCATGTCCGTAGTGCTGAGCCCCACAGCAGCCAGCTCCTCCCCTAGCCCTTTCAGCATGTCCTCCACTGATGGCCACTTGATTATCAAGTTGCCATATGGCAGCACCATCTGCACCAGCTTCTCCATGTCCGCGTCCCACTTGGAACTGCTGAGGTTGATGAGACGCTAAAAGGCATCTTGAGATAGCTTCAGGTCAATGTAGACCTGCACAGCGTTGTGCTCCCACAGCTTTCTAACGGCCAGCAGGGTACGCCTCTCTGTTGCTTTCAAGTGTTCTTTAAACTGCTTAGACTCCAATATGGAAGCCAGCAACTCGGTGTAGTTGGCTAGGAGGGCGCCTAGGATAAAGCGGGGGGTGTGCGCTGCTCGCACATCCGCTGGCTGGCCCACTAGGTCCGCCTCCTCCACGATGCCCGCCTCCTCCCCGTCAGCTCCATGCGCGTCGACATCGCCATGCTGCTGCTGCTGCTCCGATCCTTCGTCACCGCCGAAAGGGGCTCCGAACTGTGCGCCGGCCCCCCCCCCTCCGCATACACAGAATGCCAGATGTCGTCCGACTGCGTGGTTGAGCCACGCATCCAGCTGCTCGGCCTTGCGGCCGATGAACTTGCGCACCGTCGCTCGGGTCGTCACCTCCCGCAGCTTGTAGGACAGGCCTGCCGGCCGCTCCCTCTTCGGCTTTTGGCCCCCGCCCTCCTCGTCACTGCCGCTGCCCTCACTGCCAGTTGACTCGGCCTCGCTGCCATTTGACTCAAACATGAGCCGTATCTTGCCTATTATTTAGTCGCGTTGGCTTCTTGTCGCGCTTCCGGCGCAGGATGTCCGCCTCCACTCGCGCCCTCTCCTACTCCGCCGCAAGTTGGGACCGCAGCTCCTTCTACACTTCTTTCTGCATGTTGATAACCTCCCTCCAGCAACGCTCCGCCTCCTCCAAGGCCGTCGCTCTCTTCAACAGGTACTTGACCTCTCACTCGAGGTTTTGCAGTTGGGTCGACACACGAGTCGTCGATGTTGATGCCTGCGACGACGGCCCGGCCGGCATGCCGCTGCCGCTAGACCCGCCCCGCCTCCTCCATCACCACCGGCATCGCCGCGGCTTTCTTAGACTGCCGTTTCTTTGACTTGTAGCCCATTATACGCGGACGGGGGACAGATGGCAGATGGCTATATGACCCTTGCTTCACAGTCGTGCACATTAAAATTAGATTTCGATGGGCACTCCGCTGATGTTGAATTTATTATCACACCTTCCCAAAATAATTTCGACTGCGTTCTCGGACTTTCTTTTCTAAAAAAGCACAACCCAGACAAAAAGCACAACCTTGGACGGCCGGTTCCCTCACATTTTTCGACGGCCACGTCATAACTTGTCCGGTGGAACCCCGCTCCCATAATGTCGATGTTATTCACGCCAATGCTATGGCAAGGGAAATACTTAAAAATGACCCCGACACTGTGTTTTTTCTGCGCCGTCCTTCGCGAATACGATGCCACAGCCGACACTGCCGCAGAGTCCATAAATCACGATATCGCTGCAGTAACCACCGATCAATCCCATGAACATACTGAACAAATTAGAGCTTTTCTCCAAAAGCATAAACAAACATGCCAACCGCTGAACACCCTCCCGGTGTCCCGCCTTGGGTTCGACTTTGAAATACGTTTGGTCCGTGATGCAACCGCCCCCCCCCCCCCCCCCCCCTCCCCCCGGCAAAATATATCGCCTCTCTCGTGCTGAATTAGAAGAATTGAAACGACAATTGAATGATTTTTAAGATAAAGGTTTTATCAAGGAACCACTTTCCCCGTATGCCGCCCCCGTGTTATTTGCTCGCAAAGGCAATGGTGGCTTGCTTACGCCTCTGTATTGACTATCGTCAATTGAACAAATATACTAAGCGTATCGAATTCCCGATCCCTCGTGCGGACATGTTATTAGATATGCTCGGTGGCGGTGCCGTTTACTCTACCCTTGACCTTGCTTTGGGGTACCACCAATATGAGAAAAGATTCCGACACACAAAAAACATCGTTTAAATGCTAATTCGGTCAATTCGAATTTTGGTCATGCCATTTGGTCTTACAAATGCCCCATCTGCTTTTCAACGTTGGATGAACCACGTTTTACAACCACACAGAAACTCATTTATTCTTGTCTATCTCGACGATGTACTTATCTTCAGCAATTCCCTCGTCGACCATTTACGACACCTAGACACCACGCTAAGCCCCTTAGCTGCACATGACATTCGCCTTCGCCTGCCTAAGTGCTTTTTGCCCGAAATGAACTCGAATACCTAGGCCACATGGTTAGCCGCTCCGGCTCCCGTCCCTCTGACAACAAAATTAAAGTTGTTAGAGACTGGGCCCCGCCCCGCACGGTACAACAAATCCAACAATTCTTAGGCTTGTGCAATTTCTACCGCAAGTACGTACACAAATATTCTCATATGGCTGCCCCACTTTATGATACATGCAGAAAAACCAAAAAGTTTGTCTGGGGTGAGCGTGAACATGTTGCGTTCAATGCTCTTAAACAAGCCCTCTGCTCCGCTTTTGTGCTCATGTCCCCGCGAACCGGCCCCGACTCTGTAGTTGTTATATCTACCGATGCATCCAAATACGCCCTTGGCGCTCTACTCCTGCAAAAAGACTGAGATGGCAACCTTCGCCCTTGCGCCTATTATGCCAAAGTACTCCAAGAAGCCCACACCCGATATCCCACTTATGATCAGGAACTACTTGGTGTTGTTTGTGCGCTAAATTGATGGCGCTGCTACATAGAGGGTAGCTCCAAAATCACTGTTATTACAGACCATGCCACCCTTCGTCACCTTCCTAGTCAACCGGCGTTAGGCCGCCGCCATACATTGTGGTTACACACCATATCCCCATACTTGGCCAGACACCCCCGCACTGATAAACTAGTGCTTGAAAGTCTGTACCGCGCAAAGCAAGGCTCTCAGAATGAGGCCGATGCCATGCATGTCTCGTCGCCCCGACCTGCGCCATGACATACAACGTTAGATCAACAATTGCTCGACAAAGACCTCGAACACATGCAGGATTGTTTATTCACTATGTGCCACCTGCAAGTAGACCCCGATCTCGTTCCCCGCGTTAAATCTGATTACAAATTCGACCCCACCTCTGCGGGGTCCCGCTTGCCCATTGGCGTTCGCTTCGATTCTACTGTTGATGAGCTTTATTTGGATGGCCGATAAAATCTGCCTCCCCACTTTCGACCTACACTAGTAAATCTGATTATCAGCGAGTTCCATGATGCCGCCGGCCACCCCGATTTCGAACGCACACTCCTTAATATCTCGCGCACCTTTCGGTGGCCACGCATGCGCAGTACTGCTCGCCGATACTGCAAAATCTGCCCGACATGCCAACGCATTAAAAACTCGACCCAAAAACCATTAGGCTCCCTGTCACCACTGCCTAAGGGCTCCCGCCCCTGGGAAATAATCTCGATCGATTTTATAACCGGGTTGCCTCTGCAAAACGGCTTTGATACAATCGCCACATTTGTTTGCAACTTCACTAAACAAGCTCACTTTATCCCATGTAGTATTCACATTGACGGCCCCCAACTCGCTCGATTATTTATTGACAACATTTCCGACACCATAGCTTATGTCGTACGATTATTTCCGATCGCGATCCCCGCTTCCCCTCTGCGTTTTGGAAGAAATTATTTGGGTCCCTTAACACCAAATTGAATATTAGCTCGTCGTTCTACCCCGAGACTGACGGACAAACCGAACGCACGCACCGCACCATAGAGCAAGTTCTACGCTCTTACGTACACCAAAACCATGACGGCTGGCTCAATAACCTGTCCCTCGCTGAGTTCACCTACAACAACACTTACCACTCCGCTAGTAAACGCTCCCCCTTTGAGGCTCGGTATAGCATGTGCCCCCTTGTCCCTGATGTCTTACTATCCCAACCCTTGGATTATAATGACCACGTCGACATTGTCCAACAAATGCGTAATGCGTACATCACCCATGCCATGATATGCGAAGAATTAAAACTCGCTGATGCGTACCAAATTGCTTCCGATAATCGCCGCTCCCGACCTAAGGAATTTAACGAGGGTGGTAAAGTTTGGCTGTCCACTGATAACTTGTTATAACGCAACCATCATGTTCGGAAACTCCGCCAGCGATTTCCCGGCCCGTTTCCGATTATCCGAAAAATATCCTCCCATGCATAACGAATTCGAATGCCTTCGACCATGGAATGTCACCCCGTGTTTCACATTTCCACGTTGTGCCGCTGCTATTCGCCTGATACCCCCGGATGTCGTCCCTAATAGACTTATCCCCCCGCAAGATGAATTCATTGTTGAAACTTTCTTGATCACAAAATCGAACATGATACCAATCATATACCCGCGGCCCGGCTCTAATGTTCCTTGTGCAATGGTTGGGCTGTGACTCCTCGGATAACTCTTGGCAACCATATTGCAACCTCAAAAAGGTTGATATGCTCACTGTCTATGCCCACCGCACACCCGCCTTGTTTGCTCTGTTTTGCCGCCCACACTACCGCGCACTTGCCAAAAAACACCCTGCCCGATTTCCCCTCAAACTTTGAGACCCCTGACTTGTTTTTCCTAGAGGACTAGGAATGTTAGGGTCCGTTTCCCATACTCTACCTCTGCATGCATCCATACCCTCACCACTGTTACATATACCATTTGCATAATACTTGTAAACCATCCCCATTCTCTTCACGACTATACTCGTATGCTTGCATGCGCCCAGTGCCCGAGGGCGATCGTCCCCGCGGCCCACATCTGTTATACTACACATGGCGCCATCTGACTGCTACTGCCCGGTTATCCGTGTCTGACCTCTAGCGGCGCCAGCCGCCAAGCAGCGGCCCACCATGAGCGGAGGATCATGGGTGCGGCAGGCCCGGCGGCACCACCCCCACCTCCCCGTGGTGGGCGCTGGTAGCCCCTAAGACCCGTACCCGGCTGAGTGCGGCAGGGGGCTGACCGGGGTGGCCGGTTGTGGCGGGTCCTTGGATCCTGCGACGACCGGGGAGGCAGCCCTACGGGGGGCTTTTTAAACAATACTCGTAGTCATGGTAGCGCTGCTTACGCCGCCGGGCAGCAACCATGTACGGGGGGCTGCTAAATATAATTCATGTACGACCTCGGCCTTGCGTCGGCCTCTCCGAGATCCGCCTGCGGGTGGGGAGGGGGCGTCTGTACGACTCGGACGGGGGCAGCCTACTCGCGAGGGCTGTTCGAAATAAAATCGTGTTCTCGTACCTCGGTACGATCCGCGACCGACCTGCAGAAGATCTGGCGTACCCCCTACCCGTATGTGTTCCACCTGTGAATCACTCGAATCCCGGCCTAGTACAGCCGAGTGTTCGGCGGCGCCCTGTGGCCGACCCGCTCGGAAACCCGGGAAACCCTCAGCCGTCCCGTGAGAACGGGCGAGGGCGGCGAGAGCGAGGAGACCGGAGCCCGGCATTTAAAAGGCGGGGCGGGCGTTCGGGGGCGGAGAGGCCGAACATGGCAGCGACTCAGGGGCCAAGAGACAGGAGCCGGAGTGCCCTGAGGGAGTCGCAGCCATGCAGCCGGGAGCAGTCAGCCGGCGGTCAGCTCGGTCTGACCATGGACGGGCGGCTATAAGACGAGGCGCGCTGCGGAGGCGAGCGGGCGAGCAAGACCGGCATGCCGACTACGGAGCGACGACACGCGGACGGGGAGGGGGGGGGGGGGGGGTTGGTGCCCGCCTTTCCCCCTCCAGACCCCCTTGGGGATCCTACCGCAGCCAAGAGCTTAGGTGGGCGAGATGGAAGCAGCATCGGCGGACCGCGGCCGAGGCCGGCGGACCGCCTCAGCCGGCGCGGTGGGGCGATCAGCGCCGCGACCTGCGGGATATTTTCAGCGATGGCGGCAGATGGAGCCAAGACGCGCGACGACCGAAGATTGCGCGGTGCCGGTGCATTGCCAATGTACAGGAAAATCTTTTCGGGGATGGGGCGAGTACTGCATTCGAAATCCCCGTACTGCCAATTAGCGGTAGTCGCTCGTACTAGCGACTACCCGTAGTTATCCGAAAGTACCATAGCTACTGATCACGTTATGGAAGGAGGCGGGGCTTGGAAACGAAAGAGGATGGCCGGAAGCCTGAGCTGTAATTACGCTATATGTGTTACCTACCATGGTTAGAGATGGCAGGCCCTAAGAGCGACTCAGTCTGGGCGGTGGAGAGCAGCAGACTAGCCCGTTGTAATCAATTTCAATTTCAATTTGACCTTTAGCTTGACGTGCCACGACCTACCACTTATAAGCCGGCGGCTAACCGGTATCTAACCAGAATCCGTATGCTCAAAGCACTTGTCCTTGTCTCGATACTGCACCGCACTAATGCACCTTACATTCCGAACTTCACGCAGATTGCGAACTTCACGCAGATTCCGTAACTGCCTAGATGGCTGCAGACGTTTATCTCGTCGACTTTATTTGACATACAAGGGATATGAAAGCGCATAGCCTTGGCGATACTATACAGATTGCCAGGCAGAGCCGATTATATTTGATGTACGCGGTACTACGCCGCAGATTGACACGCAAGCAATCTGCAGCGCCGCACCGCAGATCAGCCGACTTACGCGTACCGTAACTGCCTCTTGAGATGGCTGCAGACCTTCTGCTATTCGGCTTTAAATAACATACGATGATTATGAAGTGCATAGCCGCCTCGGCGATACTATACAGGTATAGTATCATGTATTGCTAGACAATACCGCTTATACATGATATGCGCAGCACTACGCCGTAGATTGACATACAATCTGCAACGCCGCACCGCAGATCTGCAGACTTCACGCGCGCCGTGTAACTGCCCAGATGGCTGCAGACCTTTAACTATTCGACTTAATTCGAAATACACGGATTATGCAAGCGCAAAGCCTCGGCGATACTATAAAGATTGCTCGGCAGAGCCGCTTATACCTGATATTCGCGGGACTACGCCGCAGATTGACACACAATCTGCAGCGCCGCGCCGCAGATCTGCCGATTTACGCGTTCCGTAACTGCCTAGATGGCTGCAGGTCTATTAGCATTCGGCTTTATATGACATACAAGGATTATAAAAGCGCATAGCCTCGGCGATACTTTACAGATTGCCAGGCAGTAGTGCCGCTTATATCACCCGATATTCGCGGCCCTACGCCGCGGATTGACACGCACGCAATCTGCCGCGCCGCACCGCAGATTCCTTGCTTTACGCGTGTTGTAACTGCCTAGATAGCTGCAGACCTTGTGGTATTAGGCTTTATATGACATGCAAGGATTATTTATGAAAGCTCGTAGGTTCGGCGATACTCTGCAGATTGCTACGCATTACCGCTTTTACCCATCCAATATTTGCTTACGTCACGCCGCAGGTTCCCGCAGCGCAGCACCGCAGATTGTCTACTTTGAGTGTGCCGTAGCTGCTTAGGTGACTGCAGACCTTGTAGTATTCGGCTGTATATGGCATACAAGGATTATTAAAGCGCATATAGGCTCGGCGATACTATACAGATTGCTAGGTTGTACCGCTAATACATAATATTTGTTGCGGCATGCCGCAGATTGTTGCAGTAGCGCGCGCCGCTTCACCGAAGATTGCTACCTTTGGGCATGCCGTGACTGCCTGCAGACCTATCAGTATTCGGCTTTACATAATATACAAGGATTGTGAAGGTGTATAGCCTCGGCGACACTATACAGATTGCTAGGCAGTACCCGTGAAACCTGATATTCGCGGCACGCGCCCCTTTTTGTTGCAGTGCCGCACCGCAGATTGCTGACTTTACGCGTGCTGTAACTGCAGACTTTTTAGTATTCGGATTTATATGACGCGACATACAAGGGTTATTAACACGCATACGCTCGGCGATAGTGTACCAGCAAAACTGCATTACCGGTGTGCAACCTGATATTTGCTTACGACACGCCGCAGATTTATGCAGCGTCGCACCGCAGATTGCCGACTTACGCGTGCCGTTACTGCCTGCTAGATGGCTGTAGACCTTGTAGTATTCGCCTTTATATGATATATAAGGATTGCGAAAGCGCATACGCTCGGCTATACTTTACAGATTTCTAGGCCGGGCCGCTAATTCGAGATTTTTGCTTATGGCATGCTGCAGATTGCTGCAACGCTGCACCGCAGATTACTGCCGGGTCCTATTGGTGAAGAGGTGTGCTGGGTGAGAGGCGACACATTTGGGTGGGACGCAAATAAGCATGCGTGTATGGAATACATTCTCGGTGAGAAAGCAGTCGGGCATTACCTGCCGTCGTGATGTCGCACAGGGAACATGGCTGTGACAAAAATCTCGGAGTGATGACTGATGAGACGACAAGAACCGCACACCGACCCATTGTCCCACATTATTTCGTTGGCCGGGAGCGTTCCGCTGTTCTTTGCGCGTGAGGGGTCGACGCGAACGTCGGGTAGCCGGTGCGGCGGGTGGTGAAGGGCGGGCAGTCGGTTCGAGCGAAGACGGGGCAGGCACTACGGGTTGCGATGCGGTGGTGGTCTTCAACTGAAGGGAAGGGGGGGCGGGGGGGAGTTATGGCGAGCGTCGGTTAAGGTTGCCGTGGCAAGCTGGAATCCACAAATTCGCGAAACTCATCGAGAGTAAGCGGGCTTGCACCACCGACCATGCGTCGTTGGCTGGGTGTCCGAGGCTTTGTATTTTGAAGTGCCGGCTATGCCTGGCGAGGTGACTTTTGCACACACGGCGTAAGGTGGCCGCTCGGACCATCGCATACATCGAAGACGCTCTTCTTGCCGCATGATCTCGCTTTGTCGCGAGGCATCGCGACGGGGTGTGCTGAGGGGGGGTAGCTGTGGGATAACGAGGGGTTAGATTATGGGCGAGAGCGGCGGATGATAAGCAGGTCAGACAAGGGATGATAACGTAGCCGCTCCGCCACCGCGTGCGCGCCACAGCGGAAGTCCCGCCGCGCGGTTGCGCGCCTTGGCGAAGTACGCGTGCGTGGGGTGGCGGGAGGTGCATCACGTACCGTTTCACGTACGGGTATTGCTGTGGCGTCGAGACCTTGGCGCAGGAACTGTATATTGGTGGCATGTATGGATACGCGCGGATAAGCTCACGTTAAGCGGGAGTAGTCGTTGGGGTATACGAAATACGGTACTCGTACAGTGAAAATGAGTACGAAAATGAGTTCAAATACAGTAGAGTTATCGTATTACGCGCGGCTAAGCGGGCCCCGTTTCGACGAGTGAGAAACATATGGAAGCGTGACCGTTGATTTCAGATACCGCATTACCTTTGCTCATGCGGCCGGGGCAGCTGGGGGCCAACGCGCCGCGGCCGGGGCAGCGAGGCGCCAACGGGCCGCGGCCGGGGCAGCGAGGCGCCAACGCACCGAGTCTGGGGCAGTGGGGCGCGTCCACGGCAGCGTGCCGCTGACGATGCATCGTTGGTTTGCTTACACACCTAATTCCATAAGACGATAATCTTGCATGTAACCTAGGCCACGATGAGGCCCGGTGAGGGGGGGCAGGCTCGCCACGTCATGCAAGGACGCAATGGTGTCTTCGGGTAGTAGCATAACGCGCAACAACCCTCGATGTGATAGTCGTGGTTTGGAAGCGGAAGGTGATGGCTTGTGTGCTTGGGGTGTACACAATGCGGGATGCCGACATGCCACCTGACGACGAAGTGCACAGTAGGGGCATGTCGCAGATTCTACTTGCGGCTTTGACCAAGGTTTGAGCCAAGAGTACGCCGGTGCGGACCCTGGTATTGTAGGCCGGGTGGCCTACACCCTGCCTCATTGCCTCGTCTCGTCTTGGCGTCATGCTCCATCCAGCCATGTACAACCGTAGGCAGTCCATGAGGTCAATCGCGGCGGCGCCGTTCCACGCGCCGTCGTTCCAGGCGACGTGAAGACGAAGACTCGTTGCTGACGACGTCACATGCCAAACCTCGTTTCACCGTAGACCTCGGGGAAGCCGTAGTGCGACACAACTGTAGCGGATTTAGCGGGCATAATGCGTGCTAGGTGGGTTTAGGAGCCTCTCAAGTTTGGATATGTTATTTGTGCTGCAGATCGCGTTGTGCGCCGGTTTCCGTGATGTTGATATGGGGACATGAAACCATATGCACGAGCCAACCGTTGAAAGCCCCAAACACGATATCATTTTCCACGGAGGTTACAACACTTTCTCGATTACGTTCTTTCATAAGAATGCTACAATCACGACCCGGAAATAATGGGGTTAGCTCTTAGAAGTCACACCTGCGCCAAGATGTGCCGCTATATATATAAGGCGCCACGGTCTCGCCCGATGACAAGCCATAGGGCGCGCTTGCCCGTTAACGGGTGCCGGGCCTTGTGGGATGCCACAACCAAGACTGTGCCTTGGGCAGTGAGTGTAGATATACAATTCATCCACGGTGTGGGTCCTTGCGTGAGGTAGGTGTTAGGAATTTGGACGCACGACAGCAGGGCGGCTGTGCTCGCCGCTGCCAAGGGCAGAAACATATCTAATGTAGTGAACGACGGCGCGTTATGTAGCACGCCACATGTAGTATCACTTACAATCATCGCAATATGCACCTCGCAATCATATTAAAACATGCATGTCTTGCTTAAGTAGCTGCGTTGTCCGCTATCACAATACATTAGCTCCGAGTCGCGAAGATGGGGAAAGTCCAAATCTTGGTCGCCTTGCGCAAGGCGATCAACACGTCATCCGGTTTTGCTTCAGCGCTTCGCGCACATCTTGCGTCACAAGCTCGTCGGGGAAGTGCTCGTCGGGATTCATGTCGTGCGGCTCCGGTACGACCTCACAAAGCCACTTTGACGCATGCGCTCGGCGATTCGCTGTGATGACATCCCGGTCGATGGTTGGGTACATCTCCGCGTCGTACGTGGCTTGGAAGGGCGTAATCTGCCAATCTGGGCGTGGCGCGTGAGTGCCGCGGTTGGCAAGGAAGGTGGCGAACAAGCGGAAGCAAGAGCGTGGCTTTGTCTTTCCCGTGCAACGCATGCATCTGGTCAGCGTCACCGGGTGCGCGCTTGCCTTCGGGGGCTAGCATGGGTGCTCTCACCCGCAAAAACGATGGCCATGCGGGACAGGATTGCGCCGCTCGGTCATGATCTTCGTTGCAAGCGGTAAAGTACGAAAAATCTGCGACGCCGGTGGGGACAAGCCTGGAGTACACGTCCCTATTCCGAGTCGCGCAAACAGTCTTCATCTTACGCAAGAAGACCAATACCTCTGGGTGGTTCTCCTCAAGCCACCGCATCGTGCCCAATGAGCCCGTTGCTGCGACTGCATACTGCATACCGTGCAATTCCCTCCATAAGTCTCATAACAGTAAATAGCGCGCGTTTTTAGGGGTGGTGTGGGTGGGGGGGGGGGGGGGTTGGGGGGGAGGGAGCTCACCAAGTCGGGAGAGACGAAACGAAGTGCCTCGTCTAGAGGAACACATGGACCGCTTCAACTGAGGGTGCAGGGGTCGCAGCACCCGGAGTGTACGATGAGTTGAAAGCCGCCCTCTATGCCATCGCAGTGTGGCGCGCCAAAGCCAATCTTGCCGCCGGCCGCGATATTGAAGCATGGATCTGGAGAATGCCATGATTTCGAATTCCGAGCTCCGCCCTCTTCATCACCTCCGTGTACTCTCCGAGTATGCCTCGTATCTCGGCGCACATCCGGGCGTTCTCGGGGAAAGCTCGCAGGTAGTTCCGAATCTTGGCATCATTTGGGCAATACTTGAAGCGGAGATGTTCAAGAACTACGAAGAACCCAAAGATGATACGAAACTTATGGTGATGCACCACGCTATATATATATATATATATATATATATATATATATATATATATATATATATATATATATATAACGGTTTGATTACGTGGCGAGGCTGGCGTCCGGTAAGGAGAGGGGGGGGGGGTACTCACCGGTGAAATCCAAAACGAGATGCTGCCAGCGGCCTCGG
The DNA here is from genome assembly GCA_006384855.1 of Tetraselmis striata. Taxonomy (NCBI): domain Eukaryota; kingdom Viridiplantae; phylum Chlorophyta; class Chlorodendrophyceae; order Chlorodendrales; family Chlorodendraceae; genus Tetraselmis; species Tetraselmis striata. Next base: position 190,275 of record VCJN01002949.1, on the reverse strand, counting down.
TTATTTTTCTCGCAGCCATTCGCGCCTGTAATCTCTTTATTCTCGTACATGGCTGTGAGCTTGGAATTCAATCTCGTCAATTGGTTTTGCATATTGGCGTCGCCCACGAACGAATGGACGAGGTTCTTGAGGAAGAGGTCGTTACCCACGATCGACAACCGAGGAGGGTCGTACGATTGGCGGCACAGCCATTTCCACATATGGCGCTGCGAATGGAAGTGGCCGCGACGGGAACGAAGCCTTCACATGAGCCGAAATCCGGGGGCGCTGAACACATGTGACCGAGGCAATGCCTCCCGGATTTTGCTGAAGGGTGCCACGGGGCCGCTTGTACACAAGTGGGGGCAGGTCCGCTATGAGTTTCGGGTGTGCCAAGATGGTGGGCTGAGACCACTTCTCACTTTCCAGCCGGTCCTTAACACCGGGCGAAGTACTGCGTATGTACTAAATCCGGGAAAGCCGGCGCGGCTGCTGGTGCCAATAGTGTACTTCTGTGAAACGGTGGACCGACGAACGACCGGACGACCCGCCACAAGGCCGACTGCCGCCCAGCGCCCACAGAGGCTTGAAGAGCAGGCTCCTGAAGAGACCATCACTACACCCACCATGGACATCAACATACCCGAGGACGAGCAACACGAGGCCGCAGTCGGCGCCACTCTCGATGCGCTGCGCGGCGGCAGAGCCCACCCCCCCAAGTTCCGAACAACCACATCACTGCCATCGTCCGCGGAGGTCGTCTCGCCGCCTCGTGTGAAGGGCGGTGGGGCGCAGGCACGTGGGACCCACTGTGATTGTTCCGTAATGACTTTTAGGTGTGTCGGGGTTGATTGTCGGCGACGTCGCAGAAGACCCGCCGACTCAGTTAGCTGTCGCCGCGGGCGGGACTTGTTTCGCGGAGTGTGGTGAGGCGGCCGCCGCTGCTGCACCATCGGCGGCTGTCGACCACCTCACAGTAAGTCGCATGCCCATGTTAATGCCACGAAATGCACAAGTCGCGTTGGGTGGCGGAGCTGCCCGCCCCCCCCCCCCCCCCGCCCCCCCCCCCCCTGGCGGGAAACTCGTGTTGTCACGTATGAGATGTCGTGACGTCGGGAGCGGGTTGGCCGGCGTAGAGGCCCTTGTAACCTACGCCGGCCCGTAACGATGCCAATGATGTCGGGGCAAGGGTAACGACGAGGCGGCCGCCGCTACTGCTGCACCAGCGACGGCCGCCGAGGTTCCAAACCCGGAGTCGGACAGGGGTAGTTACGGCCACCACCAGACGTCAAGCACGCCAGGTGGTAGAGCTGCCCCCCGGCGGGCAGCTGCAAGTTGTCGTGGCCCTTGTGGCCACGACGTTGGAGTAGGAGACGTCGGAGACGCGCCGGAACGAGCCACGCAAACGCCTCTCACTGCGACCACAACAAACGTTGATGTAACACGATTAGGGCGAAGGCAACGAGCCCTCTCAAAACAGCGGCGCATGAGCGACGCCCACCCCATAACGGACCAATTACGCTAATAGTGAACTTCTCACTTTTCCAGCCGGCCCGTAATACCGGGCGAAGTACTGCGTATGTACTAAATCCCGGCGAGCCGGCGCGGCTACTGGTACTGGTAGCGTGATTCTCCTGTGAAACGGCGAACCGTCCGACGACCGGACGTCCTACGTACCACCAGGCCAACTGCCGGCCTGCGCCCACAGTGGCGTGAAGAGCAGGCCCTCCATGAGGACACCACCACAGCCAACATGGACACAGACATATCTGGGGAGCAGCATGACGCCGGGGTCGGCACCTTTCTGGCCGCGATAGGAGGCGGCAGAGTGCAACAGCCAGCGATCCGCATGGTCGTACCTGCAAAAAATTTCGAAGGCACCCAACTCCCACCAGCAACCCGCCGTCACATATGCGTGCTACAACGCCCATCTCACCTACTCCTGACCGGCCTCCCCGCCGGCACGGACGATGCCACCCATGTGGCCTTACTGTTCGGCGAAATGGTGGCCCAGCACCAAGCCATGGACGAGGAGTCCCGCGACCGGACTGTGATGAACCTGATCCGCACCCTCAGCCCCAAAATCGGCGTTCAAATACTACAAGCAGACGTCAGAGTGGTGACCCGCCGCCCCCCTAAGCCCGCCGCCGTCGACCCCACTGGACCGAGTGGCACTAGGCGCCCCACTACCACAGGGTCCGTCATCCTACGACTGGCCCGCAGAGAAACAGCCGCGAGCGTTCTACATACCCAATGGACAGGAGAGGGCACAGCGATCCTCGACCGCTAGAGCCGCCGCTGTTCCACCCGACTGCTCGGAGCGCCGCACCTCGACGACATCGAGCAACCGGTACACCAGGTGTGGCTCCGATCCCCCTCGTTCAGAGGCCTCACCGAGGCCGACATGTGGCTGCACCTAACGGAGGGCCTCCTCCCAGAGTACAACCGACCCCATCCCAACGAAGCGGCGACAGACCAACCGGCGGCGACACCAACAAACGCCCTGGCACTGCTGGAGTGAGAGCCTGGGCCGAATACGAGGCCGACACAAACGCAGACGGCACCGTCATCTGCCCCCCGACCCGCACACTACTGGCCCTCCTGGGGGTCCGCGAGGAGCTGCCGACGGTGGAGCAGTTGGGGGAGGCCAACGCACCTACCATCAGCCAACGCATCAACACACCTCCAGAGCTGCACCACGCCCAGTGGTTGACGGACACCATGACAGCTGTCGGCGTCGAGATGCATGCACCACCACCACACCGAGCCGACACTGCTGCGCGTGGGAGATGACAACCTCTGCGCCATCTCCCTTGGCAAAGAAGGCGAGGAGTTCGCGGACACCCTGCGCCTGGCAGTGGTCCTCACTTCCCATGTCGCACTACTGCGGGCGATACGCCTCCGCACCATCATCATCTTCCTCACGGAGTCCGAGTTCGACCCGCCCTCGGAGCTGTTCATCCACCCCTTCAGCCAAACGATCCGGGAGGCGGGAGAACTGGGAAGCAACACTGGCCACAACCAGAGCCGACGCGCAGGGATAGGCCTGCGTGAGAAGGCCCGGAAGACCGGCCCAGCGCCCCTCGCCCTACGAGCCGCCGGACGCCCAGTCTACACCCTCACCCTGCAGCTGACCGCCCACCACCACAGCATCATCGGTGGCACCCGCGGCACCGACAGAACAGAACAGTGGCGCAAGACAGTGTCAATAGTGTGCGGGAAGATCAAGGCCGAGCCAACTCCGGAACCAACCGAGACACGCCCTGCCGACACATCGCCAGCCCCACCACCGGCAGGCCCGAACCAACTGCCACCTCCAGCGACCCCAGCAGCCCAGACCACACCGCAAGTCCGCGACCCTCCCGAGCCCCCCCCCCCCCCCCCCCCCCGGATTCGAGCACATACCACCGAGGCGCGGAGCGGTTGCAGACGCAGTGGCAGCCATCGACCAGCGCGGAGCAGCAACGGAACGCGCCCCCATATCGGCCCACCCAGCCCCTGCGCCTACAGCCACAGCCCCAACGGCAACTGCCATGCATGGAGCGCAGGCGGACGACGAGGAAGAACTCGAACTCAACTACGAGGACAACGACAGCGCCATGGAGGTGGACACCGCCCAGCGTGCAGCAGCAGTGACACCAGGTCTGGCTGACATGTCCCTCAATTCCCCCCAACGCTCAACAGCGCACCGCACATTCCGGGAGGGCACACCCAATGGCACCACTGAACGACTGGCAGAACTCCACCACCTCACCACCGTAACCACAAAGCGGCTTGCATAGTCCTCTCTTGCCAGTCTACTCGCAATAGCCGCCGAACTTGCCAGCCTCACAGCGGAGTCACACCAACAGCGCAACCCACAGCGCCTCTCCGTCCAACTAGAACGTCACCCCAACCAGCCCACCCCAGCAGGCAAGGGCAAGTCAGCCACAACAGCCAAACATAAGAAGAAGCAGCCTAGGGACCGTAGCCGCTCGGACGGCGCCACCCGCAACCGCAACCGGAGCAAGCCGCGTGTCTCCGGCACCCGCGGCTCAGACAGCGAGTGGGAAACGGACGACGATGCAACCCAACCGTCTAGCAGCTCGCACCAAACCAGTAAGCTGCTGAGCGAGCCACCACAACAACCAACTCAGCTGACTCAAGAACAAGGCCCACCACAAACCATGTGCCCGGTGCAGCTCATATACCAACACACACCCAGAAACTCACCACACACACAGAACACCCACCGCTGATTCCGTCAACAACCACAGGCAACACCTAACAAATTACATATCGGAGGGCATCGCAGCCCCCACCAACCATACTAGCCGGCTCAGCGGTGGATAAATACTGAGCACCACATAGCTATTCCGGCCAGCCCCCTTCCCCCATCTCACCTTGGTAGCCGCAGGCGGGACGCTTCGGCTGCCTTAGCTTGCCTGCTAAGCTATGAATGGGATAGGCCTGACTTAGGTAGGGACAACATGGGGGCGCTGTTGTCCTAGCTTCAGCCCACTGGAAGGAGAAGGGGCTTGGGCACACTGGAGGAAGGCCGTTAGCTTGAGCTGTAATTACAGCTAATGTTCCCTATCATGGTCAGAGATAGCAGGTCCTAAGAACCACTCAGTCTGGGCCAGTGGATGCAACAGACTAGCAATTGTAATCAATTTCAATTGTAATTTACGTCAATGATTACGGACAACACAGCGTGTAACGACCGTTGATGCCACGACGCCATGCTGCGAGGACATGCGGACAAGGTTGAAGTGTCTTGCGGGACAACAAGTGGCCACCCCGACGACACGGATGTCCTCCTGTGTCATCGCCGATTTGTTGCGGTAGGCGTAGTTGTCGTCGTTGACAACCGTGACGAGCAACGGCCATGGTGCCGCGAGCGTGTTCACCTCAGCACCGCCTAACCTCAAGAGTTGACTAATGCGAGAAGGTGCTACACTGCGGGAGCCCCGAAGGCTTGTACTGCGACTCGACTTCGGGTTTCGAGGTTTATCCCCCCCCCCCCCCCCCCCCCCGCCCCCCAACGGGGACCCCCTAGATCCAATTCCTTGCCGTGCGCATGGCTACCCCCCGTTAGACGTTTCGCTGGGACGTTTCGCGAAAACGTCCCAGCTGCAAAGCCAGCAAGGCAAAAACGGAAAACGACCTCGGCCGCATGCGTAGGGAAAAGGAAAAGTGGAAAACCACAATACCGAGGAGTTTTCTGTCGCTGCATGATGTTGTAACGTATGTGCGCGGAACGACCACTCACTACCGGGTGGATGAACCTCGGTGCGGACTTGTTCAATCTGTACGATTCTCGCGCGCACAAGAACGCGAAGCCGATGCCGAAGGCAGCGAGCTGAAGATGGCAGACAAGTTGTTGCTGGCTATCCGCCCAAGAAGCTCCCCGGCCGGGAGCGCATGGCTTGCGGGCGATGGGGCAGACCGTACTGAAACCCGATGGTACCGAGTACCTAACCGATTAAACCCACTAACATATTGTACGGCTCGCTCTAGGACAGTTAAAATTGGTAGGAAACCCCATAAATACGCGTTTAGATCATACACGCCGCCGGCTTCATCCGCCGAAGGACATGCCAGGCCAAGGCGCACCACCGCCGCGGCCTTGGTGGCCGCCGCCGCTACACGAATTCGAATATATTCGAGTTCGAGGGCGTATTGCGTGTCCCCCGCGCGCATTTCATTTGCGAATTATAAAAAGTTGGAGTCAGCTGCGGGTGCTGTACCGTCGGCCCGGTAGGTGCCGCGGCGGGTGCCGCGGTTCCTACAGCGGGCGCACACCGCGCGCGCGCGTTTCATTGACGGACGACAACCTCTGCCCACTACATTTTTTTTTCGCCCCCGGGACAGGACTGGCACCAGTGAAACCCTTGCAGCGTCTCTAGGACGGCCGTTTAGGCAGCAATCCAGTTACGGACAGCCCTGGGTAGGCGACGCTCCGTTATAGTCATCAAGCAAATTGCCGAAGCATTCTGCAAGACTAATTGGAGGCCAGTGACGGAATTTCCAACACTGTTGAATCACCGTCTAAAATACTGCCATCAAAAATACCCGGCACTGACCACGAAAGGTCCGCGCTACCCGTTTGGGCGTCGGCCCATTCGAGTAATGTGAGTTGGGGCAAGCCCCAACCCGCGGAGCAAATAAAGCATTTCGGGAGTGCGATACATGTGCAACAAAAAAGGCAATGTGAGGGAGAGCCCGACGCCATAGCCGGAAAAATTTCCCATTCCCAGTAAAATCGAGGGCGCCGTGAAGGGAGGGGGGGACCCCGCCCAAAATAAAGGCAGTTAAGTCCTCAGGTGTTGATGCAATATCTTGACTACTAATAAAATCCCTGAACTCCGGAACTAACAACCCAAAATTATGATGGTGATACCCCCACCGCGGGCACTCCACCAACATATGTTCGATAGTCTCAGATTCACCTCCGCCACATGCAGGGCAGTGTTCAAGGAACCGCTCAGGCATGGCATGAATCCGGGCCAATCGGCGGGCAGTGGGAAATACTCGGGTGCGTAATTGTATCATAATGTGCAACCCGGCCACAACCCCCGCGGGGACACCCACACCGTACTGTGGCAACGGGTTTGACGCATAGGACGCCTGGACATATACACCCCATGTGTTATTCCGTGCTAACGATGCCGACGAATCGTAACGCGCCCACACCGATGCCTTTACTAGTTTAGCGGCATCGCGCGCGGCTAGTGACCTCCACTCAAGTGGAAGGTGCGCCCCCTCAGCTAGCCCTATGTTCGCCCTAGCTAGTCGATCTAACCACCGCACAGTCCCTGACGTCCACGTGTTAGGGCGCGCCCGACTTGGCTGATCTACTAAATGGGTTATACATGTATGCAAGTCGGATGCTTTAAGGAACGCCCGAGCCCGTGCCGCAGCGGCCGTAGTCTCTATGCCCACTACATACCGCCGGTACCTTCGGCATAAGACATGCCTTCGGCAATTTGTTTACTACATGTATATGCACTACATGTACATGCACTAACGGAACTTCGTTTACCCAGGCCAAGTGCCGTTGTACTTACCTGCTTACTTTACTCGCCTACTGTCCGAACAACGTGGACTATCACGTTCGTTCGCCACATCCGCGAAAGATGCCCCCGTTTACCCAGGGACGATTGACGCTGCCTAACTATATATAATTACATGCGCTAGCAGCAGAAGGCGATATCGGAAATCACCAATCATCGCTGCCTAACCAAACGGCAGTCGTAGAGACGCTGCAACGGTTGCACTGGTGCCAGTCCTGACCCAGGGGCGGGAAAAAAAGGACTACAGCAACTACCCTGTAGTGACGAATACTACAGGAATCATAATATTTGCGACTTACGCTACACAGGGTAGTGTACACTGCCAGCATCCATGCGGTATCGTACAGGTAATACTTGCTGACAGAGCTCTCAACGGCGGTGCACTCTCGAGACTGCTACCCTGTAGAGTAAATTACATGAGCTAGCAGCAGAAGGCGATATCGGAAATCACCAAAATAAAAGGCAATCAGAAAGGTCCTCTACAGCGACTGCGGGGTGGAAGCAGTAACATGAGAAGACGCAGAGTGGGCACGAGCACACGCATCAGACTTGGCCATCTGCACACCGGCAGAGAGGATGCCGCCCAGGGTACCATGCACGCAAGCCGAGACCCGCTGCAACAGCCCCCGCCGTGTGCGCGACAGGTGACGGCGGAACTCAGCAGGTTGGCCGGCGACAAAGTTTCGAAGTGCCTGAACGGATTGACCACGAAGAAAGCAAGAGGTCGGGGCGGAAGGACCGCCAGGGAAGTTGCGCACAGCCAACAGCACCGCGAAGATGTAGACCACAGTCAAAGCGGACTTCCCGAGTCGGCCGCGGTCCTCAACCACAAAAGGGTAGTACCGGTGAACACCCTGCACTGGGGCGGAAGACGCCCGGTCCGCTGCCAACTTAGCATGCTCCGCCTCGGTCGCCGCGATTCCCGGGATGCACCAGCGGGGGTCGTTGCTCCAAGTGGGGGTCGTGGAGGACACGCACGCGAAGTCGATCATGTAATCGCACGCTGCCCCTCCCCACCCCGCCAGCGTCAGGTCCGACGGCCGCGAGCGGTCCGTTGGGCGCAGCCCACTCGTCTCAAGGGTCAAGTCGCCGGCTCCCGAGCGGTCCCGGTCAAGCACCGCCCCCGCATCAATTGCCACAGATGCCCACAGATTCTTCAAAGCGGTATGCATGCGGTGCTTGTAGTTCGCTACGGGGCATATGGGTAGATGATCCACGATGAAATCCGTAGCGCTCCGGTTCGAGCCATCCGTAGAGCGAAGCCATAAGGGATCAATACCACACGTTGGGCCAGGGCAAGTGACAAGCGCGGAACCTCCGCGCGGGCAAAGGCCCAGTACCCGCGCAGCGGCGGCCGCATAAGCAGCATGGGGAATCTTGCGGGCGGACTCGTGATCCGACTGGAAAAGCGATAGGGAGCCCGGCCCGCACGCGCTGTACAGGCGCAGGGTATCAAGTCGCGAGGCCGCTGCACCAGTACGTTGGAAGCTGAGATCGAGGGCCACGAAGTCACGCAAGCGAATCGCACGGCTGAGGTGGCGTTGGACAACCATGGTCGTGGGTTGATCATCGGAGGTCGCACCCGAACCCGTACCCGAGGGCGGAGCAGTAGAACCTGGCAGCGATTCTGGGAGGGAAACAGTGGCTGCTGACGGAGGGGGTGCCACTAATTCGCCCGGCGACGGTATCTTCAGAGCTACAAAAGCGCATGTAGTAACGGTATTGGCAGTACTCGTACCACCGATAGGAAGCAATTGCTGGGCAGCAGAGGCGGCCTCACCAGTACCAACTCCAAGAGGAGTGGCCGTAAAAGGAGATGTGGTGACGCGCAATCCTCCGCTAGTGCTCGTACCCGTACGGGTCGTAGTACCAGCTGCTGGATCCGATGCAGCGGTGGTCGTAGCATTACTGACCGTAAGTAACTCGAAGATCTCATGGGCGTGCCCATACGCTGCGCGTGCGCGCCGCACATCTTCTTGCGGTAACGTGGTTAGGGCCCGTACAGTCTCGTACACGCGGCGCGTCTCACGCGCCCATGGCAAAGCACTCGTAGCCACGGACGACACCTCGGCGCGGACCGCCTCGTATAAGGGGCCCTGTAGAGTGATACCTAGCGACTATCCATGCCTCGTCAACCCGCCGCCTTGCAATATCTTCACCTCCTGGCGCAATATCTTGGTGGTGCTTCAGCGCCCGCTCGAAAGCCGGAGGTGCGGCTAGCGCCCCGCCCCCTCCCCTCACCCCCCCCCCCCCCCCCTTTGCCCGTCGTTGCTGGGCGCCGCGTGAGCTTTTGTGTCGCTGATGTTATATCCGCAGTTCCGCACTGCTTGCTCGCTCACGACGCCACTGCGGTAACTACTAAGGGTTCCTGGTACTCGTACCTTGATTTCAGACGAAATGTATCCAACTTGCACTTGCAACCCGAGCCAGCACGATGGCACCTACACTCTGCTCCCCCAAGCGGTCCTTACCTGGATGTTGGCAGGGTTTGTGTTCATTCAAAAGCGAGGATGATCGAGCTTTGCTTGCTTGCGTCGATAGCGCCAAGTGCGTTTGCGCAAGTGCACTGGACGCGGAATGGAGAGCCCGAAGCGTAGGTGGGATGTCCGGTACCCTGTACTACACGGCGCATGTGAAACCAGTACGGGATACTGGCAGAAGTTCATTTTACCACATCAGCGCAACAGTTCGATTTGCGATCATGGCTATGATAAAATTTGTCATTTTCCTGTTGTTCGGTTTACGTCCACGCCGACTGTAGTTCGGTCCTGCGAGCCGGAGTACTGCTTCGTGCTGACTGAGCGGCACAGCTATCAGCGGAGTCGCTTCGTCTCCGCGGTTTCCCTACCCACACCGCGAGTACGAAGCTGCCTTGCTGCTGCTTTACAAGGTGACGAGCGACATGTATTATTTATGGCAGACAGAACACACTTTACCTGGATTAGGCATGTGTAAAAGTCGAGGGCCGTTCGCCATCGCCTGGAGTGTCGTTGAGGCGCGCCAGGGGAGGGGGTTACCCTTTGACATGCCTTGATTTGTCCCTACCTCCGCCTTTGTCGGGTTCGCGCCCCTTTGAATGGTATTGTATATGATGGACCGTGCTTCCCTGTTGCTCGCTGGAGCTCGCCGACTGGCTGCCTGTCTCCGCACACAGAGCCATACCAGCGTGCTCAGGGATCCCGTCTCCCGTCCCCAAGTCCCATACCTCTATCCCCCGTTTCCCGACTTGTGTTGCCCCGGCGGCCCTTCACCACGATTGACCTGGCCTTGCCACCACCAGCGCACAGCCAGGTGCACGGGATTGCCATATTGAGACTTAACGTGTCTGTGCGTGTGTGTGAACGTTTCTCAGATAGTGCATATACATCATGTCTGGGTACTACCAGCCTCCACAGCCAACGCCTCACGACAATGCGGGAGGCGTTTACTACCAAGGCCGTCCGCAGCAGTTTTTCCGGCAGATGACTATGCCTGTCACGGAAGATGGGCACATTCTGGTGGAGATGCCTGGCGGCCAGGTGGGCTACTACGAGTTTGACGACGCGGGCGGTCATTCCTCGGTTAAGAATGCAAAGTACGTGGAGCAGAAGGAAGACAAGAAGACGCTCGTCGCAATGGACCCTTCCCTGCTGATGGGCATGGAACGTACTCTGTTCTCGTCGCTGAATGTGGGGACGCTTGTGAGTGTCATGGGCATGGGGCTGATGGCTGTTGGCAAGAAAGAGGTGGTTGGGACAGATCCAAACACTCAGGGCATCTTCCTCTCCGCTGCTGGAATTGCGTTCTGCGTGGGTAGCTACTGCCTTCACGTATGGCGCATACACAGGCTGATCAAGGGCAAGGTGCTGGCGCGCTTCGATTCTCAGCTGTGGGCTGGCGCTCTTGCGCTGCTGATTGTGTTTGCGTTTGCTGCGGAGGTGTATTATGCGCTAAAGTATCCGTACTTGGCTCGCTCTGTAGCTGTGGAGGTCAAGCCGTCCGTCCCTGTCCCTACAGCTACAGGAGTGATATAGGCGTGCTCTCACCTTCCCCCACACTGAAACTATTAATACGCAGTGAGACTTAAATGAGCTCGATGCAAGGTTTTAAAATTGTAGTCAACTTCACGCCTGTTGGCCGCCAAAGCCATGTGTGCCATGCTCACAGAAGTCTGCGGACATTAGTCACTGGCAGGTGGGCGGCATTGCAACTGGCAATGGCGCACAATCTATCATACAACGATAGCCGACCAAAGCCTCAGGATACCCAGCTTGCGGCGCGGCTCCATCGCTGGTTTACCGTGCTGGAGAGCACCCTGCCCCCGCCCCATCACCTTGTCTACTTGCCATGATATTTGCGCTTGGATATTCAATGTTGGGTTTCAGGATTTTAGACCCTAAACGGCCGTCCTTGCGGCTCGTCACAGGCCGCACAACCATGCCTCGCTACATGCACTCGCTTCCATCTCCTGGGATACCGGTAGCTTGCAAAGTATGCGCAGAAATGAAAAAACCATGCACTCCAGGCCATTAGGCCGCGCAAAAGCCAATTCAGTACAGACCTGCAACCGCTGCGCTGCAATGCAATTATACACTATGCATGTAAGGCGCGGTCCAGCCCCATCCTGCCTGCTAGTTGCGAATATGTAACGAAAACGCACTATGCGCAAACTTCACTTCGCTATAAATGGATATGACAACTACGAGTATTCCCTGATACTACTTCAGTACTACAAAGAATATCACATTTACTCCTGGACGCAAAGAGTATTCGATGCAGCATTTGTTTGCTGTTACGCGTTTTAGGTGTAAACAAATGGCACGGTAGGGGGCACCTGGATGGAATTGTAAGCTGGGCTCGCCAAGTCGATTCTAAAATGAATTGAATGGAGCGCGATGCAAAAACGGTACCGCTGACACTTGATGGGTCGCAATAAATAATGAAACGATCTGTTACATCAAGTTTTATGTTGCATTCCTTGCAACGTTTGTTGTAATGTATCCGTGATATACTCTGACATAGTATCAGATGAGCGTCTTGTCCTTCCTCATGAGGTGAAGGAAAACATTTACAGCGAATCCAAAGCGTGGCTGCACTACATGAATCGTATTTGCGCCCCTCATGGGGCTGGGAAGCCCAAGAACCGCCAGAGGGAGTCACTCTGCTGGGAACACGCATGGGGCGGTAGCATGACTGCGCAAGGGGCTGCTGGGGGGTGGCTGCCGTGATGGGTCTGCACTAGCAGGTCGGCAGCGGGCCAGCACCAAATCCACGCAGGCGGATGCAGTGGCAACAACACGGAGCCCGGTGGGGCCATATTTACAGAGGGGGGGGGAGGGGGGGGGGGCGATAGGAGCACATAGCTTTTCAGAAGCACATGTGTGAAAACGTGGGGGGTTGGATCCACACCCGAGTGCTGAATAGAAAGGACTGCAGAGGATGGAGGATGGCCAAGCGTGGGACAGTGTTGCGGCCGTGCCGAGCAAGGTGATCTTCGCAGCAGAAGACGAGGCCGGATTCTCCGCTCACACTGACAGATGTGCGGGAGTTTGAAGGACACCAATCTCTGGAGTTTGCAGGGTTTCTAGGGTATTTGATTTGGGTTTCAAGATTTGGGTTGGGTTTTGCTCCTGAAACTGCAGATACAACGCTCTCTCCCATCGCAGCCAGGTGCTGTCTTCGCTGGTGGGCTGGGCTCAGGATGGCGGCGCCAGCTGGGTGCGCAGCTCCGCGACAATGGCCTCCAGGTTGCCAGCCATACTGGCCTCCACCGCCTTGTCGGTCTGCCCCAGGATGGCGGCCGTCTCGTCGCGCAGGAAGCCCTGCAGCCTCACCAGCAGCGCCTGCACCCGGCCGTTGTGACCCACAAAGGCGTCAAACAGCCCGCGAGCACGCTCCAGCTTGCCCAGCAGCCCACGGCGCTCCGCGTCCCACGCGGCCGCCTCTGTCTGCATCGCCTCCTGCTGCTGGCGGATCTTCGCCTCCAGCTCGCCCACCTGTCCGCGCAGGCTCTCCACCTCCGCCTCCCGGGCCGCCAGCGCTGCCGCCAGCTGCTCGCGCTCCGCGCCCAGCTCTGTCAGCGCTGCCTCGGCTGTGACTGCCGCGCCGGCTGCCTCAGCCAGGCGCCGCGCCGTGTCGTTGCGCTCACGGTCTGCTGCCGCCGCCCTGCCCATGACAGCCATGCCGCAAAACTTATCAGCCACCGCGCCATACACCTTGAACGCCTTCAAACATCTACACTATTTATAAAATAACACACACACGCATGCACACACACACACACACACACACACACACACACACACTGTATCCACAGAAAATGTTACAGCGGGGGTATGCACAGAGCAGGGGCTGCGGTATTTAACACCCATGCAGGTGGCCACTGAGTGACACTGACTGACATTAGACCATTCTCATATTCTGGCTTGTCGTATATTGGCAGCAGCAGTATCGACGAGAAGGCGCAAAAGAGGCACAAGCCAGGAAGTCGGAGAGGGGATTTGCCAGAGTGTAAAGACTCTGGAGGCGGTAGGGACACGGGAGGGGTGGGAGGGGTTCATGGCGCACCGGGCGTTTGCGTCCTTCACAGCTGCGCCCAGAGCCTCCACCTCCTCGCCCAGCTTTTTGATGCGATCCGTCTGGGCGGCTTGCCCCTCGAGCGCCTTGACCAGCTCATCCCGGACAGCTGCCTTGTCAGCCTGCAGCCTGGCCGCCGCCGCCTCCACGTCCGCCAGTTGGGCAGCGATGCCCTTCAGCTTGGCGCCCGCGCGGTCGCCCGCCTCGGTGAGCGATGCCTTGTCGGCCTGCAGCCGCAGCACCTTGCTCTCGCTGCGCGACAGCGCGCCCTCCAGCTTCGCTGCCTGAGCCTCCAGCGCCTTGACGCTCGAGCTGCGGCTGTGCAACTCCTCGCTGGTTCGCGCTAGCTCTTGGGTGGTAGCGTACAGCTGCGCCTCAAACTTGGCCAGCTTGGCCTGCCAACAGGGTAAGAGGCTGGGGTCAGAGCGCGCTAGTTGCAGCGACGGGTGGGACCCAGTTGACTGGCGGTGTGCTCAGACAATGCACACCCAAGAAAGAGGGGAGCTGGAGAAGTGGGTGGCCGGGGGGGGGGGGGGGGGGGGGGGGTTTACCGCAGAGGCCTTGGCGTCTTTCTCCGCTGCCGCCGCAACGTCCTTGAGCGTCTGCGCCTGCGTGGTGGCCTGCCCCAGTTCCAGCTTCTTCGCGGTCAGGCGGTCCTCCATGCCGCGAAGAGTGTCGCGCAGCCCCGCCACCGTGCCCTGCTGCGCGTCCACCATAGCCGCCAGCTCCGCGGTGCGCGCCTCGTAGAAATCGACCACCTCGCGGCGTGCCTCCTCGATCGCAGAGCCGTGCTTGGCGTTGTACGAGTTCAGCGCCGACTGCAGCTCCGCAGTCGCGAGGGTGATGGTGCCCACGTATTTCTGGGCGCAGTACGACGGCTTGGCCTGCCCTTCGGGCACACCTACACACAGACACGCGCCAAGCAATCAGCGACTACGATGTTACTTCCAGCCCTCTCACCGCAACCCCGATCCCTCTCCCGCCGGGCGTACTGGTGCAGTTGGCCACCAGCTCTGCCGGCAGCCCCGAGAACGGATCGGCACCGCAGGTGCCGCCACCGCCGGCGCGCGGCCAGAAGCCGTTCATCATCCCGACCGTCATCGCTGCTGTCAGCAGCGTGTACGCTAGCTTCTCGGTGAGGCCGAGCTTTCGCGCGGCGCGCTCCTGCTAGGGGCAGAGCAGCGGGGCCAGGGTGATCTCAGCGGGGGCGGAAGGTGCTGAGCCGGGCCTGCTCCGAAGAAGAATTTCCTCTCCCCGTTCCCGTTGGGAGCGGTCGCGGCGACTCGCCTGCTCGATGGACGCGATGCCGAGCTTGGTGGCGGCGGCGCTACGCTCCGCCATCTGTTCCGGAGTTAATCTCCCCCTATGGAAGGGGATGCTCTTGGTCGTCGCTCCGCTTGCCATTGCTGTCTGACTGCAAAGAAAGCGCGCGCGCGCGCGGGGTAGGGGGGGGGGGGGGGGGGTTCAGAGGAGGTACAGCACCCGCTGCCCCAGCACGCGAGAGCACAGCACCCGCTGCCAGGCCCAAGCGTCGCGGCGGCACCGGGCCGCAGCTGATGGTGGCAACCGAACGTGTCACGTCGCAACGCGGATCTGTCGAACCCAGGCTATCGCAGGCTCTCCATATGGCGCTATTTGATATTTCAATGAGCGAAAGGGAAGCTATCCGCTCAAGTTTGTCACCGGGTGTAAAAAGTGGTACTGTTACCAGCGGCTGCCAGCGGTATCTTTTTTCTCGTGCGGCGGCGTCGGGCGGGGTGGCGGGGCGTAGGCAACAGCACTGTTCCCAATGGAGTCTTCCGTTCCAGGGCCTAGAGGAGGGTGGGCGGGGGCAGAAGGAGGAAGGCAGCTCGGTATGGTATCCGTTGTGCTGGTGTCAAGCCCCCCCCCCCCCCCCTCCGCGGCCCTACCCTGGAAGCGGCTGGGTCGGACTGGCCGGAGGTTTGACCGCGCTGACTGCCCCGGGCCGGTGACCCCGCACCCGCGAGCATCGCAGAGACATCAAGCCAATCATGCATGCACTATAAACCCATAGCGACTAAAAAGTTTTGAAATGTGACGGAAAGCTGACTCAGATTATATCTGCTGTTGTTTTAGGTGCCCCCCCCCCCCCCCCCCCCCCCCCCTTTTATTTTGCCCCCCCTTTTTATAATAATACTTTACGCTGAAGCAATACTAAAGAACTTTGAAAGGGTTGTATGCACGCATGTGGCTCAGAATGAGTTGGCGCAACATCAATAATATTGGCAGCCAAGCAACAACACTAGAGCATGCATAAGAGCAACAACGAAGCATTCATAATCTATATGGCAACCAATAGATTGCATACATAGAATAGAGAGCATGGTGTAAATTTCTGCAGGTGGGAGCTATTCGCGGACGAAGTCATCAACATTGCCCCGAAAGGGTTCACCCATGCGGGTTGAGCACAACACACGGGCCGCTCGATGACGAACTTCAGGAATCGCGACGACATGAACTCTAGTACCGTGTCAATGGCCGAGTCGGTTAAGAACATAGTGCAATCTCGGTCTTTGCGAAGGTTGCTTGTCGCTCGAGGACGAGGACGTTGCGTCGGGTTCAGGCACGTTCTTGTGACTTATCACACACTCCTCTGGCAATGCATGGCAAGTAGTCCGCGGGGAGATTGAAGACAAGAAGGTCCATGAACGTCGTGCAGCCGTCAACCCACTTTCCGGTGCCATACTTAATCCACGTATATTCCGAGACTTGTTTGGTGTCCACCCATATGGTGATGCATAGATTGGCTGCGTCTTGCGACATGGTGGGACCCTATTGCGCCTAATGGGGCGGGGGGGGGGGGGGGGGGAGGGAGGGGGGGTGATGTGACACTGCGATGCGTTTGTGGATAGGGCTAAGACGCAAACGGGCGGTAAAGGCGAACGCGGCAGTACATATATAGTCATATTATTGGCGTATTTTGCCATCTCGGTACAATACACTCGTTTAATATACATGCTGTTGGATATACATATATATATGTATATATATGTACGGTGCACAACGGTGTTAGTATAGACATCGACGTATATCTACGTTTATATGTATATATGTATAGATATGTTTATGTATAGATATACATATCCTGCTGGCTGCTGCACACTTGTATATTTCTTAGCACATTCGCTCGAACATCAATACATGCAAGTGGCTATAGTGCAATGGGCACCCATTATTAAGTGTTTGAGTATAGTTGTATAGGCCCCGCGTAGGCGCGTACCGTCGTCAAACAATACTTGAAGCGGTGCATGCCATAAAAGGAAATATTCTCCAAAAAGGAAGGAAACAAGCCCCCCCCCCTTTTCTCCCAAGGATATCCGCCACCTAAAACAACAGACATAATCTGAGTCGCTTAATAACTCACCAGCACACCAAACGGTTTTAATCTATTCTTGCAAGTAGTTTATTTCTTCAACGTCAATACCCGTTTACTCGCTAGAAGAATGATAAGAACCGCGAACTCTGCGAGGAAACTTAACGCGCTATGACGGAACATGTGATTTTCTATTCTGACCCAAAACTCAAATTAATTCATGTGACCTCGGCAAGCCTTGTGTCACATACTGCCTTATCATCGTCCCCAAGCAAAGCCCAACTCGGTACAAAGCCCTCCCGATACCTACCACAGACAGTTCCAACCGGTTTGCGTCAGTGGAGATGTTTCGCGTCTATGTCCCGTCTGTTATTCGGCATTATACTTGCCGTGGCGCGCTTACCCGTAACGTATTATGTGCCAAATTATGAGTACATTACACAGCTAGCTTAAGCATTGCTCGAATTTTTAAAACGGTTGATGTGACGGCCGACCATTGTACACGCGCAGGGAAGTGCCGGCATTATAGTATACAATAATGCGCTGACTGCGGAAACTACAACCACACTACTACATGAGTACATTCCTTGTCCGCTCGGTTGAGCGGTCGTCTCGTATGCGAGAGGTCCCGGGATCGATTAGTCTTGGTCGCACGGCGCACCCTCACGGTGTTTACAATCGGCGATATAGCGCGCGTACGCTGTCTCATGTACACGTACAAGGAACACCCCCATCCCACCCCCGAATAGGCCACTGCAGTGCACACGACGTGAACCAGAGCCTCTAGACCACCACCCATGGGCCCTTGTGGGCTAGGGGTGGGATATGGGTCGAGTCGTTTGGGATTTGGTGAGGCACGGGTGAAGAATCGTGCGATTCATCCCGTGTCTCACCTCCTCCCGATAACCGTATTTTCGCTATTTTTAAAGATTATCACAGCTACCCGTCGCTCCATCGGCTCCCGGTGCACCTACAAGCAGACAAATCGAGCAATATCGGTCTGTATCACTAGCATATGGGTATAGTGGCCTTCGGCAGGCGTAGGTAGATGGGTGGCGCATCGATCACTCATCTCCGGGTGGTGGTTGGCCGGCCCCCGCCCATTCAGCCCGTTTATCTAACCTCGGCTCAAAAATATGGGGGGAGATGGGGCACCGCGCACTGACCACCTCATGGGACACTCATGGGCTCTACCGCACCCCTAGAAGCTAGACCATGGGACGGTACATGTGCGGCGGGCTAAATAGTTAGCTACATGTGGCAGGCGATGCCAATGCGGGAGGGGGTCGAGAGCGTGGAAAATCCGGGTCAGTCGGGCCCATCGGCCTGGCATCGATTGAGATTGACCGAAAACTGACCGCCAGCAGACGTCACCCCTGCATATGGGCCCCTATTAGTGCTCATACGATCGATGTGCAGAGAGCTACCTCAGCCGCCCCCACGGGAGGGGTTGAGGCCGGGGTGTATTTCCGATAATGCGGGTTCCAAGATCGGACGGCACATGGGGCACCGTCTTTGTAGCCCTCAACCTCTAGCTCAAATTTTCTATAGCATCCCTATGAGGCAGGCTATGAAACTATCCTATTTCCATGGCAGGTGGTGCCCGTTCGGCTCGGGCATGAGGCCGTGAACATCGCCCCCCTGCTCCGTGAGCCGAACGGGTACTGCCCGTCCGCGGCTGTGGGCGACAACAAGAGGCCGTTTTCGCGTACTCCTACGCAGCACACGAGCGGAATATACCGGGAAACAAGCGATAAATACAATACTCTATTATATAGTACTGAACAACGTACCGCGAAATGTATATTTCGCTATATCTCTGATTAGGCACCCGATGGGTGCGCCGTGCGATGTATTTTAGCAGTAGTATCGTCCCGGCACAGCGCAGTTTTTGGCCTAAAATTGGGACATTTTACCGTACGCGTACAGGTGTACCAATGTAACACCCCCTTAGCATGCCCGTAGGTACCCCGCCCGTGCATGATACTATCATACCGAGCCCGTACAGTGTGTACGGGACCCCAGGGGCCGTACGTGGTCGGCGGGTTGCCCAGCGGCGCGGCCGCTGGGCGGCGGCGGCGGTACGCGCTGGACCGGCGCATGCCGTGCATGCGCCAACTGGTCCAGACACCGATACTACGTACGGCTCTCAATCCTACACGCCTCCCAACAGCAGCGCTATGGCCTTCAAGACTAAGAAGCAGCGAGCTGCAGAACGGCGCGAGCGCCGGCAGGCAGCGGAGAATGCGACTACCAATGCGGGCGGCGCGGCGGCAGCAGCAACAGCAGTGCCGATCAGCAGCCCGCGAGCCGCAGAGAATGCGCGTCGCATGATCCGCGCCAGCACCGAGTTGGGAAACTTGAGGTCTCAACTCAAACACTTGGTCAAGCGAGCAGTGGATGCGGAGGAGGCAGAGCAGTATTGGCGGGAGGTGGAGGACAAACAGAAGGCTGTCGAGAAGGAGTTGCGGTCGCTGCTCGCAGAGGAGGCTAAACAGCGCGAGGAGGATGCGATCCTGCGCCGGAAAAAGGATAAGGCGATATCACGCCTCCGCGCCAAAGTGCGGCAGCTATACAACTGTCCCGAGCCTGCCGACGATGCTAGTGGCGACGAGGTCAGCTCTAAGAGTGACTCTGGTGGTGAGGAGGCGGCGGCATACCGGTCGGTGAGGGAACGGCCGAGCGGGCTGGTCTATAAACTCAGGGAGGCGCGCAACTACGCGACGATCCGGAAGCACATCGGCCGCAAGGTCGACATGCTAGAGAACTGGCTCACAGAGATCGTTGGTGACGACGACAGTTGGAGGGAGATGTACACAAAGACGGTCGTAGACAGTGACAGCGACAGCGACAGCCAGGCAGCGGACGACTGCGATGATGCTGGCACAGCGAAGAAGCAGAAACAGCCGCCGCCGCCTCAGGAGTGGGAGCAGATTGAGAAGGAAGAGGACCTAGTGGGGCAGCCAGCGGGAGTGAGGGCTGCGCACTCACCCCGCTTCATCTTGGGCGCACTACTGGCGAGATACCCTGAGCTAGTCTCAGCCATCTTGCGCTCAAAACAGTTCAAGACTGTTTTCAAAGAAGCAGAGGAACGAGCCTTGATGTCTGTGCGAGCGCTGTGGTTGCACAATGGGTTGCAAATCTATACGGACTTGCGGCTATCGCAAGATGGGTACCAGCGGCTTATCAATCTTGCGTCACACGTTTGGGACCCGGACTTGGAGAAACTAGTTAGGCATGTGTTGCCTGCTGGGTCTCTCATGTATAAGTTTTCATCTCTTGACATCATCTTGGGCCAGCAGAAGGATGAGCTGAACTTGGTGGGGTTGGAGACCTCAGACGACCTGATAACCTCCACCCTTCAATTGAGATGGGTGCTGTAGCAGCGCGTCCGCACCTTGTTGAAGGCAAAGGTCATCAAACCAGGGGACATACTGCGCATCCAAGTGATTGCTGATGCATAAGGAATTTTCACATCTACAAGGGCAAATGGAACAGTGGTTGTTGTGAAGGTATGCATGCCATGTCGGTGTTACATTATATCCATGTGTTGCTGCCTACCTAGAGGTTGCGATTGACACTGATGTGACGGTATACATGCACATCATGTCATGCCACATGGGCGACCTAGTTAGAAAGTGGGGAGGGCTGATGAAATGGTGCAGCCAGGGGGCTGAAGCCATGCATCAGATGACCAAATTCTTTGCTAGAAAGCGGTCTGCTAGAAAGGGCAATGTGTCAGGGGTGGTGATGAGCCGGCTGCACATGCTGCTGAAGTACCGCCGCAAGCCATCCCGCAGGCAGCATGGCCGGCGAAAGGGCAGGCCTGTCACTGGCACTGGCCATGTGTCAAAGGCCAAAAGAGAGGGGCATGTGCAGGCACAAGCCAGCTTGCAGCACAAGTACCCCTCCCACCAGTTCAACCACCCGTGCACTGAAACGTGCAAAGATGGAATGAAACTTTTGTAATGAATAACATTGTTACATTCCCACTGCTGCCTAGTTGCCTCACAGCTACAACCGCCAGCTAGCGCCTCCTCCGCTTTGAACGCCTCAGCATGGCGTTCTCTGGCCGCTGCATAAAGTCAGTAAGCCAGTGATCATATTGATATGGCGTTTTAGCAGGGGGGGGGACTTCTGACAGCTCCATGGCATTCTTCACTCCAGCTGCCTTGTGCATGCCGTTAAACATTGGGTCCTTGCTGGGCGAATACTGATGGAACTTTTTTAGGTTGGCTCACCCATCTGGCATGACAAGCTGCCGCAGGCGCTCGTTCCGCTTCTCCAGGTAGGCCTCCTCCTGCTTCTTCTTCGCTGCCAGTGCCACCTTCTTTGCATCCCTCGCAGCCTGCTCTGCCAGCATACGCTTGCCATATGCAAGCGTGTCAAAGCCTGCTTTTGCTTTAGTGAGGAGAGGGTGCTGGAACACCCTCGCCGTGGCAGGCATGCGTGGCAAAAAGCCTTTTCTGTCCCACCCCTGCCTTATGGTGGGCTCCGGGAACTTCCAGGTGGCTGCCGCATTAAGTAGGTGCTGCACGTGCGGCACCTCCAGCTGCGCGATAAATATCTCCGGTTCTTGTAGCAAAGACTGCTGGAACTTGAACTGCACATAGTCCCGTTGGCTGCAGGCCCAAGGGGGGATGTGTGGGTACCTAGAGATACTTGCTGTCTCTGGAGACGTGTCAAGTGGGTGGGCGGCTGACATCTTGGGCTTGCAGGTGGTTGGTGGGTCCTCAGTAACCACCACCTTAGCTGTGCTGAACGTGAAGGTTACCTCTGACGAGATAACGCCGTTGGGGTTCTTCCAGGTCCGCTCCACAAGGGTCCCAGGCGGCACCATAATCTTGAGGCTGTTTCTTCTCCGCCTGATGTTCCCATAACCCTTGTCCTTGCCCGTCTGGCGGATGTGATGAAACCCGCCCAACAGCTCCATCGCGCGATAAGTGTGGAAGTTCCATCCGCGCACCTTGCAGCCCACCCCCGGCTTCTCGCAACTGCCACGCTCGCAGTATCTCACCACGCGCAGCTCCCTGTCCCATGGGTCACTGCCGTTGCTTGCGTCGCTCTTTACGTGAGCCATCCAGGTGGTCATCAGCCTGGGGGGGAAGCCGCGAAGCTTGACGCTCTTCGCCGCGTTGGAAATCTTGAAGTCGCGACCCATCTCCTCGAAGCATGCGGCATGGAAGAGTGTCTCCCATTCGTCCTGCTCCACGAGGTCCACTGACGCTACCAGAGGGCCTAGGCAGTTGCTGCACGAGTGGTTGACCCAGCGGGTGGGCTGCGATCCGTACTCGTCGTTGAACTGCTCGGAAAGGCAAAATAGACATGGGCCCTCTTGCTGCAGCGCGGGGGCGGCTGCTGCCGCCATAGCCAACTGTAACAAAACAGCCACCAAAGGGGTGGTCAGGCGAACGCCTATTTCTCTGTCGAAACGACAAAACTCCCCAAACCCCCACGTAGCTAGCCAGGTTTGGTACTAAAGAAGGTGTTTCGAAAAAAACGGCCACCGCATCGGAGGTCTACATGGAGCCGTGTGCTTTACCAGCAGGTGCAGTTGGGTGGGTGAGTCGGCAAATAAAGGACGCGGATCACACCTGCAGCCGCAAGCCGCTCGCCGTTCAGACGGCTGACGCCACCTCCGCACGATTGCTCGCACCCGGCGCCAAGTTTTAGGGTTGAGAGCGCACTTCTCCAGTTTGGTCACCAGTCGCGACCACACGGGGATGCACGGTCAGGGTGGTTGGTCATGGGTCGAGGCGTGAGTAGGTTCTGCCGCAACGCCGCAGGGGAGGCCGTATTCGTACTCGTTGTCCCGCGAGTGCGCTATATTAAAATGTCCGCGCGTAGTATACGAGGATATGCTGTGGGCGTGTCTTAAGTTTACCCGGTTGATGCATTAGCCCTTCGGGGTTCGAATGAGGCAAAGGTCTAAGGGCTATGCCAGACCTATGACTGCAGTTGGTGCAAGAGGTCAAGTGTTGGGGCGGCTTCGGCCAATGTCCCGGGGCGAACTTTACTTTATTGTACTTCATTTTATCATCTGAGTATTGCGCGGAGCCGCGGACTAATCATGCAGCAAATGTAAACGCATGCATATATATGTATATATCCAGTCCTATGTATGTATATATGTATATACATATCAGAATTAAAAGGATTCATGGGCCACGGATTCATTGGCTACGGTTCTACAACAACCAGAACGACGCCACCCACATGTTTGAGGTACAATGAGAACCAGCCATGCAACTAGCCGAAACCATTATGGACATCGCGTCCGGGCCGCACGCGCTAAATGAATGCCATCGCATTCGTGCCATACTCGAGACCCCAGTAGGGTCCAGCGAGGAAGAGAAGTTATATAAATCAAACTTGTTACCTCTAACCCGGATTTGGACTCCATGCCCACCGGGGGATTCTACTTCAGCACCATGGACGACTACAAACAAGTGCTACACAAGCCCGACGGCAAGGCCTCCCATACGTTCGATCGCCAGAGAGTCGAGCACATATACTTTCTCTTCCCCCCGGACCAAATATAATAGACAAGACGTTCGTAGCGGAGGTCTACGCACGAAAGAATAGCATACCCCCCAGCGCCGCTGCAATCCGCCTCTGTAGAAAACTCCAAAGACACTCAATCAAATGGCTACATGCACTTCTGCGCATATCCCAACAGTCCCTCAAACCTACCATGTCCAAACCCAGTACCTCCCACAACTCTACCTCACACACCCACCATTAATATCCCGAAGATCACCATACACGACACCTTGGTACGTAAGGGGGGGGGGGGGGCAGCATCAAGCGGCATGGAAATTGAAATTGAAATTGAAATTGATTACAACTGCTAGTCTGCTACGTCCACTGGCCCAGACTGAGTTGTTCATAGGACATGCTATCTCTAACCATGGTAGGAAACATTAGGTGTAATTACATCTCAAGCTAACGGCCTTCCTCCAGTGTGCCCAAGCCCCTCCCTCCTGCGGGCTGAAGCTAGGACAACAGCGCCCCCCTGCTGTCCCTACCTAAGTCGGGTCTATCCAATCCAGAGCTCAGCATGCAATCTTAGGCAGCCGAAGCGTCCCGCCTGCAGCTATCAAGGTGTGATGGGGGAAGGGGGCTGACCGGAATAGCTATGCGGTGCTCAGTTTTTATCCACCGCTGAGCCGGCTAGTATGATTGGTGGGGGCTGCGGTGCCCTCCGACATGTAATTGGGTAGGTGTTGTCTGTGGTGGCTGTGGGAATCGGCGGTGTGTGTTCTGTGTGTGTGGTGGGTTTCCGGGTGTGTGCGTGGTGGTGTATGAGCTGCACCGGGCACAGGGTTAGTGGTGGGCGGTGGTCTTGAGTCAGCCGGCTTGGTTGTTGCTGCAATGGCTCGCTCAGTTGCTTACTGGTGCGAGATGTTGGACGGGTGGGCTGCATCATCGCATGTCATCCACTCGCTGTCTGAGCTGCGGGTGCCAGAGAGGGGTGGCTTGTTCCTGCTGCGGTTGCGGGGGGCGCCGTCCGAGCGGCTGCGGCCCATGGGCTGCTGCTTCTTGATCTTAGCTGTTGTGGCTGCCTTGCCCTTGTCTGTTGGGGTGGGCTAGCTGGTGTGACGCTCCAGCTGGACGGGGATGCGCTGTGGTTTGTGCAGTTGGTGGGACTCCGCTGTGAGGCTGCCTGGCCAGGTTGGCTGCTATTGCGGGTTTGCTGGCAAGAGAGGACTGGGCGAGCAGCTGTGTGGCTGCGGTGGTGAGATGGTGGAGTTCAGCCAGTCTTTCTGTGGTGCCGCTGGGTGTGCCCTCCCTGAATGTGCAGGGTATTGTTGTGCGCTGGGGGGAATCAAGGGATGTGTCAGCCGTGCCTGGTGTCTCCGCTGCCTGGCCCAAGGTGGTGTCCACCTCCATGGCGCTGTTCGTTCTTCTCGTAGTTGAGTTCCAGCTCCTCCTCGTCATCCGCCCATGCTTCCGGGATGGCAGTTGCCACTGGGCTGTGGCTGTAGGTGTAGGGGCTGGGGGGGCTGCTCCGGGGGCGCTCTGTTGCTGCTCCGCCCTGGTCGATGGCTGCTACTGCGTCTGCGACCGCTCCGCGCCTCGGTGGTACGTGCTCGAACCCAGGGGGGGAGCGTCTCGGACCTGGGTTGTGGTCTGGACTGCTCGGGTCGCTGGAAGTGGCTGTTGGACTGGGTCGGCTGGTGGTTGGGCTGGCGATGTGTCGGCACGGCGCCTCTCGGTTGGTACCGGGGCTGGCGCGGCCTTGATCTTCCCGCACGCTGTCGACACGGTCTTGCGCCACTGGTCTGTTCTGTCGGTGCTGCGGGTGCCACCGATGATGTTGTGGTGGTGGGCGGTCAGCTGCAGGGTGAGGGTGTAGATTGGGCGTCCGGTGGCTCGCAGGGCGAGGGCCGCTGGGGCGGTCTTCCGGGCCTTCTTTCGCATGCCTATCGTTGCGCGTCGGATCTGGTTGTGACCCGTGGTATCTCCTAGTTCCCCCGCCTCCCGGATCGTCTGACTGAAGGGGTGGATGAGCAGCTCCGAGGGGTCGAACTCGGACCCAGTGAGGTAGATGACGATGGTGCGGAGGCGTATCGCCCGCAGTAGCGCGATAGGCAGGGGAGGTGAGGGCCACTGCCAGGCGCAAGGTGTCCGCGAACTCCTTGTCTTCTTTGCCGAGGGAGATGGCGCAGAGGTTGTCGTCTCCCACGCGCAGCAGTGTCGGCTCGGAGTGATGGAGGTACATCTCGACGCCGGCAGCTGTCATGGTGTCCGTCAGCCACTGAGCGTGTTGCAGCTCCGGGGGTGTGTTGGTGCGCTTGCTGATGGTAGTTGCGATGGTCTCTGCCAGCTGCTCCACCGTCGGCAGCTCTAGATTGGCCAGGGGGCCGGTGCATATCGCTCGGGCCGTCAGTGCGCAGCAGAATAACTGCTTGAATAGCGCCGGGGCAGTACTCCTGGGAGTGGGGTGGTTGGCTGGTCCTCTCGGTCCTCGCTTTGTTCTACTGTGACTTGGATCACTACTCGGCCCTGCGACTGGTCGCCAAACGGCAGCGCCTCGCGGCACACGTCCTGGAGTAGGCGCGCCGTTTCAGGATCGAGGAGTTTGAGGCGCACCGAGTCGGCTGAGCGGCGGGCTTTCCATACCTCGCGGACCTCCAGGAGGGCTAGTAGTGTGCGGGTCGGGGGGCAGATGTCGGCGTCGTCCGCGTCTGTTTCGGCCTCGTATTCGGCCTAGGCGCTCACTCCAGCGAGTGCCAGGGCGTTTGTTGGTGTCGCCGCCGGTTGGTCTGTCGCCGCTTCGCTCGGCGGGGGTTGGTCGTACGCTGGGAGGAGGCCCTCCGCCAGGCGCAGCCACATATCGGCCTCTGTGATGCCTCTGAACGCGGGGGGGTGAAGCCACACCTGGTGTACCGGCCGCTCGATGTCGTCGAGGTGTGGAGCTCCGAGCAGGCGGGTGGAGCAGCCGCGGCCATGGCGGTCGAGGATCGCTGTGCCCTTTCCTGTCCATTGGGTATGTAGAACGCTCACGGCTGTTTCTCTGCGGGCCAGCCGTAGGATATCGGACCCGGTGGTGGTAGGGAGCCTAATGCCGCTCGGTGCAGCGGGGTCGGCGGCGATGGGTTTGGGGGGGGGCGGCGAGTCACCACTCTGACGGCTGCTTGTAGTATTTGAACTCCGATTTTGGGGCTGAGGGTGCGGATCAGGTTCGTCACAGTCCGGCCGCTCGACTCCTCGTCCATAGCTTGGTGCTGGGCCACCAGATCGCCGAGTAGTAGGGCCACATGGGGGGCATCGTCCGTGCCGGCGGGGAGGCCGGTGAGAAGTAGGTGGGATGGGCATTGCAGCACGCGTATGTGGCGGCGGGTCGCTGGTGGGAGTTGGGTGTCTGCGAAATTTCTTGCAGTCACGACCGTGCGGATCGCTGGCTGTTGCACTCTACCGCCTCGTAGCGCGGCCAGAAAGGTGCCGGCCCCGGCGTCATGTTGCTCCTCAGATCTGCCGGTGTCCATGCTCGCTATGGTGGTGTCCTCCTGGAGGGCCTGCTCTTCACGCCACTGTGGGCGCAGGCCGGCAGTTGGCATGGTGGTGGGTCGTCCGGTCGTCGGACGGTCCACCGTTTCGCAGGAAGATCACGCTACTAGTACGAGCGCAGTAGCCGCGCCGGCTCACCCGAATTTAGTCTATACGCAGTACTTCGCCATGTGTTAAGGGCCGGGTGGAAAGTGAGAAGTTGCGGCATGGAAGGGGGAGGGGCGCGGAGGAACATGAGGAAGGCCGGAAGCTGCATCCGTAATCCCTAGGGTTCCCACAACGGTTCGATGAAGCAAATCCTAAAAGCAACTTGGCCTAATCAGTGGAGAGCAGCAAGTCAGCACGTTGTAATTCAATTCAATTTCAATTTCAATTTCAATTTAAGCGGGTGCAGGGCCTCCGGACCCCAAGGATGCGACTCTAGAGTAGAGAAGGTTGTGTGTGCGAGTGCGGGACAATCGGGCGACGGCTTCCACCACAAGGTGTTTTTCGAAATTCTGCCTCCGGAGAGGTGTTTCAGCCGGACAGGTCCTCTGGAGAACGGGCTTTGGCCGGGAGGGAAGTCGCCGGGATAGGAACTCGTGTTTTTGGGAGGGGTGGGGTGGGGGGGGGGGGGGGGGGGCAGCTTTTTCAGGAGGTCGGTGTGGGACTGTGCACAACTCGTTCCTCCTTGAACGCGGGGCTGCGGCCTCGAAGGGGGGGTGTCCCGCCGCATGCGGTCATCTTCTTCTTGGTGACGACGACCTGGTGTGCACGTTTGATTGTGATGCGTGTGGAGGGGTCCGCCGCGGGGGCCGTACCGGGAGGAGGGCTATGCCGGGCGCAAGATTATGTGGCTTGGCCCACCGCATGTGGGTGATGTTCGGGGCCATGTCTGTTGCTTCGTCCCGAGGCCTGGGCCCGGCCGCCTCCGTTGGGTCCGTGGCCCAAGCCGAGCCCCCTCGGCCACGTGTTGTCGGGAAACGGTTTACGCCCGAGGCGTGCTGGCGGGCGGAAGGTTATAATTTCTCTGGTACGCGACCGGGGTGGACGGCGGTCCAACCCGAGAATAGCATTTGTTCCATCGCTGCCCAAAACAATGAATTGGGTGCGTGCGGTATCGGTGGTGTCTAGGCGGGTATACGCCACGAGGCGGCCGCCTCCCTTGGAGCTCATGAAGACGACGTCAACGAAGCGGAGGCCTTCGCCGTGGCCAGCGATGGCGTCGAGCAGCCAAGGTGGCGAGGCGGAGACGACGGGTCTGCGTCACAAAGATCACCGCCAACGGGGAGGTGACATATATCGCAATCTGCATCGTCCCTTGTTCGTTAGACATGGATCATCGTGAGATGGCGGATTCGCCGGATTGTCATTTGTAGAGCTCCAGCTCGGCCGGGTACTTTGTGGGGTCAACGCCGGCCACCTGCAGCCCTTCCGTGAGGGGGGTCATGTGAGGGTCGCGGGATGGAAGCTCTGCAAGACGGCGGTGGAGGGAATCGACGACGGCCTCCGAGATCTTAGCTGGCAGGGGAAGGGGGGGGGTCGAGGGGGTTGAAGTGGCCATCGATGACCCAACGGAAGAAGTCGTCACTGACAAGCTTGGGACACTTCACACCCGTAAGTTGAAACCGGTAATCCACATTTTTGAACGACAGACACACGCACATTCATCATAGGAATTATATCCCGTCCACCGACGACTAATATACCGAAAACAGTATAATCCACCACCATCCACCCGCTGCTTGGGTATAGACGCGACGACCGTCCTCGGCCCCTTGAATCCCGAGCCCTCCCTCCGCCGCCTCCACACCCGGTTGGAGATATGGGGGCGGGGCTCGTGCACGGATGGCTCCTTGGTAACCTTGGCCCCGCCCGTGCTGCCACTGCCGCGGAGGAGCAGTGCGAGTTGGACACCGGCGTCTCATGTCGTTGCTTGTCCGGTCTACTCTCCGTTCGCTGTTCCTTGAGCACCCTCTCCCTTACTGTCTTGTTGTCGCTTCCACATCAAATTCGGCATGGTGCCGCTATTGGAGTGGCCCGGGATGTTGTGTTGGGGACGAAATTCTACGTTCGGCGGAAGGGGATGCGACCGCGCTGGCGGCGGATTTGGCGTTGGGCGGCCTGTGTCGGTTCCCCGCCCGTGGCGCCCCGTTATGGGTTGAACCCCCCCCACTTCCGCTCCTTGCTGTGAGACCTCTTAGAAGCTCCTTTCCTGTCGGCGCCTCAATCTCACATTCGGCCTAGTACCGCTATTGGAGTGGCCCGGGGTTATGTGTTGGGGAGAGCGGCCCTACTGCGTGGAGCGGCGGCTTGCGGCTGGCGATGCTTGGTCGGTGGCTGCCATGGCGGTGCCTGCCTCTGGTGGCCCGTACGTAGCTGGATTTCCTTCTGGATTTCTATATGGAATTCTTGAATGTTACAGCTAGCACATGTAATCACAGTATACCGAATCGAGCGCCTGAATTGCGCGCATACCCTTTGCCCGTCGTCTACTACGTGCCGCATACCCAAATCCGAATATTAATGACCGTACCGAAAACCCATACCCATACCCATACCCATACCGAAGACCTATTTGAATACCTGTACCCATACCTACTTGAATACCCATACCCTGTATTCATTTATAACGTTTATAATCGTTCAGATGAGTATGCCCGCGGATTTTGGCGGTCTGAATCTGGCCTTGCTGCAGTCCGAGGCCCCTGCGGCGTTTTATTCCGCGCAATCGGTTGTCCTGCCAAAGCTGGTACGGGAGTACGGGCCCGCCCTTGGCCCCTTATACGAGGCGGTCCGCGCCGAGGTGTCGTCTGTGGCTACGAGTGCTTTGCCATGGGCGCGTGAGACGCGCCGCGTGTACGAGACTGTACGGGCCCTAACCACGTTACCGCAAGAAGATGTGCGGCGCGCACGCGCGGCGTATGGGCACGCCCACGAGATCTTCGAGTTACTTACGGTCAATAATGCTACGACCAACGCTGCATCGGATCCAGCAGCTGGTACTACGACCCGTACGGGTACGAGCACTAGCGGAGGATTGCGCGTCACCACATCGTCTCCTTTTTCGGCCACTCCTCTTGGAGTTGGTACTGGTGAGGCCGCCTCTGCTGCCCAGCAATTGCTTCCTATCGGTGGTACGAGTACTGCCAATACCGTTTCTACATGCGCTTTTGTAGCTCTGAAGATACCGTCGCCGGGCGAATTAGTGGCACACCCTCCGTCAGCAGCCACTGTTTCCCTCCCAGAATCGCTGCCAGGTTCTACCGCTCCGCCCTCGGGTACGGGTTCGGGTGCGACCTCCGATGATCAACCCACGACCATGGTTGTCCAACGCCACCTCAGCCGTGCGATTCGCTTGCGTGACTTCGTGGCCCTCGATCTCAGCTTCCAACGTACTGGTGCAGCGGCCTCGCGACTTGATACCCTGCGCCTGTACAGCGCGTGCGGGCCGGGCTCCCTATCGCTTTTCCAGTCGGATCACGAGTCCGCCCGCAAGATTCCCCATGTTGCTTATGCGGCCGCCGCTGCGCGGGTACTGGGCCTTTGCCCGCGCGGAGGTTCCGCGCTTGTCACTTGTCCTGGCCCAACGTGTGGTATTGATCCCTTATGGCTTCGCTCTACGGATGGCTCGAACCGGAGCGCTACGGATTTCATCGTGGATCATCTACCCATATGCCCCGTAGCGAACTACAAGCACCGCATGCATACCGCTTTGAAGAATCTGTGGGCATCTGTGGCAATTGATGCGGGGGCGGTGCTTGACCGGGACCGCTCGGGAGCCGGCGACTTGACCCTTGAGACGAGTGGGCTGCGCCCAGCGGACCGCTCGCGGCCGTCGGACCTGACGCTGGCGGGGTGGGTAGGGGCAGCGTGCGATTACATGATCGACTTCGCGTGCGTGTCCTCCACGACCCCCACTTGGAGCAACGACCCCCGCTGGTGCATCCCGGGAATCGCGGCGACCGAGGCGGAGCATGCTAAGTTGGCAGCGGACCGGGCGTCTTCCGCCCCAGTGCAGGGTGTTCACCGGTACTACCCTTTTGTGGTTGAGGACCGCGGCCGACTCGGGAAGTCCGCTTTGACTGTGGTCTACATCTTCGCGGTGCTGTTGGCTGTGCGCAACTTCCCTGGCGGTCCTTCCGCCCCGACCTCTTGCTTTCTTCGTGGTCAATCCGTTCAGGCACTTCGAAACTTTGTCGCCGGCCAACCTGCTGAGTTCCGCCGTCACCTGTCGCGCACACGGCGGGGGCTGTTGCAGCGGGTCTCGGCTTGCGTGCATGGTACCCTGGGCGGCATTCTCTCTGCCGGTGTGCAGATGGCCAAGTCTGATGCGTGTGCTCGTGCCCACTCTGCGTCTTCTCATGTTACTGCTTCCACCCCGCAGTCGCTGTAGAGGACCTTTCTGATTGCCTTTTATTTTGGTGATTTCCGATATCGCCTTCTGCTGCTAGCTCATGTAATTATTCATTTATAACGGGTACCGCCCCCCCGGGCCCCCCAGCAAATCTGCCATCACTTGCTCCTGCTGGTACTGCTGGTCGTACTGGGACCGCTGGGACTTGCTCCTGCTGGTACCGGTACTGGGACCTGAACAGTTCGGGTGAAGTTCAGTTCGCCCCGCCCGGGTATCATCGGCCAAAGCAGAAACCCTGTGCGCGCCTACTGCAGTCGTAACTTTCCGGCTAACGGACGTGAACCCCGGTACACCTATAGTGCACCTTGGTGCACTAAATAGTTAAATAGAATTTCTGAGCAACGGAGGTCGTCCCAACCGTAACCAACGGTCAGGCCTCGTAGCTGACACCCCAGGGCAGCTGGGATATAGTTTTCGCGGCGGGGGTGGGCCAGATACCCA
The DNA here is from genome assembly GCA_006384855.1 of Tetraselmis striata. Lineage (NCBI taxonomy): Eukaryota > Viridiplantae > Chlorophyta > Chlorodendrophyceae > Chlorodendrales > Chlorodendraceae > Tetraselmis > Tetraselmis striata. Next base: position 158,501 of record VCJN01002949.1, on the reverse strand, counting down.
CAATGCGCATGCGATGGGCCCAGCAGATCGCGGGCTCCGCCGCCGCCACCACCACCACCTGCCCACCATGCGGCTGCCCCTCGGAACGGCCATTACTGTCCGTTTCGGTGATATAACCGACGCCGCCAAGAAGGTATGGGTTGCTGCCCACCCAGGGGAGCCCGTGGCGGGTGTCACGCTGCGCGGCGTCGTCTGTGGCCACTCTGGCGCGTGGCATCGCGTCACTTTCGCCAAAGATCACCCTGAGATAGAGCGTGAGGTCAGCCTCAAGGCTGCCGCCCTCGTCCCCCCCGCCCCAGCAGCGGCCCCCGAGGAGCACAGGCGGGTGGTTCCGACCACCGTTGACTTGGAGGAGGTGCAGGCGGCCAACCAGCAGCTGCTGGATGCGTTTGCGGACGCCCATGCCGAGCCCGCTGGTGACTCCGCCGAACCCGACGAATTTCCCGCGGCACCAACCCCTCGCCCCACCCCCACCGAGCTTCCGCCGCCTGACTGGGAACCCGCCTCTTGCTACCGCTGTCAGCGTGAGCAGGCCAGAGCGTACCCCCCACGTTCCGGCCACTACCGCCGCAACCACAGTGAGGCGGCGCAGGCGGACGTGGCATGGCACTTCTGGCAGTGGTTCCCCCTCAGCGCGATGTCGCGCGCCGTCGATGCCATGAACCAGCGCCGCCACACCGAGAAGGGGGGGAGCAGTGTCGTCCCCTTCTCCCTGGCGGAGTTCAAGGTCTTCCTGGCGGTTCTACTCGCGATGACGCTTCACTCGACGGTGTCGCTGGAGGAGCTGTGGGACAACCCTGCAGTGCCCTCCATCAAGGCGATGCCCACCCGCTATGGCTTCGCTGCGCTGATGACACAGCGCCGCTTCAACGAGTGGCGCGCCTACTTTCGCTTCTGGGGCGACCCTGGGGACCTGCCTGACAGTCATTAGAGCCAGACATGCCAGGACTGGGTGATAGAGGAATCAGCAGCGCCTCATTATTGCTGTGGCAGGAGCGCGCATCAACTTCGCGTCACTGCAAAAGGAGCATGATGTTCCTGGCAAGCCTGGTGAGCGCTGCATGGTCTATGCCTCCGCCTGGCAGGATACCCAACCCATGCTCCTTGTGCATACATGCTGCAGTGATGCTATCACACCGCCTGTGGAGCGACTGAAGTCCAAGTACAAGGACGGCCGCGTACACAAGTACCGATACGAGGTGGAGCAACGGGAGAGCCACGCCACCTATCGGCAGCACTTCAACGTGGTGGACATCATCAACAAGCTGAGTGTGGGCCCCCACTCTGTTGCCACTGGCTGGGGCCCCCGTAGTGCTGTGCTCCGGTTCTGGCTGTACACCGCTGCAGTGGCCGAATCCAACGCCTACCTGTGCTACACTTCTTTCACCAACAACAAGGACATGACGCGTCATGAGTGGAAGTGCGCCATGGTGGACGCGCTGGTTGCGGAGGGGAGGGCTGAGATGATGGGCTCTGCATCTGGCCTGCACAGCACCTCGCCTGTCCCCCGCAGCCGTGCAACTACCCGCAGCTCAAAGAGCTCTCATTGCAGTGCTCCTAGTCCCTTTGATAAAGAGACAGGTGACGGACCCTCTGGAGTGCCCCGCGCGTTTGATGAGGGCTGGCGCACAAAAGGCACCAAGCGCACAGCTACGATGTACTCCGCTCCCAACCCTGAGAACACCCCCAGCAAGTTCAAGGATGGCAAAGAACGCGCCAAGCGTAGGCAGTGTGTGGAATGCCGCCGCAACCTGGTCCGTAGCATTTGCTCTGACTGCGGCGCCCCTGTGTGCTCATCCCTCTGCACCCGCCCATGCTTCGCCAAGCATGTTGCAGCCCACCTGCAGGCGGATGGATGGGCCAAGATTGGACCCGCCAACCCTCCCACCATCAACACTAGCCGTGTACTGGAAATGTAAACTCATTCCTCTGTGTAATCCTATCTTTCTGGGCATTGATGGTTATCATTATATGAGTGTCTTGCATTTTCAGAAATATTTTACGTATTTTTTTGCATTTTCTGTCTTTTGTCGAAAATTTATCGGCCGCCGTCGACCCCGACGATGGCCGCCACCCCGCCCACTGTACCAACATCCCATCTTCCATGGCCAATAGGGACCAAAAGGCCCGGGAATCATGGTGGTTTGGGTGCGGCACTCCCCCTGGGTGATAGAGGAATCAGCGCATAAAGTTTTTCGCTGAGATTATCGCCGAAATCTGGCCGATATCCCGATTTTAGGGTTTCCAGATGACGGTCCAGAAACCCTGTTAGGGTTTGTACTCTCAACCGCAGCTAGAGAGATGAGTTAGCATCAACATACTGGAAGGACGAGGAAAAACGATTAAACCTTGAGTGTGATATGGCCGGTCGACGACATGTATCTGTTTAGTGAACCCGGGTACACCAATCTAGCGTTAGCCGGAAAGGTAAATGTGGCATAGCGACTACTTTCAGCCAGCATTTGACCGTTGCCTCATTCGAACCCGAAGGGCTAATCAACCGGGTAAACACGGGCCCGGACGATATATTGCCCTGAGACCGAAGTTGGTAAAGATTGGATATAATTTTCGACCACGAATCATCCCGAATTCACCCGGATCAAAATCCTCATTTGCCCGTGTCCGCCCGCCGCGAATAAGTTGCTATAACCCCAAAACTCGCTCTGAAAGCCCCAAATCTTGAGATGCGGCGGAAACGGAGCCCGACGATATAATTGCCCTGAAATGACGGACCGGGGATCGATCCAGGGACCGACCGAGTATAGAAGGCCATCGCTCTACCGCCGAGTGGCAGACAACGAGGCCTGCTGGTTTACTGTTAATCGCGACAGGCATATCGGCCCCGCATCGAAACCGCACGATCGACCCCCCCCCCCCTCCCCCCCCCCCCCCCTCCCCCCCCCCCCTCCCCCCCCCCCCCGCCCCTTCGCGCACACGCCTCCCCGGCACTTCCATATTACAGGCCCGACCCACTACTGGTTTTCAAACCCCAGTGCACAAGTGCGAGCTCAACCCTGAACGCCCTGCGGCGCGAAGAACCAGGTTTTCCCCACCTCCCGCCTCTCCCTCGCGCTTGTCATCTTGTCATCATCGCTTGTCGCCCAGCAGGCCGCACGTCATCGCCCATGCCGCTTACGTTATCCGGACATCCCCTCTCCCCGCCGGCACGTGTCGCGCGGCTTGAACAAACAAAACTAAGGGTGAACGACGTTGCCACGCTTGCAGGCATCGGCGCGTTGCCCTGATATTCTAATCCTTAACCGCTGCTGGCCCAGCGCTGGGCCGCGCCATCGACATCATGGCCTCGCCTTTCGACGAAATGGCGAACGCGGTCGAGAACAGCTTCAACCCTGGCCACCACCTGGTGTCTGAGATGGCGCGCGCGCTGTCGGGCAACCGCGCGCCCTCCTCCATCAGCTCCACCGCCCGTCCCGACGAGGCGGAGCTGATGGATGCGTGCATGGAGGAGGCAGCGCCGACGCCGGAGCAGACTGCGGCTCTGAACAAGCTGAACGACCGCTGGAAGCGCCTCCGCAGCCGAATAACACGCGGGGGCGGCGATGAGAGCACCAAGGCCGCCGCCGACGCAATGCCCAAACACGACATCGCGCAGAAGATGGTCGATGTGCGCCCTTGATCCCGGCATGGCATACCCCGCTTCGAAGCTCACGATGAGCTGCCCGTGTACTCATGCCCTGTATATTTTCCTGCGGCGGGCGGGGAGCGGGTCGCTCCGTCGCTCGCATGTTGGTGGTGTTATGGCTGTCCGCCGGCTGTCGCACAGCTGTTGTCTCGTTTCTCTTCATCTCAACTCGTGGATTCCCTAAATAATATTCCTACATGTGCGCAGTGATATGAGCACCCTCATGCATGCTGTGCAGGCCCGCTCCCGCGTGGGCACCCGCATGTTCCACACGATCTGGCGCAAGGTTCTGGAGAAATCCGGGCATACCTTCCCTGAAATCACCATTACCTACGAGGATCTGAATGTAGGAGCCAACGCCCTAGTGGGTGCCGGCGCTATCAACAGCATCACCAACGCTCTGAAGGGGGTGCGACTCCCCTCCGCCTACCCCCCTTCATACCACAAACATAGGCACAAATGCACGGGTGTGCTTGTCCTGCCTGGTCGATCAAGTCCCACCTGCATAGTCTCATGCCCCTGTTTTCATATGGCAGGTGGTGGAAAGCTGCGTCCCGCGCGAGCGTCAGCCGGTCAGTCTACTCCACAAGACTTCAGGCGTCATCAAGCCGGTGCGACTGCCGTCATGTGATGCTCACAAATCTCGCTCGCCCACTGCTCATCCATGCTCCCTCCAGGCTGACCGCTGCTGCCCACGTTGCTCCCTCCCTTCCCTTGGGCACGGCGCTGTGGCAGGGGCGCGCCACACTGGTGCTCGGCCCTCCCGGCGCTGGCAAAAGCCTCTTCATGAAGGCAATTACTGGGCGTATAAAGTCGAGGGGCGCCAACTTTGAGGTGCCACACCCCCTATCAGCTGTGATGACTCGGCTGCCATCTAGCCCAGGCTAACTCTTCCGGTTCTGCGTTTCGTGTGCGCGCAGCTGGGCGGGTCAGTGCGGTACAACGGCCGGCTGCTGGACGATTTTGTGCCGGAGCACACCGCGTCATATGTGGACCAGGAGGACAACCACCTGCCCACGCTCACCGTGCTGGAGACAATGTGCTTCGCATTTGACTGCCTTGTGGTGCGTCCATCTATGCCTGTCTCTCGCACGCACACACACACACACACACACACACGCGCGCGCGCGCACGCACGCACTGCGTCTAGGGCCTGCATTCAATGCCTTGGATGCTGTGTCTGTGCTGTGTCTGAGCAGAAACACCAGTCCACCGAGGCACTTGCAGAAAGACACGCCTCCATACGGGAGGCATTGCAGTATGGTATCACCTACTTCAAGTCGCAGCTGGGCCAAGGTGCCGAATCCCCCCTCTCCGCCCTCCTTTTCAGTCCTATTCCCAAGAGTAGCGAGCATATTTGCTTGTCGCTGGACGGCTGGGACGACTCACATGCGCTTGTGACGGTGGGGCTGGCAGGTGCGGTGGATCTGGAGGATGTGAAGGTGGCCACTGAGCCGTGCTTGGAGGGGGGCACAGAGGTGGACCCAGAGGCCATGCAAGCCAAGCTGGACATGCTGACAGCGCTCATGGAGGTGGTTAACGAAGCGGACAAGCATGGCAACAAATCGCACGATTTGCGTGTCTATGCAACGCTTTATTATCTTGGGCTCAACGGTGTGTGCCCCGTCCTCCACTGACGCAAGCCCCGCCAACCCAGCAACGGCTAGCGGGCCTCTTAGCCCGGCCACAAGCGCCCTAAACCAATACCTGTCCAATCCGCATGCTGACATTTACCCCCTCCCGAGAAAAAAAGAAGGGGGGGGGGGGGGGGGGGGGGTAAGCATGTTCTTTCAGGCAATGTATGTATTTCCTTGAGTTTACATGTTCAGCTAGTAGTATTGTTTCCTGCCCCGTACTTGTACCGGTATCTTTCCTCCTGATGCTGAATTCCTTTGCGTCCTCGTCCTCAGTGTGCAAAGACACCGTGATTGGCAATGCCCTGCTGCGCGGCATCAGCGGCGGCCAGCGCAAGCGTGTGACGACAGGCGAGTTCATGGTGGGAGGCACCACGGTGATGGCGATGGACGAGATCTCCACAGGCCTGGACAGCGCCACAACGTTTAGCATCAGTCAGCACTTGTGCGAGGCATGCCGCGTTCACCAGAGCACTTATGTGATCAGTCTGCTGCAGCCGCCGCCTGAGACGGTCGCCCTGTTTGACGACATCCTGCTGCTGGGCGAGGGACGCATTGTGTACCATGGCCCGCGCGAGGACGTCCTGCCCTTCTTTGAGTCCCTGGGATTTGAATGCCCGCCCCGCAAGGACATGGCCAGCTTCCTGCAGGAGGTCATGACGTTGGTGGGGCAGCATGAGTACGCATCGCAGTCCCTGCGCGCCTCCAAGGTGACTCCTTGCCCGCACCTCGCCCAAGGACACCCTCACCATACACACCGCACAACCATCCTCTCCGCCCCTTCCCACCTCTTCACATGTGCCACCACCCCGCTGATGCCCAGGTCCTATCCCTTCTGCGGTTGGCTCTTGTGGCCTCTAGTCTACTCCCGTGCCGTTTAGGATCAAATCCCGCCAGCATGCATCCAGTTCTGGCATGCTATGGCAGCTACTCTAGGCTCTGCATGGACGCTGTGCTGATTGCCCCTGTTCCTTTATCCTCACGCGCATAAACAGGGCCTGGCGCCCGTAGACTCAGCGGCCGCGCCGCTGCTGCCGTCGTCGGACGACAAGATGCTGGTGAGCATGGAGGAGATGGAGCAGGCATTTGCAAAGAGCGCAATCGGCCAGGTATCCCCCCCCCCCCCCCCCCCCCCCCCTCCCACTCATCCCCCCTCCCCACGCGAGGGGAGCGGGGGGGTGGGGACAGCCAGCGGCTTAGTACTGCCAAAGCTGGTCACAGCAGACAGAGGCTTCTCCTTGGCTCCCTCTCCATCCTTGTGTCCTTTTGTCCTCGCTGGCACCTGGCAGCACGTCGTCCTGGCCCTGAATAAGCATATCACAAAGCCGTATCAACGGTTAGAATTACAAGCTGTGGCTGCTGTCGCCGAGGAGGCTTGGTGGGCCTACTCATGCCTTCACATGGATTCCTGCATTCTCTCTGTATCTTGAGGCACCGGGCCTGGTACAACCATGTCATCCACTGAGCAGCGGCATGCTGCCCGGGTATCGCTAGCATACGAAAACACATGCTGAGGCATAATCTCCCTTCGGCATAACCCCCACAGAGCATTGTTGCGCCGGTCGCGCTGTCAAGCGTTCTCTCGCCTGCTGGAGCCCATATAGCTCTGCGGCAAGTGTGTGTTTCATCGGTACCGAGCGCTGCGGAGCTGCAGGCCAGCGTTTGGTTCACCGATCCCAGAGCTTCCCTAAATAGTAGCGCTGCGTACACAGCCTGGACATGTTGGTCCCTTGCGACTGTTGCGACTACTTCCCGGGCCTGAGCTTCTCCTGTGTTTGTGTCTCTGTGTGTTCGGCGAAGGCGCTGCAAGCAGACTTTCAGGCGGCGGTAAAGGCTGGCGCCACCGGTGACTCAAGCAAGGGCTCTGCAGCCAAGAAAACCGCAGGCCTGGGGAGCACTGGTATCTCCGACACCACCTACGCAGTGTCCTTCATGACCCAGCTGTGGGTTGTTCTCCAGCGGCAGATTACGCTGATGCTCCGCAACCGCTCCACCACCATCGGCCGCCTCATGCAGTGCATCATCATGGGCATATTCACCGGTGCGTCTTTTAGTCCCAATGCTGATTGAGTTGCCTCATCCATTTTCTGGGAGACTCTTACTGGCCTGGGATTCGGTTCATGAGAAGGGTTTTGCAGCATGGACTGGCGCCTTGGAGAGGCTCTCACTGGAGCCCCTGCCGTGCATGCACTTGCAGGCCTGCTCTTTAGCCAGCTGGAGAAGACCGCCGTCAACTCTCGCTCCTTCCTGGGCGTCCTCTTCACGGCTATCAGCTTCCTGGCCATGGGCAACACCTCGCAGGTGGCTATCATCCTTGGTGGCAGAGAGTGCGACCCCTTTCTCCCCTTGTTCCCCCCTCCCAGCCCCGCTCTTTCTGCCTGGCAAACCGACATTGCCCTTATGTACCCAATCACGCGTGTGTTCAATTACTGTTCACCCCATGAGGGGCCTTGTCACCATGACAGCATACCTCTGTACACATTGAAGCATACATAGTGCAGGTTTCTTTCGCATCTGTTGCTCTTACTCTGAAAGGCTGTGGGTGCAACGATGCTGCATCAGTGTTCCAGAGCACTACCGGATGTGACTAGCAGATGCGAGGCATCATTTGCGAGGCGCTGATGGGGACCTGCTGACACTTGGAATGCTGCCTACGCCAGGGTCTTCTTCAAGCATCGAGACAACTTGTTCTTTCGGAGCATCACTTACGTGATGTCCATGACCGTCACACAGATACCAGTCACAGTTCTTGAGGTTTTCTTCTACATCACGCCCGTCTTCTTTCTTGCCAACCTTTACCTCAGCGCGGCAAGCTACTTCACTCTCTGGCTCATCTGCTTTTGCACCTCGTGTGCTCTCGGCTCCACCTTCCGCTCAATTGCATCTTTTTCCAAGGTATGCCCCCTCACCTCGTTGCCGTCTTATATGGCAATGCCTATCAGCCCTCACTGATCCCGCCTTGAATGCTGCAGGACATGGTCATGGCCAACTCAATGATGTCGCTCATCATCCTGATGCTCATCCTGACGTCCGGCTTTTCCATTGTGAAATCCGCCATTCCGCCCTGGTGGATCTGGATCTACTGGATTAGTCCCTTTTCTTGGGCGTTCCGCGCCGCCGCGCTCAACGAGTTCATGTCAGAGGACCCCGCGTGGAGGGCAGACAGTGGCGTTTATAACAATGCCTGTGGTGGGAATTGCACTGTGGGAGAGCAGGTACGCTCATGCCGCCCAAGCCCTGTCGCACACTGCGTTTGTGGAAGCTTTCAACATGGCATGCTTCTCTTGCATCACGCCCTGTAGGCACCTGTCTGATTGTTGTCTGCCAACACTCCTGCTACAACATATCCACCCCCCCCCCTCCCCAACACACACACACACACACACACACACACACACACACACCTTGCAGTAGTACTGGGATGGCTAGCCATGATGCCGTTTGTCTTGAGGTTGATGCATGACTCACTGTTTCTTGCTAATTGTGCGCAACATGCCATGCGCACCAAAGTCCCACCAATTGCTCACGGTATCCGTTGGCTAAGTTGATTCCCCCCCCCCCTCATCTGTCCCACAGGCGCTGCTGGGATTTGACATCCCGCTGGACACCAGCTGGATCTGGTACGGAATCCTGTACAACCTGGGCATCTTCATTTCCCTCATTGGTGTCTGCGCCTATGGCATGATGACCACACAGGCGCCGCAGCAGGTACGGCACGCGCATCAGTGGGAGAACCCACCGGCCCCTGCTCAACCCCACAGCAGTTTCCATCCTCATGCGCCCACCATTCCCCTGCCCCAAGGGCCTGGCAATGACCGGTTGTTTGATTCGGGAAATCGATGACATGCGCCGCCTGTTGGTATCCCTCATGATGATTTTGAGTAGGGGTTCTGTCCGTGCCGTGCGGGGATCACACTGCGGTGCTTTTGCCTGCAGGACGCCACCGTGGACAAGAAGGATGATGACACGCTGGACGACGCCTCGATCAAGCTGTCCAAGGCCTGCAAGGCCGCCAAGTCAGGCACGCCCCCGCTCGCCGCTTTCACGGCAGCGCAAAGCACACTAATCGAGGGATGCCTCACAGCGCTGGCCCGGCCTGACTTGGCTTGGATGCTCGGCTGCAAGCAGGAAGCGTGGCTGACGGCAAGGAGGAGCCAATGCCCTTCCAGCCGCTCACCCTGGTGTGGCAGAACATCCACTATTTTGTGCCTTTCCCAAAGGGGAAGGACGCGCCGAAGGACACGCCCGAGGAGCTGGAGCTGCTGAAGGGCATTACAGGCTACTCACGCCCCGGCACGCTGACCGCCCTCATGGGCGGCTCTGGCGCAGGGAAGACCACCTTCATGGACGTTGTCGCTGGCCGCAAGGTGCGCCCCACACAGCCACCACACACAGACACAGAGGCAGAGGCAGGCAGAGAGTTGCAAGCTACCCTGGGTGATTTCTTGTTTTAGTTGGGGCAAGGGAGGTATGGTACAGTGCCGCTGGTATGATAAACGCTACCGAGCATCCGGTAAATCCCAAACCGGGCATGTGGTTGACTTTGGATGCGCATTCCCGAGCTGTCTCGGCCATGGGAGGAATGGCTTCGCATAAGATAGATATTCACCGGGCTATGCAGTGCAGCACTGAACAGTACCAGACAAGTATGTGTGTGCATGTGTGTATGTGGGTGTGTGTGTGGAAGGGGGTGGGGTCCCCTATGCATATGTGCGCTTTGTTTTGAGATGAGGCAGTGCCTCAAGATTGAAAACTTTCCTTGAGATTAGAGTTGGCTGCTCGGCGCTGCAAGTGCGAGGGCTGGCCCCACCCGCCCTTCTCGGACTTGTCCGAGCCCCATGATGCGCGGCCTGGCGTGTCCTCGGTGTGACGAGCCGAGCGTAGACCGAGTCGCTGAGGCTGTTGCCTTCTGTCTTTGTGCCTGCCAGACGGTGGGCCGCATCACGGGCGACATCCTGGTGAACGGGCGCCCCAAGGAGCAGTCCACCTGGGCGCGCGTGTGCGGCTACGTGGAGCAGATGGACATCCACATCCCGCACTGCACCGTATACGAGGCGCTCACCTTCTCCGCGCACCTCCGCCTCGAGTCAACCACCAGCAAGGTGTGACCACATCCGGGGCCCCAGAAACGACACCTGTGCGCGTGCGCCCCTACCAGTGTGTCAGCGGCCCCGCAGCTGACAAACTCGGCATCCAAATCCAGGCCCAGGTGAAGAAATTCGTGGACGAGACGATGACCATGGTGGACCTCTGGCCCATCGCTGGCCGGCAGATTGGCACCCCGGGTGCGGCCGCGCTGCCCCTGCTGATGCTACCTCCTATTCATGATTCATGATTTCCATCCTGGCGCCCTGTGCCACCCGTCTGCTTGCAATCGACCCCTTCACTTGTCTGAGTTGCCTCCTTTCCCTTGATTGCGGCCCCCTAGACTCTACTAAACCTAAACCCCTGGTTCCGTAAACACACGATCCCTTCTCCGTTCCAGTTCACAGGGGTAAGCCGGCCATCAAGCCCGGGTAGTGATTGGCCTCCGCCGATGCTGAATCCCTGCATTACCCAATTTGCTGAGCCCCCCCCCCCCCCCCCCCCTTCCCTGAACGCCCCAGGTGGCGCTGGCCTGAGCCTGGAGCAGCGCAAGCGTCTCACCATTGGCGTGGAGCTGGTGGCCAACCCGGGCGTCATCTTCATGGACGAGCCCACCAGCGGCCTGGACGCCAAGGTGAGCAGGCAACTGAGTACCCGCCCAGTGCACCTGCAGCAGCGCATTGACGATCCTCTCCGTGAACCCGTCCCCAGGCCATCAACCTGGACATATGCTGCTTTTGGGGTGTTGATGTACTCAAGTTGAAGTGTGAACCAGTGTTTCCTCTGTGAGGGCACCGCGCCGCGATCAGCAACTGACTCACTGCCCCCCCTCCCCCCCCCCCCTCCCCCCCCTCCTGCTTTGTTATTGTTCAGGCGGCCGCAACTGTGGTCCGCGCGGTACGCAAGATCGGCACCAGCGGGCGCACCGTCATGGTGACCATCCACCAGCCGTCGATCGAGATCTTCGAAGCCTTTGATCAGCTGCTGCTGCTGCAGAAGGGCGGCTACACCATCTACTTTGGCTCCATCGGCGAGGAGTCCAAGGACCTGGTGCGCTCCCGACCCTGCTGGGACAGGATGTCGCTCACATGACCGTTCCGCGCGTGGGGTTGATTTTCATTCATGCATTTTCATTCAACATCCTGCGGCACGATTGATGCGGGAACCCGCCCGCCGCGCTGCAGATTGCGTACTTCCGCGGCTTTGACGGCGTGGAGCCGGTGCCGGACGGGTACAACCCTGCCACCTGGATGCTGGAGGTCAGCGGCGGCGCCCCGCAGACGCTCATCCAGGCCGCGCCTTACAACTTTGCCGATGAGTGGGACAAGACCGAGACCGGGCGCACCATCGCCAAGGAGGTCCGGGGCAGGGGCACCCTCCCGGCGCCCTTACCTCCCCGGCAACGAGCCGCTTTCATGCGAGCCGCGCTCGTTCCCGGCACCGCGCTGAGCATTGCGCTTACTTGCCCGATCTCCTCGATCTCCAGGCTGAGGAGATCCAGGCGAAGAACTTGGCGGAGGACAAGGCCGTGGCGGTGTCTGGCGCCTACGCGCAGAACTTCTGGGTGCAGCTGGCGGAGCTGTGGGGGCGCTCCAGCATCATGTACTGGCGCAACCCCTCCTACAACCTGGTGCGCCGCCGGCGCCGCCCGCCCCCCCCCCCCCCCCCCCTCCCCTCTTTTTGCCTCCACTTGCGTACTGTGACAGGGCAGTGAGCGATGCCTTGGTGATTGCGTACTGCTGGTGAGAGGTGGCAGGCCACCAGCGAAGTCCCTTGATGTCACAGAGTCGCTATGTGTACTTATGAATCCACCCTCCCCTGGCCTGCCCCTCCTCCCCGACACCCCCTTTCCGTGCAGACCCGCTGGGTGCTGGCGGTCGTGTACGCCCTCCTCTTTGGCTCCCTCTACTGGCAGCAGGGCAACCTGCCGCAGCTCTCAAAGGCCTCGGAGGACGGCGTGCTGGAGTTTTCGTCCGTGAGCAACATCATGGGTGAGGCGTCACAGCCGACCTGCCGCGGACGCCCCATCGCCGTGCCTGCACGTGCAGAGGGCAGGGGGCAGGGAAAAGGGCGCGTGGAGACAGGGAGCGTGCTGAGCGGCGGTGTGTTGCGCCGGCTTGCAGGTATTTCGTACGCGTCGTGCCTCTTCATGGGCATGCAGAACCTGCTCACCGCCATCCCCATTGTCTCTCTGGGCCGCTCTGTGTTCTACCGCGAGCGCTCGGTGTCGATGTACGGAGTGCTGCCGTACGCCATCAGCGCCGCCCTCATCGAGCTGCCCTACATCATCCTCCAGGTGCGCACACCGCCCGTTTCATCGGTCGCGTGGCGCGGAGGGAGCCATGCCCCCGTGCGTTTGCCGGGCGCCCGCGTACAACCGAGCTGATGCTGCCGCGATTGCTTGCTGCCCCACCTGTAGGTCATCCTCTTTGTCCCCATCATGTACGCGATGGTTGGCTTTGAGAAGAATGCGGGGACGTTCTTCTACTGGATCCTCATGTTCATCTGCTCGCTCAGCAACTTCACCTTCTTTGGGCAGCTCCTGGTTTACATGACGCCCAGCCCCATGCTCGCGCAAGTCCGCCCCCCCCTCCCCCCCCCCTCTCTCGCTCACACTGTTCCCCCCCCCCCCCCCCCCCCCCCACCCCCTGTCCCCCCTTCCACACACACACACACCCACCCACCCACCCACCCACCCTCCACTTTGGCCGGTGTCCTGAATAGCTCCTCCGGCGCAGATCCTGTCCGGCGCGATGAACTTCTTCTGGAACATTTTCTCCGGCTTCAGCATCCCCTACAGCCAGATGCCTGTGTACCTGGCCTGGATCAACCGCGTCTCGCCCACCACATGGGTCATCTACGGCCTGGTCGCCTCCCAGCTGGGCAACTCGCAGTACCTGGTCAACGTGTACGGGGAGATCATGACCGTGTCCAGCTTTGTGGAGAGCTTCCTGGGCTACGAGTACGACTTCCGCTGGTACTGCGTCCTCATCGTCTTTGCGTTTGCCACCTGCTTCATGTTCTCCGCCGCCGCCGCCCTCTTCAAACTCAACTTCAACATCCGCTGAGGGCCACCACGCAAGCGACCCGGGTGCTGTGTCAGCGCGCCGCTGGGCTTTTGGGGTTATGTATATATTTTCAGGTTAGGGAGTTTGCGAGAGGAACTACGCAAGCGATGATGCTGAGAGATTTTTGAGCGCTACGACCAGGAAAACGTGGCATCATTGCGTAGCGGCTCGAGTTGCCGTGCTCATCATTGTAAAGCAAGCATGGTTGACCTCCCCCTCAAAGCTTCAACAATCAAATTATGTTTGACACCGTTCCTCGCCGCTTCACGCGCCCCTGTTGCGGGTACCCAGCAAGTAGAGGCGTCCGGCTTGTCATCCCGTCTGCCCTTGGCTGCGGGTTGCGGGCGATCAGTGACAGCGAACCACCACTGTTGGGTGTTTACTGCAATTGAGCCGGTGGCCGCATGACTCCAGTAGGGCGGATCTGGCGCGTGCCACCCAGGGACATTGACAAGAATAAACAGCCAATATAAGGCAATTTGTGATTGTTGGTGGGAAGCCCTTCATAGTAACACCATGGCGGCTGAGTGCAGAGCCCTACACTGCCATATTGTTCAGTGATGTATGCGCTGATAGGGTACATCTATCTCATCCGCGTGGCGGCCGCGTATCATAACGCACTGATGGTGAGCGCAGCGCCATCTGATCGCCAGCAAACAGTCAATGGAAGAAGTGCATATGCAGCACATGCTGTGTATAACTGTACAAACTCTGTGACGGAAGTATGCTGGAGTCTGGGGTCAGGGGTGTGGCACCGCATGTGTGATACGTTGCTATGAGTTTGAAACGTGGGAATGAGTGATCAGCAAGCTTCGGCAACTCATCAGCCACACCAATTACCAATTTTCCACAACCGCAATCCCGGACAGGGATCTCAAGCACCCCGCATTAATATGCATGTACTATGCTCCCCTTCTTTGGTTGATGATGATATCCCTGCTGGGCCGGAGGAGTTATTCCGAAGTTTAATGCCTAGGAGCGTCACGCCGTAACGCAGCCGTCTAAGCATATCACCATCGAGTAAAGGTTGCGTCGTTCACTCGCCTGCTGATCACACTGATCATCCTAACAACTCCAAACAAGCGTATATTTGAAACAGTTCTCTTGCTTGCACCAGTACAATTATGTGCAAACGACATTTAGATAGCACAGCATGCGCATGCACCTATAGGGCGCGCACTGACGATATTTACTCATCATCAAGAGTAACGCCATCGCAATCCAGTCTTGTTTGAGCAGCGTGCTGACATGCTGCATTGTATACATAACATTTGTCGCGGAGTCGCTACCGAGCAACATGTTTATGGCAGTGGTCCCATTCTCATCGTCAACATCAGCATGTCAGCTGTCAATCGGTTACATTGCTTAGATGATGGAATTTTGCTACATGCTGCGCGTGAAAAGTATTATCGCAAACCGGTACTGGTACAGGCGCTGTACATTGTAGGATTGTCCTGATTCAATCGTTGGACTGATGATATCGTTGGACTGATTCAATCGTTGGACAGATGATAGATATGACATGTAGCGACTATATGCATACCGCGATTCTACGCTCGCGATGTATTGAAGGCATACGATGTGGATGGGTTCGCCATTATCTTTTTTCAGCAGCATGCGCGCAGCGCTCAAACGATCGGCGGAGAGGGCGGGTAGTGTGATCGCAAACTCGCTAGATCGCTGCAGAATATAAATTAGAAATAGCCAATGAAGAACTGGTGCAGGGCGTGGTCGTTAGTCGCTACCTCGGTACCGGTAGTATCTCGCTGAGATAATTAATGCTCTTTTGTCGTGTCGGTCCTGTGATCCTGCCGGCTAGCAGCTACCGTACCTGTAGGAGCTAAACTTCTGGAAAGAACGAACGAACCAGCACGCTTCCGTATCGACAAGCATAAATATGAGCATATATATATGATACACTGTAAAATGCACAGTAGTATGCAATTAGCCTAGTAGTGGTATTTTGCCTGTGTATACATAGGTCGATACCGTAATGACCTGTGTGTACACGGGTCACCAATGATACCTAAAACCCGACACCTTGTTTGCACATGGGGCATCTGTGAAATGGCCTTGGTGAAAACATGTACTTGGGGCACATGTCATATGACCTGTGTACAAACAAGGCAGCGATGTTCGCACTTGGGTCAATTTCTGTGACATGTGTGTACACATGGCGATTTTAAGAGACCTATGTATACACAGGTCATGGTCAAAATGACATGTGTGCACACAGATCAATGCAAGTGATCTGTGTGTACACATGGCATACAAGGTTATGGCTGGCATGTGTTTACACAGGGCACCTAAATGCCATGTGTATACACAAGGCATTTTGACCATTACCTATGTATACATAGGGCATTTTCGTACATGGGTCTTAACATATATTAGTTGCATGAGCTAGCTGCAAAAGGCGATCAGGAAATCACCCCAATAGGCAACAGGAAACGTCCACTACAACAGTTGCGAGGTGGAAGCAGCACCAGACGAGGGTGCGGAATGAGCTCGGGCAAATGCATCAGACTTGGCTGTCTGCACTCCGGCAAAGAGAATGCCGCCCAAGGTACCATGCACGCAAGCAAAGACTCGCTGCAACAACCCCCGCCGCGTGCGCGATAGGTGATGGCGGAACTCAGCCGGCGGGCTGGCAACAAAGGTTCGAAGAGCCTAGACGGACTGACCACGAAGGAAGCATGAAGTCGAGGCGGAAGGACCGCCAGGGAAGTTGCGCAAAGCAAGTAAAATCGCGAAGATGTAGACCACCGTTTAAGCGGATTTTCCGAGGCGGCCGCGGTCCTCAACCACAAAAGGGTAGTACTGTTGGAGTATGTGCTCTGACAGGTCCTTCTGGCAATCTACTGATACCAATATCAGTAGATGGCGTGCTGCGCGCGCGTCCGGACTTCACATCCGACCCGAGCAAGACAAGACAATAGTACTGTAGATATCGTAGATTACAGAACTAGTATCAGCAAGCTAGTGCGCGCGCCCCGCCCATCCTAATAGGCTCGGCCCGAGCAGCTGCTCTGCTCACTTCATTTGTCCCAGCAGCTCGAGCCCGGCTCGCTGCACCCACTGTAAGTAGCTCCGAGCACTTCCACCTTCCATCACTCATCGGTTGAGCCGTTCAGGTTATGGGCCCTCACACATTCTAGAAGTGTGCAAGTATATCTCGTCCCGGGCGAGATCCTCGAGCCTCCGAGGCCGAGTCGAGTCTCCGAGATTCGAACACAAAACTCCACTGTGCTTAGTTATTAGTTATTCAAAATTTTAGACAGACCTAGACAGAATTCGAACACCAGAGTCCTCATCTATACCACGTTCTCTTTGGCTGGCTTGTATCCCTGGTGACTTCTGCAGCCGCAGGATATCAGCGTCAGCCGGAGCGGGGTGTGGTGTGAGTGACGCGCAACGCACATACAGGCACCGGAGCTGCGGAGCGGGAGGTCAGACTGACTTCCACATTTTGCTACTTGGTCTGTGACAGCTGGCTATGCCGACAGAACGCGTTTCTCACTGGGGCGGCTGGGACAACATCGACATGGCAGACGACTCACCCACTCAACCAGGCAACACTCCTATTCCCCCGGGACTTGGCATTACTGTCGACACTGGCAAGTCTCTTCCTGGATCTTCCGATCAACCGAGACTAGACCTAGTGGCCAGGCTAGGGCATCAGATATCTAACCTGGAGCAACGACAAGACTTCCAGCACGGAGAGATGCAGAGCGAGATGCACGCTGTCACGGATCAATTGTCTCAAAGTCAGGCCGACTTTATGGCGGAGCAACGGGACCTGATGGCTGATGTCAGACGGATGTTTGCGTCCATGTCTCGACATACCCCGACAGCTGGACAGTCTCCGACAGCTGCGCCACCACCGCCACAGTCGCGAACCTCAGTCGATAGAGCTACCGGACGGACAGGCTACCTCGGCGTGTCCGCGCCTTATCGTGCACCCGCGAGACGCCAGACCATCAGCGCTGCGGACCTTGCGGATGGCCGCATCTGGGCCCGACGGGGACCACAACGAGGCATCGACCAGCTGGGTAGGGCACTGAAGTTCACACCACCGATGCTCCAGAGGAGCTCAGACTTCACAACGTGGAAACATCTTTTCCTATCCTTCATCAACACTTCTGTGCCGGAGGTGATGGAACAGATGATTCTACTTGACCCGAACGATCCCAACATCGACCCACAGCTTCAATCATACCTCTACCACACGCTGATGCAGATCGCCCAGCACCACCCGAGTGCCACCTCGGAACTCAAGAACCTCTCTCAGTCCACTGCGGTCAGCCGGGGTGCGATAGCATGGGACAATATGTGCCATCGTCTCGACAGACAAGACGTGCACCACACCATGTCACTGCTCGACGAAGTGAATCGCACACTCGATAAGAACTCGACGGAGTCACTTGTCGACTTCCTCGACCGCAAATGGGAGGCTATCCATGCATACGACGCAGCTATGGAGGTCACCGAGCAGCTCCGCGACTCCTTACTGATACCGACAGTGCTCAATGCACTTCCCGCAAAATACGATACTATCAAGACAGTCGTCGCAGGGAATGTCGACTTACATCGGTGTACTGCGGCAGAGCTGTTCGCCGAACTCCGTGTCCATGCCAAACTGTGTTCCACACCAGCTCCTGCAGCTCCCGCACCTTCGGTGGGTACTGCGGCATTTCTCACAGCTCAGAACCCGCCTAGGACTGCTCGCAGGATTCACAAGTCGCCATGGATCGGCAAGTGTGGATCTTGTGGCGAGAAGCACCTAACTAGCCAATGCACTGCGAGTGACTCGGTTATTCTGACTTTTCAGCGCGCCAAAATCAAGGCCCTGAAAATCAAGTACCCCGGAGACTCTCAGACTAAGGCGTCGACTGGTGCTGCTCTCGCGGCGTTCGAGGACGACAACACTGCAGCTGTGACCGACCAACCGAGCGACGACACCGACGCCGGCGACGAGCTGACCCTCGAGGAGGAGGAGATGCTTCTCAGTGGGGTGACCACCCTTACCACTGCTCCCCCAACCCTCGTGGCATTTTTCTCAAAACTGAGTAACGCCCCAAGTGTCAGCCAAGCATGGATCGCAGACTCTGCTTGCGCTCCCCAGAATGTCACGGCACATAAATCCAACTTCGAAACATTTTGAATCGAGTCGAACAAGGGCGAACTTGGTGGCGTAGGCACCGTCATCGAGGGCAGCGGCACTGTGGCTATTAGGGCAACACTCACCTCTGGTGGCTACTGCACTTTGCGAATGCCAGTTGTTTATTGTCCAGCCCTGCTCAACACGAATTCCATGGGTGCAGGCAGACTACTCAGCGTGTCATGGCTACAGAAACATCTACCTGGTACCATCCACTTTCCGGGTGGAACTGATTATGGCACTGTGACCATGGACGCAGGAGTGGTGCGCCTGAGAGGCTACAACGGCCTTTACCTACTAGACCTCGCGCCAGCGGATGGAGCTGCTCCTACCCCTGCTGGACAACAAGATAGCATTGCCATGCTTAGTACTACAGTCAAGGACTCTGCAGTCATGTGGGGCAAGAGATTAGGCCATCCCGGCATGGGCACAGTCCATGCACAACATCACAATGGTGTACCTGCTGTACCTGCCTTTCCTACGGATGTAAGGAATCTCCCCTGTCATTCCTGCCTACTCAACAAAGCAACAACCGCTATTGCCAACCGAGAGCCTACAACCCTCCCTGATGCATGCTGCAGCCAACTCTCTGTTGACACACTGGGTCCTATCCACATCACATCACCAGGTGGCTATTGCTGGACTATCAGCATCATTTGCCGCCTATCGAGGTTTCAGTGGCACAGACATCTGAGAACCAAAGAGGCAGAAGTGCTGACAGCCATGCGTTCAATGCTAAATGAGGTCAGACACTATTACCTCAAGTACTGGGCAGAGTCCAGTGGTCCGTTTGCTCCCGAGGTCCGCTTTGATCGCGACTCCATCTTCGAGACAGATGCGATGGACGCTCTAGTAGGTGGCATCGGGGGACGTACTGAGTGGACAGCTCCGTACTACCATCATCAGCATGGCAAGATTGAGAGGCCATGGCGCACCATCAGGGACAGTGCCACTAGTATGATGGCAGACATGTCAGTGCCTAGCCGACTGTGGGCAACCGCAATCAGCACAGCGTTCTGGCTGAAGAACCGGCGTGCTGTCACAGCGGCTGGTAATTCGGATGGCAGACAGACACCGCTCTCTGTACTGACCAAAGGCAATGTTGATTCACATATTGACAAAGCCAGAGTCTATGGCTGCAAGGTGTTTGTCAAGGTCCCTGATGGCACTCGCAAAAAGCTAGACTCCAAGGCCTGGACTGGCATCTTTGTGGGCTACCCTGGCAGCGCACCTGGGTGGATGGTCTTGAACCCCGCCACATGCAGGGTCACTGTCAGCGTCCATGTCCGTTTCCTCGAGAATGAGAGCGGCTTCGCTCCGGATCCACACACTGACAGCTCCATCATACTTGAGGCTGAGGAAGAACAGCCCACGGTGGAGATGGATCTAGATGAGCAACACGAGCACCCGGCGTAGACAGCCATCAGTGATCAGCACAGCAGACCCATCCGGGAGAGACGACCCCCAGCTCGGTATCATGCCATGATGGCATGCGGCAGCATCTGTTTGGACCGTGACCCATCTGACCCCCAACCAGATTATGCCAGCTATCCTCCAGACCCCAGCGGCGAGAGCAACATGCAGCAGACAGTTGCACTCTTGAGTGCTGCGGGCATACCTACACCTCGCAACTTCAAAGAGGCGATGAGCCCTTAATTCCGCGACCTGTGGAAACCAGCCATCCACAAGGAGTATGAGGGTCTGATGGCCAACCGTACATGGGAACTGGTTGACTGCCCATCTGGTGCGACAATCCTACCCAATCAGTGGGTCTTTGTGGCCAAGGCAGCACCTGATGGCACCATGGACAAGGGAAAGCCAGAGCCGTTGTATGTGGCAACTACCAGAAAGATGGCGACACGTGCAAGGAAACATACGCACATGTCATCCGCATTTCCAGTCTGCGGGTCTTCTTCACCATCGTGGCCGCCATGCAGCTCCACCTCCGGCAGCTTGATGCTGTGGCGGCGTACCTCAACGCTTCCATTCCGGCAGATGAGTATCTGTACATGCGACAGCTTCAGGGGTTTGATGATGGTTCTGGCAGAGTCTGCAGACTTCTCAAATGTCTGTATGGCCTCCGCCAGTCTGGCAGATACTGGTGCAAGCTGTTGGCCATGTGGCTAATCAGTGTCGGCTGGATCCAATGCAAGGCAGACCCATGCATCTTCATCCTACGGCAGGGATAAATCTACGCTGCCATGGGAGTCTATGTGGACGACATGGAACTGGCTGGCAATGACGACATTTGGTTGGACAGCTTTGAAACTGACTTGCGTAATCGGTTCGTGGTCAAGAGACAACACGACCCTTGGGTTATTGGGATGTCCGTGTCCTACGATCGACCCAACCGACGCATCACTCTCACACAGACAGCCTACATCAAGGAGATTCTGGAGAGATTCGGCATGCTTGACTGCAAGAAGTCCGACGTACCTATGGTGGCCGACTTCTGCAAACAACCACTTACCAGTGTCTCCGAATCACCCTTGCTGGACGCTGATGGTCGGTCACAGTACGTGCGACTGATGGGCTGCCTCATGTACGTCAGCACTTGCACTCGACCGGACATCACGACGGCCCTCAGTATCCTGGGCAGTGTTCAGAAGGAGCCACGTGTGATGCACATGACGGCGCTTAAGAAGGTGTTACGATACCTGAAAGGCACTATGCATCGTGGCATCACTCTGGGTGCCGACTCGATTGACAACCTGCGACTGGTCGGCTATGCAGATGCCGACTTCGCCGCCGACCTAATTCAGCGCCGATCCCGTGGTGGGTACCTGTTCCGTCTCGGAGATCACGGGGCATGCAGCTACAAGTCGGCCCTTATGCCCACGGCGACGCAGGAAACCGGTGGCGGCATTGCACAGTCGACTGTCGATGCCGAGACAGTGTCATTGGCACAGGCGATCAAAGATGGCATTCACCTCAAAATGCTCGTCTCTGAGATCCTTGGTAGTCCGGTGCAACCACTCATCGTGATGGAGGACAACCAAGGGGCGATCAGCTACGCCACAAACGCTGTAATCAGTGATAGGACGAAACACATTGATGTCAAGTGGCACTTTGTCAAAGACCATGTGGAGGCAGGCATAGTCAGGGTCAACTACATCGCCACCGACCTCAACACGGCGGACATGATGACCAAACCCCTGCCTCGACCTGCACTGGAGAAGCACGCCCGCTTTGCTATGGGCTGGTGAGCACACTCCGGAAGTGACGACGCCACACGGGTCCCGTTCTGGAACCCCCGGTGTACCGTCGAGGGGGGCTGTTGGAGTATGTGCTCTGACAGGTCCTTCTGGCAATCTACTGATACCAATATCAGTAGATGGCGTGCTGCGCGCGCGTCCGGACTTCACATCCGACCCGAGCAAGACAAGACAATAGTACTGTAGATATCGTAGATTACAGAACTAGTATCAGCACGCTAGTGCGCGCGCCCCGCCCATCCTAATAGGCTCGGCCCGCGCAGCTGCTCTGCTCACTTCATTAGTCCCAGCAGCTCGAGCCCGGCTCGCTGCACCCACTGTAAGTAGCTCCGAGCACTTCCACCTTCCATCACTCATCGGTTGAGCCGTTCAAGTACCGCTGAACACCCTGCACCGGGGCGGAAGACGCCCGGTCCGCCGCTAGCTTGTTGCGCTCCGCCTCGGTCGCCGCGATCCCCGGGGTGCACCAGCGGAGGTCGTTGCCCCAAGTGGGGGTCGTGGAGGACACGCACGCGAAATCGATAATGTAATCGCACGCCGGCCCCCCCCCCACCCCGCCTACGTCAAATCTGACGGCCGCGAGCGGTCCGCTGGGCGCAGCCCACTCGTCTCAAGGGTCAAATCGCCGACTCCCGAGCGGTCCCGGTCGAGCACCGCCCCCACTTCGATCGCCACGGAAGCCCACAGATTTTTCAAAGCGGTATGCATGCGGTGCTTGTAGCTCGCAACGGGGCAGATGGGCAGATGATCCACGACGAAATCCGTGGCATCCCGGTTCGAGCCATCCGTAGAGCGAAGCCATAAGGGGTCAATCCCACGTGGGGCCAGGAGATATGGATGTGTATATCCATATCATAATGTGTATCCATGCAGCGGCATCATCAATAAGCCTTTGCTCTGTTTTTTTCTTCAGTCGTGCTGACTTATAATGTCGATATGCGCATGCTTATATCTAGTTAATACTGAATTTGGATTGTTTTGATCAAGTTCTTTCTCGCGACGAACAAGCTGTCATAGTCAATACCCAACATCAGGAAAGGGCTGCCCCTGGCCAACCCGCATGAGGTCCACCAATTAAATAAAGCTCGTATGGTGGGGGCATTGTAGGCCACTGCGTGGCTATATATGTTAGTGTGATGCAACGGTATGTACTGATATTTCGTCAAGGGCACTAGTACACGGTTCGTGTTTCACAGGGGGTTGACACGACGCGCGTACAAGGACGCTAGCATGTATGAGATATGCGCTACCCGCGCCGATGTGCACGACGCACCACGTCCGTATTAATTTCAAGGAAGGGTAGGGCCGCATGCCCACTGCCGAAAAGGTGCTTTGGCATTATTACAAGCCTTTTTTGGGGGGGGGGGGGGGGGGGGGGGGGGGCAGAGAGCCTATAAGATGTAGACCCGCGAATTTGAACGAAGTGGTGGGGGGGGGGGGGGGCGTGGCTGTCGCGGCGCGACCCCATGGTAAGGAAAGTGGGGACAGACAAGCCCCCAGGTGCGTATAAGCACACGACGAAGCAACATGCGGAAGCGGCGCTACCCGGGATGGTTGCGTCGGGAACCGTACGCGAGTGGTGTCGTACAGGAGACATTACAGTGTCGACGCAGCTCCTCCAGGCGCTGCATGCGGGATCCATGCAGCTCCTCGGGCGGTACGGCATACTAGCACCGGACATATTAGCACCGTATTTGCGCCGTACCGCGCATGCTGACTAGACAACAAGGGAAAGGTAATCTCGACTACTAGTAGTCGTAAACATTTCAAGGAAGGGTGAGGCACATTGCCAACATATCTTGGGAAGGGATATGTATACCGCGGGCGTGCGGCGGGCGGGCGGGGGGGAATCGGACGATGTAGTTTGTAGCCAGCTCCACGCATCGACGGCTCGATGGCGTCGACAAGGTATCCGGGGGTTGCAAAAGCAACATGGGTACAATGTGCGGCGGCGGCTCGATGGCGCCGGCCAATTGCGTGCCCCGGCCGCGGAAGCGACCATGGCACATGGTGCAGTGACGGCCCGTTCACGCCGACAAGAAGCGTGCGCACGCCGCGGAAGCGACCGGGGCGCATGGTGCAGTGGCGGCAAGTCGGCGCCGACAAGCTGCGTGGCCGGGCGGAGCTGCGATAGCAACCGAGGCACATCGTGCAGCGGCGGGTCGATGGCGCCGGCCAACTGCGTGCCCGGGCCGCGGAAGCGACCGGGGCACATGCTGCAGTGGCGGTCCGTTGGCGCCGACCAGCTGCGTGCGCAGGCCACGGAAGTAACCGAGGCACCTTGTGCAGAGGCGGCCCGTTGGCGCCGACCAGCTGCGTGCCGGGGGCTACGAAAGCAACCGAGGCACCTTGTGCAGAGGCGGCCCGTTGGCGCCGACCAACTACGTGCGCATGCCGCGGAAGTGACAAGGGCACATGGTGAAGGAACGGCCCGTTGACGCCGACTAGATGCGTGCGCATACCGCGGAAGCGACCAGAGCACATGGTGCAGTGGCGGCTCGTTGGCGCCGACCAGCTGCGTGCGCATGCCGCGGAAGTGACCATGGCGCATGGTGAAGTGACGGCCCGTTGGCGACGACTAGCTGCATGCCCATGCCGCGGAAGCGACCGGGACACGTGATGCAGTGGGGGTCAGTTGGCGCCGACCAGCTGCGTGCGCATGCCGTGGAAGCAACCGACGCATTTTGTGTAGAGGCGGCCCGTTGGCGCCGACCAACTGCGTGTGCGGGCCGTGGAAGCAACCGACGCATTTTGTGTAGAGGCGGCCCGTTGGCGCCGACCAGCTGCGTGCGCGGGCCGCGGAAACGACCGGGCCACATTATGGACTAGCGGCATGTTAGCGCCGACCTGCTGCTACATGCCGGGGCTGCGAAAGCAACCGAGGCACCTTGTGGAGAGGCGGCCCGTTGGTGCCGACCGGCTGCGTGTGCAGGCCGCGGAGGCGACCATGGCACATGGTGCATAGGAGACGTGATGGCGCCAACTAGCTGAGTGCCCAAGCCGCGGAGGCAACCAGGGGGCACATGGTGCAGGAGCGGCGTTATATATACAGCGCCTTATCCAGCGAAGCGTCGATTTTTCGGCTATGAGCTTTATTGCCGTACGGGTACCAGTGTAGTGCAGCGGATCGGGCCTATAGGTGCATGACTAAAGCGCTTATCTACTGGAATGTACTACTAAGCACTATAATCCACCCACCCGCCCACCCACCCGCCCGCCCACGGTCCTTAATTACACAGCCGTCCGATTACGATCTCACGGTTGGGATGCTATGAGTACTGGTACTCGCTACTCGTTGCTGGTAATGGAAAAAAAACTCCGGTACTTCATAGCGCTGGCAATGCAAACGCTCGCTGCTGGTAGCGACTACTTCAAAGCGCTGGCGATGCAATTCATGGAACTGTAGGCCAGTGATATAGAACCCGTTCTTATTTAAAAATTTTCTGAAAAATCGACGCATCGCTGATTCAACTGTCAAGTTACTTCATATATAGAGAGCCCGGAGGCGGAATACGGTGGTGGCCTGACGGCGCCGACCAGCCGTGTGCCCGGGCCGCGGAAGCGACCATGGCACCTACATGGTTGAGTGACGGCCCGTTGGCACTAACCAGCTGCGTGCGCATGCCGCGGATTTGCGGAATCGGCCGGGGCATCGGGCGCACTGACGGCTTGACGGTGCCGCCCAACCGCATGCGCATGGCAAATGCTGGTGCAGTGACGGCCCGTTGGCGCCGACCAACTGCGTGTTCGGGCCGCGGAGGCGACCAGGGCACATGGCGCAGGGGCGGCTAAACGGCGCCAAACAGTTGTATGCGTGTGCCGCGGAAGTGACCGGGGCACATGGTGCAGTAACGGCCCGTTGGCGCCGACCTGTTGCGTGCGCATGCCGCGGAAGCGACCGGGGCACATGGTGCAGTGACAGCTTGAAGGCGCTGACCATCTGCGTGCGCATGCCGTGGAAGCGACCGGGCCACAGAGTTCATTGACGGCATGACGGCGCTGACCAACTGCGTGCCCGGGCCGCGGAAGCGACCGGGGCTCATGGTGCAGTAACGGCGTGACGTGCGCAGCCCGCGGAAGCGACCGGGACACATGATGCAGTGGCGGTCCGTTGGGGCCGGCCAAATGCGTGTCCGGGGCTGCGAAGGCAATCGAGGCACAACGTGCAGCTGCGGCACGTTGGCGCCCTCTAGATGCGTGCCCATGCCGCGCAGGCAACCATGGGGCGGCACATGGTGCAGGAGCGGCCTAATAGCGCCGACCAGGGCGGGTGCCCGGCGGCGGAATACTATGATGGCCAGCTGGCGCTGACCAACTGTATTCCTAGGGCTGCGATGGTCTGCCCGGTTGTGGCGCGGAGTAGCGCGTTGAAGCCGCGGGTCCCACCAGCGCAGGAACCGTTCCTGCCCGGAAATGACGGTCTACTTCACAGGCGAGCTGAACGCCGGCGGCATGAGGGGCTCTTGTGTCACGAGGCGTTAAGAGATTTCCCTCCGAATCAGTCGAACGGTTGTCCGTGTAGGACAGCACTGGTCGTCGGCGCGAATGAAGAGCCAACGCACGGCGCCCTCTAGACGATCGTCGACCGCCTCCCAGCCGGCGAGATATGTCCTCGAGCTAGGCGCGGGGAATCACTTCTGAGTGGCTTGTAAAACCAAAGACCTTGCACGTCACAAAGACGCGAGCTCTGTCGCGGCGCGACCCCATGGTCGGTGCGCCGCGACAAAGGAAGGTGGGGACAGACAAGCCCCCTGGCGCTTTTAAGCACACGGCGAGGCAACTAACATGCTTGAGCAGCGCTACTAACCCGGGATGGTTGCGTCGGGGACCGTACGCGAGTGGTGTCGTACGGGAGACAATACAGTGTCGATGTAGCTCCTCCAGGCGCTGCGGGGTCGATGCGCAGCTCCTCGGGCGGTACGGCATACTAGCACCGGACATATTAGCACCGTATTTGCGCCGTACCGTGCCTGCTGACTAGACGACAAGTTCGGGAAAGGTAATCTCGACTACTAGTATCCCGATAGTATAGACAAAGACACGCGACCACGACTACATCAATCATTTTCGCACTACACCGCAGAATGTTTATTGGTAAGCTGTAATACTCGTCTAGGGGAAGTTGGTCCTGCCAAATCGCGAGTCCGTAGGCATTTCGAGGTACTCATACACGTAGTGACGGGTACTTTTTACTACACCGCTTATTGCGGAGTAATTGAATTGAACAAAAAAAAATTAGGGTTTCCGTCGGAATTACGTTGATCATACGTTGATGTGACGCGATCTGCTTTTTCAACTGTGTGGGGGCGGGGGGGGGGGGGGGGGGGGGCGCGGTTTGCGCCGCGTACGAGTGGTCATCGACAGTGCCACTTACGAGTACCGGCCATGAAGCACTCGTATATGAGCAGGGTGCCGAGAAGTTAACACCGCCATAAGCCCATAACCCTACCTGCATAGCTATACTCGATTAAATGTATACACCCATACGCATACTGTCCACTCACTTATCGTAGCACGCCTACAAACACGCACCCATACTCATACTGCCCTCACACTTATGCTAGCACGCCTACATACTCTACTCATATTGCTCATCCGCACATACACGTACACCGTGTACATGTTACATGTCATGCATGCCCTCGGCAGTCATCACACGACCCCGATGACTCCATAATGACTCCAAGCCTAGATTGCGTATAATTATCCAAGCCTTGTGATAATGCTTGCATGCAACCGACCGCCAAGCCGGTAGTTGTATGAAGCAACCGTGTACACCATGGTACACTGCAACAAGCCTTTTGCTCCACAGCTTTTCCTTGCCTAAGCTAACGCCTCTCGCCCAAAGCTTCCATCTTCCGTGAGGACGGTCATTTTGTGTGGGCTGCATGCCGGGAATTTTGCGTGGCGTCGGCCGCGCAATCGATGATAGCCTCGTTTGCGATACGAGCCGGCGGGGGGGGGGGGGGGGGGGGGGGGGGGGGGGATGGATTTCTACGGGGGTGAATCGAAGGGATCAATTGCCGTTGACGACCCATTCGAAGAAGTCGGGGCGGACCAGTTTAGCGGCCCTGTGACCGGGTAGGACGGATTCTGGGATAGGTTCCGTGCTGAAAGTGGACTTCCGGCATGCGTTTTGGTGCGATGAGGTAGACAACGGCTCCTTGGGCCGCCCCGGGAAGGAGGGTGGCGGCATCATGGGAGGCCATTTCCAGGCGGGCAGTTGTATGTGGTAGAGGGGCGAGGTTTGTGGATGTGGCGGAGTTTTAGAGCTCCGTAAAGGACCGGGTCAAAGAGGACCACCGTCCGAAATGGTTGAATAGGGGCGATGGAGGGGGACGGTGGTGTCAGAGGGGGCCTTGTGCTCCTCCTTTATGCAACAACCACGGACGTGAGGACCACCGCTTTAAGGTTTTCCGGGCAGCGAGTGGTGCTTCTCATTGGCCACGGCCGTGCCTTATGAGGCGGCGTGCATAAGGGTCGAGGATGTTGGAGATCCACATGTGGTTCGATGGCCGGGATCCCCGCCAAGGCTGCGATGGCTATGTCACGCGTGCGCTAAGCGCGCATGGCGGGTGTGATGACTAGAGCGTCGACTCGGAGCTGCGAGAGGGATGGCCAGTTGTGGTGTACAACCTGCTTGCCGTCGCGGTGCGGGGTCTGCTTGCATGCGGATGATCTGTGCTATCAGGATTTCGTCGGGGAGCAGGGTGAGTTTGATGTGCCCGTTGTCATGTCTCGGGGTCCGGTCTTGCCGGCCACTTTCAGACGACGTTTGATGCATACATAGAGGTCTGTCGGGACGGTTGTGACGTAGGTCCATTTCTTTTTGTAGGTTGTGTAGGATTGCTGTGGCGTTCGGTGGCCGTGGTGACATCGTAAAAGGGTTTTGCGATGTCATTGAGCACGAGGGTAGTGGTTCCACGATATAGCACGAGGCGGGGGGGAAGGTTGTATTCGCCCATAATAAGGGTATGGTGGGGGCGGTCGTCGAGGGGTTAGTAGCACTTGCTTGTAGAGCGCCAGTGCGGCGGCGGCGGCGCCGTCGTCTGACGTCTGTCAGGGGCTAGGCTTCGAGTTTCAGCTTAAGGTTTATTATTCGGCCGCTGATGCTGGTCGTGAACAACCATCCTCCTTGTCGGGCCCCGCGGCCCAGGGTCAGTGAGTTTAGCTTTTCGTAGGTTTTCAATGAGGCAATGGTCTAAGGGCTATGCCAGACCTGCGATTGCAATTGGCGCAAGAGGTCAAGTGCTGGGGCGTCTTCGGCCGATGTCCCGGGGCGAACTTCACTTTATGTGGCTTTATTTTCCGTCCTCCGTACTTTCTTGCTGTGTATTCCCTGCCCGAAGGTTCAATACGGTCCTTACTCCCTGCTGCTGCTCCCAAGGATTATGCTGCATTGTAATTTGTATAAACATAAACCAAATAATATACCTGTACTAATAACCCATGCTGAAATTTCAAGCAGTTCTCCATTAATAGTGGTCCCCCCGGCCCGGCCGGCCCAGGTTTTTCCTCCCGCCCTACAACTGATAGTCGCTAGTCGCTACATATGATGATTACTTGTGCTAGCTGCAAAATTCAAGAAATCCATGCAGAAATCCAGAAGAAAATCCAGCTACGGGCCACAGGAGGCGGGAACCGCCTTGACAGCCACCGATCAGGCATCGCCACCAGCCAGCCTGCGCTCCACGCAGTAGGGACGCTCTCCCCAGCACACAATCCCGGGCCACTCCAAAGTCGCTACATATGGTCTCGGGTCATACAGGTACCGTAGCACAGAGCGCTGCGCACATCCAGCCTGCTTTGCGCGCTCCCCCCCGCCCCCCCGCCCCCCCCGCCTTCCTGCCTTCTCGCCAGCCGGAGACCCTGCAGTGGCTGCGTGGTTGGTTGCGGCCGAAGGACGGAGTCAAGCGTTTGCATCGGCGACCAACGCCCTTACTATCTTGCGGCGATGGCGTCGTCACCGGAGGGCGAGGTGCCGCTTAGCGCGGACATCCGCAACTGGGTGCTAATCCCTCTCACACTGGCCAGCATCCTCATGGACATCCTGGCGCAGCTGGCACAGCGGGTGAGATCCCTCGGGTCGTGCTGCCCGTCCTTAACCTTTTCTTCATTATCTCTCACTTCTTATACCATCCCCGGAGACGGGGGGGGGGGGGGGGGTGAGGCGGGGGCGGCGCCGGCGTCCTGGCGCGGGCTTCCATTGCTGGGCTGGGGCAGGGCCTGCGTCTCGGTGCTCACTGCCCCCCTCCCGCCTCCGGGTGGCACGCGGCAGGTGATGGCCAGCAGCAGCGCGCCGCCGGTGAAGGAGAAGCAAGAGATCGCGGAGGCGCAGTCGTTCGTGCGCGCTATGCGGCTGTGTCAGCAGGGCGGTTTAATCCCCGCGGAGGGCTACCGCCAGCGCAAGGCCTACTTCTTGGACGAGGTGGCCGTCCCCTGCCGGCGTCTCTGCCCCCCCTGCTTCCTCTGCCCCCCATCTGGACAAGGGTCACGCTTTACAACCCCCCCCCCCCCCCCCCCCCCCCCGGCCCCCTTTCCTCTGGACAAGTTATCTACAGATACCTTGCAGATGTTACAGTGCACCGGTATGTAATCGGTAATATGTTATCCGGCGATTTTCTTGAAGTATATCCAGATGAGTCTCATCTAACGGCTTATCTCGGGCCACCGGGTCCCCTCACTCTTGCTCCTGCAGCTGTTGAGCAGACAAGCCATAGGTGGGACTTGTATTGGACCATCTTGCTCATCGGAGGCCTGTATTGGAGCTAAATCAGTTTCACCCGTAGTTACATTGGCCTCATATCTATGCTACTGAACTTCAGAACAGGGTGTCTCTTACCTGGTATCTCACACAAGATAGGCTAGGTGAACCTCACCTCAGGGGTGCTTATCAAGGTATGAGCG
The DNA here is from genome assembly GCA_006384855.1 of Tetraselmis striata. NCBI lineage: Eukaryota > Viridiplantae > Chlorophyta > Chlorodendrophyceae > Chlorodendrales > Chlorodendraceae > Tetraselmis > Tetraselmis striata. Next base: position 127,788 of record VCJN01002949.1, on the reverse strand, counting down.
CAGTCCGGCTGCTGAGAGCTGCCGCCAAGCCCCCCCCCCCCCCCCCCCTTCCTCTCAATCCGGCGCGGCATCTCTTACTTGCAGAAGAAGGGCATCTTCAAGCGCGAGGTGCAGCGCAAGTCGCAGCAGGAGCAGATGATGGAGAACCCAAACATGATGGCGGACATGATGAAGAAGAACGTGACGGGCATGCTGCCGCAGGTGCCCCGCCGCCCATGGTCCTCTCCAGCCGGCTGGCTCACTTGGAAATCCTCCGCCTCCTCCTGGAGAGGCAGAGGGATGGCGCTGACGGGCTGACGGTTTAGCCGCCCCCCTCTTGCAGATCCTCATGTGGAACTTTGTCTCCTACTTTTTCACCGGCTTCGTGATGGGAAAGGTGCCCTTCCCGCTGAGCCAGCGCTTCCGCGGCATGCTCCAGCGTGGCATCGACCTCGGCACGCTGGATGTGTCGTACGTCTCAAGCCTCTCGTACTACGTGCTCATGTGGAGCGGTCCGCCTCACTCCCCTTTTCCCCCACATCCGCCTACTTGGGAGCCTCTGGCTGGCTCTGGCGCTGACCCCACCCGCCCGGACGTCCGGATGTGCCGGCCCTGCAGGGCTGCGTGGCCTGCGCTCTCTCATCTTCCGTGGCCAGGAGACGGTGGACCCCACCGACATGATGGCGCAGCAGATGCAGATGGGGCTCGGCGCGGAGCCCGCCAAGGCCATCCAGATGCAGACGCAGAACCTGGAGCTGGTGCGCACCCCCAACGAGGGGTGAGCGGGGGGCTGAGACGTAGCGATGGGCACACGACGCTGTGATCTCAACGTACGGGGTACTGGAAACACTTTATGCTATTGGGATTGAAGGCCTTGGCACACACCAGGCACACACCAGCTGACGGGGCACGCGTATCAACCACAGCTTCCCTGATTTGCAGATGGAGCGAGGTCTGTGCACCACAAACACTTTAATTGTGTTGCCGCAGCTGGTCAGGGCGGAATGTCAATATCTAGTGTGTGTGTGTGTGTGTGTGTGTGTGTGTGTGTGTGTGTGTGTGTGTGTGTGTGTGCATTTAATCATGGGTGTCATTTATGGCTGCGCCCAACTTGGCTCCAAAAACAACGTCGTAGTATTGACAAGGCTGTGTAAAGGCACCGTTTTTGGTGACATGCGCTATGGTTGCGCAATTGTAAGGGTGACGTGTGCTGCTTGTGCGGGCTCAATCAGCGTGGTGAGATGGTGCTTTGAAGCCGGGCAACGGAGGTGACGTTGTCCTCCATGTTCCCGCAGTCGAAGCACGAGTGGAGGATGGAGAAGATGGAGGAGCTGACGGCCGCCATGCTGAAGGCCCGGCTCGGGATCAAGTAGACGGCCCCGCTCTGCTGTGTCCAGGAGCACCCAGAGTCTATCAGACACCTGCTTCCTATCTATTTTCTCCTGCTGCCCGCGCCGGCCCAGTGTAAACCGCATGGCACGCCTAGCCTGTTATGTGCTGTTATGTCCTGCCCCCCCCCCCCCCCCTGGAAGCGGGGTGAGCATACCTGCTCACGGGTGCTCAGTCGCCCTCTATGTCATGCCAGCTGCTTGCGCCATGCTGTCAGCGACGAATTGATATAGAAGCGGCCTGCTATTCTCTGCACTTGTCACACAGGCGGTATTCATGGTCTGACATCACTTGGTCACAACAATGGCCTGATCGCCCACTGCCTGTCTCCTTGACTGTCCTGTGTCTTATCTTGTGTAGTTAAGTCCTTACCAGGCATCTGTATCAGCTTTCCACTTCATATGTAAGATAGCATAACGTAGTCAGGCAGACCTCAGAGGTCGCCTGCTGCTGTCCGCATTAGCCCAGTGTAGACATATGGCGCATTTGGCCTGCTATCTGCTGTATGGCCCCGGCATGTGTAATCTCAAGTATGCGACGTTGGCCTCTGCACCTGCCGCCATGTCACACCAGCTGTGCTCGCTGTATGCCATGCAGTTGCTGACATGTCAGGGTGCACACAGACTTTCATTCTGCACATGTTATGCATTGATCAGCCGGTCATGACAATGGTATCATCGACGCCTGTCGGTTTCCTTCACTGTCTATCTGTGTGACCTATTCTCTAACTGTGCCATTGTGATCATCACATCTGAAAACTTTCCGCTGAGTATGTTGGTTAGCATGACGTTGTCAGGCACAGCTCAGAGGTCTTCTCCTGCAGCCCGCATCCCGCCGCTGCTAACAGATGGCGCGCCTGACCTGTTGGCTGTCCGCTCTGCTGCACCGGCAGCGGAGGCATATCGGCATATCTGCATATCCTCTCATGTGCGCTCAGCTGCCCGTTTGTGCCTGCTGTTGTATCACGCTAGCTGCCCTCGGTGCCCGCCATGCAGTTGAAGCCGTTGTAGGGCGAAACGCGGACTGCAACTCGCTGCACTTCAGCAGCGTAGCATCGATGGTCCCACGCCCGTCAGTCAAGACAAATGTCTCACCCACCCCTACCAGTCTCCTTGACTCCCCTTTTGTGTCTTTTGATGTTCCCCAAGGTGTCCAACTACATTTTTTTCTCTATATGTTGGCTAGCATGAAGAAGTCAGGCAGACCTCACACTTAATCCTGCAGCCTGCAGCTTCCTCCCGTTGCGAACATCTGGTGCGCCGGCTGGCCCGCCGGTTGCCCCGTCTTCTGCCATGGCAGCGGAATCCCAAATCCGAGGCCCCCATCTAATACGACGTTGGCCTCATGCTTGTCACCATGTCGCGCCAGCTATGCCCGCTGCTCGCCATACGGTTGACGGTGCCATCATGCCATGCTCATCAGATGGGAAAGGGAGTAAGGACGGCCTCCCTCTGCACTCCCGCACCACAGCACCAATGGCTTCGAATCAGCAGCCAGTCATGAAGAGTGCTGTCTTCAACCTGAGTTCGACTGCATATGCTATGTAGTGTGATCAGACGTCAGGCATCTCGCAGCTTTGATACGGGCTGTATAACTGCATTCTAGACAGGATGTGGAGCGGCAGCCTGTGATGCGCAACAATCATCATTCATACATTATTTACAACAGGGCAGCATGTAGCCTTATGGAATGGACCTTCCTAGCACGAGGAACCACCTAGTAATTGCTCCCGCAACATACGCGAATCGAACTATATAGTAGGCATTGCAGTGAGACGACTGCAATTGCCAATGGGTGAGGTGTGGCTGTCAGACAGTGATGCTATCAGAGTGACAACTGCTGCCAGTAATGCAGTGATGCGGTTGTGGTTTGTCTTATATTTCAATAATTATGTATGTGTGTGTGTGTGTGTGTGTGTGTGTGTGTGTGTGTGTGTGTGTGTGTGTGTGTGTGTGTGTGTGTGTGTGTGTGTGTGTGTGTGTGTTTGCATGTATATGTGTGTGTGTGTGTGGGCGTGTGCGTGTGCACGTGCATGCTGCTACTATTTATAACATCCACCTGAACATGGTGGATGATGTTTAACATATATTGTGAAATAAGGCATGCAATGGAAACTATGTACATATGCATAGCGGATGAAATTGATACTGAGTGTGGTGAAGGTGAAGATGTTTTTTGCTGCGGTATTCCATGGGTTGTTATCACGGTTTCTCTGAATTGACCCCATACACCCTCTGTGGTTTGTCCACACACACACAGACATTAAATACATATACACATAATTTCACTGAACTGCAATCATTGTGAGCATGGAGCTTGGCTGCTCAATTTTGGAGCCCTCTGACTTCAATGCCATAGATCCGTTGGATTTTGCGATCCATCAGAGGTCCAGAAATACCCTACCTAGTCTGTGAGTATTTGAGTCTCCGACCCTTGACTATGTTGTGTATCAGTCTGTGTTGACGTGTGATCCTTTGAGTCTTTTGATCTTTAAGAACCCGGAACTTTTATTTCCATGAATCCTTTGGTTTCTAACGAGTAAGTATGTATGCGAGTCCTTGAACCTGTGAACCTATCTATTATCTGTTAAATGTAGTGTTCTTTATAATCCGCGCAGCTTTTAATTAATCAGCATGAGAGCTGGCGCAGTCTGGCCGACTTCTATTTTCTGGAGGCCGATTGCGGAGGAGTGTTTTTTTTTTCCAAGCTGAAGAGTACCGACAGCATGCGGGGGGGCAGCACTCGCACGATGCGTAGAGTGCGACGGTTTCTGCGACAAGACGCGCGGTGCGCTTGGTAACGTCACTTCCCCCCCCCCCCCCCCCCCCCCGCCCCCCGGCCCCCCGGCCCCAGACGAAGCTCCAGGACGCCAGCACGGCACCTCTCCTAGTCAGCGAACAGGACAGCTCGTGCCGAACAGACTCCCGGGTCCGTGTGCCGAAGATCCATCCTGGACCAAAGATGTGAACTGGGGCAAGTATGGGGAAGGGCGTGGGTAGGGTACAATTTACCACTTGCACGACCCGTATAGTACCCTGTACAATAATTTGTACATGCACCAGTAGCGCCCGGGCGGTGCAGTGCAGGACGTCGCTGCCGTTTCGCGGCAGCCGAGATTGGCGCAGTCTGGTCCAGGTCGGTTCGATCAGAAAACGAGAGCAATAAAAAAGCTTTAGGCCTTGAAATAAAGATACCGCTGAAGTAGTTATGCCCTCCTTCACTGCCGACGCGTTTGTTCGGCCCGTCGCAGCCGCGTTGTCGCGACGACATGCCTGGCCGCCAGTGCTATGTGGCGGAGGGCTTCGCCACGGCGGCGGACGGGGGGCAGCTGGCGTGGCGGCTATCGCGCCCGTCGGACGACACTGGACGCTGTGGCGCACCGCTGGTGCTGCTGAACGGCCTCGCGAACGATGACTCGCAGTGGGGCGCATACTTTGCCGCCTGGGAGGACGCCCGCCGCGCCTTCCTCTATTGGGACTACCGCGGGCACGGCCGATCGCCTCCGGCCGCGAGGCCACAGGACATCACCATTTCGAGCCAGGCCAGGCAAGCGCTCCAGTCCAGGCGACCCCTCACTGCAATTCTTCGGACGCAAGTCCCAGAACTAACAACGTATAGAAAATGATTACATATCCCTCAGCTCTATATCTGGCGCGCCGCTGCCCTGCTGGGATGTTGGCATCATCTGGGCGGCATGCTGGCTGGGCAGGGCAGTGCGGATGGTGCAGGCCGCTGGGGTACTGATGGGTACTTGGAAGCACATCGCCGGGTTTCCGTTGCCAATCCCCTCATCAATCCCATTCTCTGCTTGCAGTGATCTTCAGGCGGTGCTGGCTGCGGCGGAGGCACAGGAGCCCAGCGTGGACCTCAGCAGCTTTGTGCTGGTGGCCTACAGCCTGGGCGCTCAGGTTCCCCCTCCTCCTCCTCCTCCTCCTCCTCCTTATCTTGCCTACGTTCCTCACTCCCCCTTACTAGGGCACGTGGCAACATGGGCCGTGCCGAGGCCTCTACCTGCGCCGGCGGCTTGCAGGTGGCACTAGAGTACTGCTCCCAGCTGAGTACGGCAGGCAGTGAAGGCCGCCAGGTGCTCGGCCTCATTAGCGTGCTGGGCACATCGCAGCCGCCGCTCACTGCGCTCTTTGGAAGGTGTCCCCCCCCCCCCCCCCCCCCCCACCGCCCCCACTCCTACACATTGAGGGTTGCCAATGCCCGTACACATTCGCCATAACTGGGTACTCTCATGCCAACCCGATGCGCAGGCGGACGGGAATCATGCGCTCCGCAATCTCGGGCCTGCCGCGCGCCATCGCGCGAGCCGCGGCAGCGCTGATTGTGAGCCTGCCGCGGGTGTCGTACTGGGTGATGGTGCATGCAGGGCTGGGCGAGGCCGGCGTGGACTATCCCACTGCGCTATCGTGGGCGCAACACATCGCGGCGCTGGATGTGGAGAGCGTGCGCGCCTTCCTGCTGGCGGCCGAGTCCCATCGGTGCGCGTGCTTACCTCCTCCCTGCCCATGTGCAATGGTGCACATGGCTCGGGAGACTGGAGGGGCATATGCCGATGAATACCCCGGGAGCACATGGCGTGCGAACTTAGAGCCCTGAGAAAGATGCCCTGACAACGGCATTGCCTGTGCCATATCCCACAGCCTTGACGATGCCAACCTCGCCAAACTGCGCTCCCCGTTGCTAATCATTGACGGCGGGGCAGACCTGTTTGCTCCGCGTGCGCACGCAGACCGCATGCTAGCTGCCCTACCAAACGCGCACATGGCTCACATGGCCCTGGCCTCGCACATGGGCCTCGCTGGCCACGCTCCCATCGTGCTCGCGCTCATCCGCGCCTTCCTGCGCGATCAGGGCCTGGATGCACCGCCCCGAGTTTCCGCCATTGAGTAGTCGCTGCCTTATTTATCCGTGAGGGGTGGACATTCAGAGGACCTCGAGCCAATGGGGAGAGCTACGCTACGCGTGTGAGATCTCCGGCTGGCAATGCGCCTACGCATGGGGGCAACCACATGGCGACATCTTCAGCTTGACTGGCACGAGGCCACAACCTCACTAAACATTTCCTTCCCATCCTCTGCATAATTGTTTTCATGCGCTACTACCCATAAAACACGCTGCCACCTTTGCGTATTACGCACCAGCGCATCGGAGCAGATCTGCAAACACAAACCCTTTGCAGTTCCAGCTTGTCACAGCCCCTGTCCCATGTGGCCATCCCACCAAAGCAGCTTGTACACTCTCGGCGCCCATGCTACTGGTGTGCCTGTTGTGTCATGAAGATGGCTGTATGTGGGTAACGCCGGAGTACGGCAGCATTGCCATAATCTGCGTGTAGCTCCCCTGTATGTGCTGCAGAGGAGGGGGGGGAAACACGCCAAGCGCAGGGCATCGAACGGGGGGCCCTGACCAGGCATCAAATCCCAGTCAGCAAGACATTTGCGAGGTGGTCTCACTCTGAAACTGGTCCCAGTTGAGCAGTTACTGAGTCAGAAGAACTGTTTCTGACTCAGTAGTAGAAACATTGACGCAAGTGTTATACTCACTGGCGCAAAAAAAAGTAACCTTGAAATGTCTGAAACGTCGCAAACGTCAAGCACCATGAGACACCCCCCCCCCCCCCCCCCCGGCCTTTGCAAGGCGCTCCGTCTTCTGCAAGATCCCTTTGTCACACCGCCGGCCGCTCAACACAACAAGCCCACAGGCGACCCGGTAGTAGATTGCGTATCGATAGCTACCTGCGCCCTGCTCGCAGGCGCTGCACTCACTGATGCTCTACGATGGCACCCCAGGCCCCGCTAAGCTCAAGTGAAGCGCGCTAGCAATGGCATAGTATAGCTGATCATCCCCCCCCCCCCCCCCCCAAAATAACTCTTCAAAATCGTAATGGGCCTGCGGTCACATACTACCCAATTGGAGAGGGCTGAAGTCCCATTACGTTTTGTTATCTGCGCATCAGTTATCTTTGCTCTCTGCGAGCCTAGGTTCCTCCCTACGTTTATCACTGCCATGCTCTCTTCCTCTCTTTCCGTCTGAACCATTTCTGCTGCCGTGCATGTACATGCATGCGCGTGCACATGCACGTCTAGGACGACAATTCTAGAGTACTGCTTGTGCCCGACGAGTGCAGTCTGATGATTGAGCGCACCCAGTGCCATAGAGCGGGACTACATGACCAAGCCACTGCAATAGCACCAAAGAGTGAAGGCCACAAATATGTGCATACACAATAGTTTTGTGCTTACTGATGAAATTTGACTTCGTCCTGTCACATTGTCAGAGTCTTGAAAGAAGTGGTGCTGCAATCCTCGACTATCGTGCTCGCCGTGCCAAGATAATGGCGATGGGAAAACGACCATGCCTATACGAATGTGGCATACGAGATGTTCGCGAGGCGTGTGCGCGCGCCAAGTGACCGCCGCTCGTCCGAGCAGCAACGCGGTTCCGCTCCGAAACCATGCCTTGTCGCCATTGCCGAATCGGTCAGCAGCATCTTCGCCACAACCATGTGTCGCTGTCGGCAAATTGCCCCGACAGCTACTCCTGCCTGCTTTGAAATAACCGCACCATCAACTCGGTGTTCTGGCATTGCCGCCCGAATACCTGAAAATTCCGGCGAGACAGACCCCCCCCCCCCCCCCCCCCCCCCCCCCGCCCCCATCGTCGAAGGCCGCGACTTGCAGCCAGCAGTTGTCCGCGAGCCCTAGTCCGTACCTGCCTTCGTACCTGCACATATTGGCCAATTGGCTCCACGCCAGTCTCCTATCACGAACTTCGGCATCATATTTCGACCCATCCCAGGCCTCTGAAGCAGGCGGCTCGTGTACTTCGCAAACGCTCTACGCAGGTCCGCCTGGCGGGCAGCAGCATAACGATGGATAATGCTACGACGACATGCGTCGCATCCTCGCGGTCGTGCGCCGTTCGATGCCCGCCGTGTATGTCGACACCCAGTAGTTAGTAGACCGCAGCAGTCCCTCTGCTGACATAGCTAGGGCTTTAGTATAACGGCAGGTGCCATCGTGTGCATCGAGACTGTCACAATGTTAAACCTACTCCATGCCGCCGCTATGAGGCACACCCTCAGTCGACAGTGCCGTTCCCCGCACGTGAGAGGTAGAAAGAGAATCACAACATCAATTGCGCGTAGGAAATTCTCGATATGTCCCCAGATCGATGATGAGCCTCGCTGCTTGCTACTCATGGGACGCGGCCCTTAATATTCCGTCTTTGAGGGGTGTGCTGAAAATCAGACTCGCCGAGATGGGTGCTCTGCTTGTGAACTTAGCCAGTAAAAATATGGAGCAGGATGTGGCGGCGAAGCATAGTGCGAGTTTGTGGCACGTGCGGGAAGCCTCCGCGGCATAGCCGCGATTGACTTATTCGGATGTTCACCCCGTCGTTGCTGCTAGTGCTGGGCACATCAGGGCCATGCACGTTCACATAAGCGATGCTCGGGCCATCAAGCGTAGCACCCCCATCCTCTACCATAAGAACTGAACAATCGTCGCCACTAGCACACCCTCACCCTTTTGTTCCCTGCATGCTCAATCACCTGCTTTTTCCATGTGCCTTATTGAAAGGGGGTGGGAGGGGGGGGGGGGGGGGGTCTGCTTTCACGATAGTCAATCTGTGGCTCGAGAAGTCGTCGCGTCGCCACGTGTTCCGAAAAACATACAGTAGCCGATTCTGAAGGCGCTTTGTTGTTTCGGAGTTTCCCAAACTTTCAGCCCGTACTTGCAGCCTTTTGACTCACATGCTTCCTTTGCCCTCTATGCTTGCAGCTCTTGCGCACAGCCTGAAAGCAATTATGGTACTGCAGCCGCTGCGGATGCAGCTTTATGCGCCTGCCAGCTGATGTCATGCCAGGGTAATTGTGGGCATGAGGCTGGTGTGATCAGCATGCATAAACCCTGATGGTGCAGGCATCAGCCAGCAAGCAATCGTAAAAGGTGCATGAGTGTCAGCCAGCCGTGTGTGTGCCTTTCTGTGTGGCACTACAGCTGCCACTACGCACTGTGAGCACACCATGCCTGGGCATGCAGCGGGGACATGACGTGTGGTTTGAACACATTCGCGCGGCATAAATTAAGTAGGGTGAAGGCAGATGTACTGTCATTCCAGATACACATCAGAGGTCCAACCTCAGGCTGGAGCAGCCCCGGGCTCTCTGCGCCGCCGACCAAAGCAGCTGCTGCGTTGGCAGCGGCTTGGGTCGGCGCTATCAACATGTGCTCCCGTCCGCTCTTGTGTCAGCACGGGACGGGGCGCTCATCAACATATTGGCATTGGGTTCCGCTCTGTCCACGCTGCAGTGAGGCACTGTAGCGGGTATTCTTCTAGGCGGGCATTGGGGAGCCGGGGCTGAAGAAATTGGAAGAAAAGGGGGAGGGGGGGGGTCGAATGGACTGCATCCAGCAACATATTGCGGAGGGGAGCTTGAGGCTGGTCAGCCTAGCAGACCGAGGAAATTGCCGCTGGCAAAAGGGTTGTCGGCAGCTGTCTGGCGGGGACCCGATGGCAAGGCCTCCTGGCCGGCGCCCCCACTGTCGCCTGCAGATACTTCCTGCTGCTCTAGAGGAGTCACGGGCTGCGAGCTGTCAGCGAATGGGTTTCCGCTCCTGGGCTGCGGGGCTGCTCCGGCAGCGGGCTCGTTGCTCGCTCCGGGGCTGCGGTCTGACTTGGTAGCCGCAAACGGGTTGTTGGCCTCTGACATCCACTCCGCCATGATATCCGCAGGGGTGGTAGAGGCATACGGCTCCTCTGGGGCCGCGCCGCTCTCAGGTTCGGTCAGTAACTCTGAGAGGTTGGCGGTCATGTTCATTGATAGGCAGGCGAAGTCCATGACGTCCGTCGCCGCGGAGGGTGACGGTGTGTGCTTGGGCGCAGGTGGCGCCTCGCAGACACCGCCGCCCAGGTTCAGGTCACCAAAGAGAGCAGAGAACGGGTCCATGGAGTCCCCGTGGCCGATAGCTGGCATGGATGGCTGCGCGCTGTCAACGCTGTCCGCATTGGGAAGCGGCGGGACGTCCGGCGTCATGCCCAGCAGGTCGCCCATCTGCACCAGGTGCGGATTGTGCGGGTTGGCAACGAGGGGCTCCGCGGCGGCCGGAATGTCATCTCCCGGCAGTTCAGTCTGTTCTGTGTCGACACCGCCATTGTCGCACGAGAGGCTCAGTGCTGCAGCACGTAGTTTGCTTTCTCTGGCACTCACCCCGTTGGAGCCGCTGCCCTCCATGCTGTCAATCTCCAGCTGAGAGTCATCAGCACCGTCCTCCTGGTGCACCAGGGCCTCGATGGTCTCTTCACTCTCTTCCTCCACCAGGGCGTCATGGATACCGTCAGTGGCGTTGTCGACGGCAGCGGTGGCAGCCAGCTCAAACTCGTCATCAGGCAACGTGTGCAGCACCGCCCTGTCGATCCCTGAGGCCTCATGGGCGGGGGCGCTGGTCGCGGAGGGGGGGCCCTCGATGCCCTCAATGCTGCAGTGGAAGGGCTCATGGCATGCGGCATTCGCGCTGGCGGCATCAGCCAGGGTGGCCTCGCTGACGGCAGGCGCCGAGCCGGCAGGTGGCAGGGACATGTCCAAACTGAGGTCCATGGCGGGCCCTTCGACGTAGTTTGAACCTACGTCATCGTCGCCCACGCTCAACATGGAGATGTCCAGGCTGATTTCTGGCATAGCTCCCCGTGGCGACGCCGCCGAAATGGGCTTGTGCATGTCGAGCGCCTGCTTGAGCGCCGCGTCAGGCTCGGGTATGTAGGCAGCCGGCGGCTGGCGGTGCGCGAGGAGTGAGGGGTCATCCATGTCGATGATGGTGCTGTCCTCCAGGAAGGTGGACGCGTCCACGATGTTGCAGGACAGCTCTGTCAGCCGTGAGTGCAGCGTCAACGGCGGCGGCGGCGCGTCGTGCGTCGTGGTGGCGGCTGCGGCGGCTGCGCCGCTGTTGTCTGCGAGCTCATTGGCGCCCTCGTCGGCAAACACTGGATTGGTGAAATTCTGCATTGGACAGCCCCACACGGCAGAAACTTTCAACCCCGTGTCTTGTGCAACACTTCCGCTGCATAACGGCAGCAGTCAAGACACATCGTAACGAGCATGCAAGCGACATTTAGACGTCACGTGAACAATGTTCCATGGCATAGCTGGAGGGCTGAGGAGAGGCGTGTACCTGGACGCCCTGCAGGGACTCAGTGGGGCGCCTGGAGGACCGCTTGGACGCCCTAGCGGCGATGGTGTCCGGGTCATCGCATAGATCCTGTGATAGGCGACACAGTCTCTATCAGACTCGGCTGGCGCGGCGCACTCGCACCTCCTTGCAGGCCGACACCCATGCAGATGTTTGGGGGTTCCATGGGCAGCCGTGCCGCGTGCGGGCCGAGCGCTGCTCACCTCCAGCCGGACCCCCTTGGTGACCGCGCCGTGGTTTGCGGTGTCGCGCTTCTCCGGCTGGCCGCGCGCCTCAAACGCCAGCGGGTTGTTCCGCGCGGCGTGCTCCTCCTCCGCCGCGCGGCGGGTGCGGCGGCAGTACAGCAGCGCGCCGCAGACGATGCAGATGAGCACAATGACGGTGATGATGGCGACCACCGCGTAGGGGAGCCAGGGCCCAAACTGCTCGATCCACTCCATCACTGGGGGGTTCAGCGGTAGTAGAACAAAACCGCCTCAGCGTGCATGTGAGGACGTCCACCAGACAGCACCAGATGCGTTTTTCGGACAAGCTGACGCGGTAAGGGTAGTAGGTGTACACATTTCATATGTTGTCATTTCATGATGGGCATGCTAAGAGCACCTTCTAAGATGTGACATCAATGGGCTGGTTTTACCTGCGCCTTTGTCGTCCTCGCTTGCTGTCGCCGCCGTTTCCGTGCCCTCGATGGCCTTGGTGCCCTCTTGCGCGGGGCGAGTGCTGGCAGCAGCGCTACGATTTGCGCCGCCCTGGCGGCTCAGCAGCAGGGCCGCCTGCGCCACGCAGCTGCCTGCAGCGCCGGGGCAGGGGGTGGGGGCGCTCAGTGCCAGTGCCCTCTGTATACCGACTGGTGCCGGTGCAATCGAGAGCTGCAAACCTGACTGCCACAGCGCGAGCATGTAGCCTTGGCTACGTTGCACATATGGGGCGCAAAGGAGCCGGTGAATGATGGGGACAGATGTGCCTCCACCCAGCTTTGGAGGCCGTCAAAAGGAATGGGACAATACGCACTCCCGCTGATGACAACTTGAATGGACGGCGAGATCAATCAAGAGTTTCGATGGAGCGACCCCCCATCCACGAGCTTTTGACCGCCACGGGAAATGGTCTAGTGTGCAGCTTATGTTGCGCTGTTGCAACATCAGTCCTAGTGGGAACGTGGGCACCGCTGGTCGGAGGTCGTGGCGCACCTTGCCCCGCAGCATCAGTGATGGCCACAAAGCCCGCAGCGCACTCGGTGCAGTCCGGCCCAGCGTAGCCGTGGAAACAGTTGCATGCGCGCGAGAGCGTAATGCAGAGCCCGCGCCCGTTGCACTGGGCGTCCGGCTGTCCGACTGTGACGCGCAGGCCGCTGTTGCTGGTGCGGACGGCAGCCGGCTGCGACGTTGGCACCGGGCAGCTGTCCTCTGCGGGCTGGGGGCAGTCTGCGGGGCAGTAGTCGGGGGAGGAGCGCGCCATCTCCCCTGTCTCGCACACGTCGTTGCCGCATACGCCTGCGCAAAACGTGAGCAAAAGGGCCGGCGCATCCATCAACAGCCGCAAGGCTGAGCAGATGCGACGGACTGCATCGGCCAACATATGTACCACCTCACGCTCCCTCACACTGCGACCATTGATTGCAGCCAAGCGGAGCATGGGCTAAACCAGAAGCCTTTCATGCACACCATGGAATGCATTCAGCCCCTCCCCTTGCCCGACCATATATCCAGGGTAACTGACGCATCTCCGAGCATCAGAGATGTGGGAGCCCGCAAACGTTCCACCCAGTTGAGTACCAGGCGTCTCTGGTGGGCAGCGCTAGCGGGTTGTCACGGGGAAAGTGGGACTCACCCGTTCGGGTGACCTGCGGGCCGGGGTGAAGACCAAAGCCGCCGAGGTTGCCACTGTCTGCGACCGCCCTCTCCCACACCTGCAGCCCGAGTCAGGCACGCAACAGTCATTATCCCGCACTGTGACGGAGAACACAGGTCCTGGCTTGGGATGGCAAGTTGAGTACATTATATATTGCAACACAAGCAGTGCTGTGTACGAGCAGAAGCTGTATGTGTGATCTCATAGCTTTGTGATACCGTGCAAAACTGCATCGACGAGGGTGTCGTACCTGGGTGAAAAAGGCCGCTGTGAGCGGGTGCCCCTCCGCCCCGCGCGTGGGCGCCACCTCAATCTCAACCTCCCACAAGTTGTCCAGCGCCGGGACTTTGCCCGAGATGGAGCGCATTGCGCTGGGCAGGCTGTCGCTGCCAAAGCCCAACATGATGTCCTCCTGCACCAGAACTGCCTCCTCGTCCTGCATTGCCCCCCCCCCACAGACAGGATGCTGTCAGTGGCCAATCTGTCTAAATATGTCAATTTTCCTGCTGCTGCTGCTGCTGCTGCTGATGCTGCGCAGCCAGGCTTGCCAGAGCAACATGCGGCAACAACCCCCGTGGTGGCATTCAGGTGTGACGGCCAGGATTTTCGTGGTAGCTGACAGCAATCTACAGGCTGTCTCGTCCTTGTTGCGGTGAATGGTGGCTGAGGGATGTCTCACAACCATCCCGCAACATGCAGCCTACCTGGGACTGCAGCAGCTGCCGGCGTCGGCGGTCCTGTGGCACTGGTACGTAGCTCTTCACCTTGACGTCTTCTGGCGACACCGCAAGGCCGCCAACATGCACCAGCACGCTGCTCGCCAGCCATGAGAACACCTTGTCGAAACCGAGACTGTCCATGTCCTCTGGGTAGCGGTAGTCCGCAGGCAGGCTGAGGCGCACGGATGCGCGCAGTGCGCAGGTGCTGCCAGTTCCGCCACACACGCCGCACTCGTCCACCTGCGTTGGCGGATGTGACTTGCGCAGTCAGATACTAGCGGGCGGAAGCAGAGGAGTTGCAAGAAGGGCGGGGAGCAAGAGAGGCACGTGGCAGGATTCCCCAGGGGCGGGGCTCACTTTGTCTCTCAGACAGCAAAATTCAGAAGCGCTCATGTCGGCGGCCTGGCAACAGACGCCAGTGATGTCCGCAATCGCGGTCAACTCAAAATGAGATGAGATTGCGTTGGCGCTGAGCTTTGTGGCGTCTGAGGAGGACGGTGGTGCGGCGCGCGCAATGGCGGATGCGGGCGAGGCTGGTGCGCAGCGGCCGCATGCATCCAGTTGGCTGCCGGACGGGCAGCATCGACCGTTGGCGTCGGTGAGCGCCGGCTCACCGCTGCAGCACTCGCCTACGGAGCTGATCACGCCACTACTACAGCAGGCGCCATCGTTGGACAGCACGCCTGACTGGCAGCTGGGGGGAACAGCGCACGTGGGCCCGGACCAGCCGTCACTGCAAATGCACGAACTCCCGGCTTGGCTGCTGTCTCCGCCAAGTGGGCGGACGCAGGTACCATGGCTGTTGCAGATGCTTCCCTTGGCGGAGCCTGGTCCAGCTAGCAGGCTGTCGGAGCAGAGGTCCAGCTGCTTGGCAAGCACAGCAGAGGACTGCGGCTTGAACACGTTGCCGCAGGCTGCTTCCGGGCTTGACTCGACGGGCTGCCCGTTTACTCCGACACAGGTGAGGTCGCGCACAAAATCAATATCGCCGCAGCCCTGCCACCATGGGGTCAAGCCAAGGGAGGGCAGTAAGGAACACCAGCGTGACATGGGGGCCGTCTTTATAGATCAAAGTTTGCAGATAGTGTCCGGCAAGCAAAGCACTGGCTGAATGACCACATGTTGAATGAGGCGGCAATGTGCAACCCATTTATCTCACCTGCAGACGTTCGCAGGGCAGCCACGGACCAGGCACCCAGCGAGCCTCGCTGCTCATATCAGGCAAGGCATTGGAGCTGGCGCCGCATGCAGCGGTGTTGCAGGGCCGAGTGAGCTCCCAGTCAGCGGGCTTGGGCCCGGGGCAGCGTTCCATGTCCACTACGTCGTTGGTGGGAACATGATAGCAGCGGCTGCCTTGTGTCTGCTGTCCGCCACCACACTCTGCTGAGCATGCACTCCACGGCCCAATTTCAACCCTGTACTCCACCTCTTCGTCCTGTCCCTCTGTCTGCGCAACGTCCATGCCATCGCCGTCATCAGCCTCACCCTCCTCTCCCTGAGAATTATCTCTGTCTTTGCCATCCTCGTCCACCTTGGAGTCGTCAGTGTCATCGTCACTGGAGTCATCATCATCATAGTCAGCCTCCTGCTGTGGACTGTCACTCAGCGCCGCCTGGAGGTGCGTCCGCAAGCACGAGGCAAGTGCAACATGGCCGTTCTCGTTGGGGTGCACCCCGTCCGGCATCATCTCCTCCCTCACTGCGTCCCGGTCCTGAGGGGGTACCCGTGATGATCAAGAGTTTTAGTGCGCAGTAAAAAGGTTTGATGCACAGGACGTGTCTGGGGCTGGTAGCTGGTCTCACTGGATGTCCGCTAGTGCATTACGTTCCCACCTAATTGATGGGAAACGCAAGTCCTCCTGAGCTCAAGGTAGTTCATAAATTTCAGGCTGACAGGGTCATACCTTGTTGAGAAAGATGTTGGAGCAGTCAGCATAGGTGACATGGTCGTGTTCGGAGGCCATTCGTTCCAATTTGGCGTTGACAGCGTTGATGGCGGGTGTGTAGCGGCTGGGCCACACCCGGTCCTCATCCAGCGTGGCTGGTAGCAAGCTGAGGATGATAACGCGGGTGCTGCAGCTACGCTGATGAATCAGGATGGAGGCATACTCCAGTGCGCGAGACACATCGCCCACAATTTCATCTAGCGACTCGCGATCTAGCTCCTGTGCGTTTAGGCAGGGTATGAATTAGTGCTGATGCCAAGAGAAGTGAGCACTTTGAGCTGCAAGAATGTAAGGTCCACACCTCGACTGTCGCAAGCTCCCGCGCAGTGCCATCGTCATCCGATGACGTCACCTCGTCGAGGCCTGGGTGATGCGCGCGCATGATGTCGTTGATGCCGGCAAGTAGCACCGCCGCGCGGGGATGAAAGCCCATGGGAAATTCGCCGTCGCGGAGGCACCACAATAACTCGGCGGCCGTGTTGCCCGCGATGCCGTAGGCCATCGCGCTGTCGTACCACTCGTTGTAGATGCTGTCCCAAAAGTCGTCGCCCATCTGACGGGCGTGACGCATAATGGAGTCCCCGTATAGGACCAGCTCAAGCTGCGTGCGGCAAAGCAAGGAACCGTTCAGAAAAGGACCTGGCGCTGTTCGGCACCTAAATATGTATGTGTGCCGTGGCGGGGGTTTTACGGGAACCCACTCCGGTACAGCAAGCCAGCTTCTGGTATAGATCATGCCGGGTGTAGAGACTGGGGATGACTACAGCAAGACGCAACTCGTTTGCGTTCCGGCCGCAACGACCCCGCCGGGAATTTCAGTGCCAAGCGTACCCAGCGCTGCCACCTGGGACGGATTTTGAGAATAGCGAGGTAACTTCCATCCACGAGCGAACCCTCCCGCCGCCGCTTGCACGACGCGTTCAGCGGTAGCGTCTATCGCAACTCCCACCATCGCGATGTGAAGGGAGGTTGGGGGCTCGCAAAGGTGATGCGCTCACCTTGTCCTTGCTCTCGTAAACTTCGTTCTTATAGTTGTTGTGCCTGTCCATGCGATCATCCCTCGGCTGGTCGCCAGGCGGCACCACCACGTCCAGTAGTTCGTCGACGCAGCCTACGACACATACGACGTTTGTCAGCAGGTCAGAGTGCTCTGTGGGATATCCCCCATCTTAGCGAGCGTACGCCTCGCGAAGTGCGGCAGCACAGAACGCCTGCCCTGACAGTCCGTATTTTTTAGGCGAAAGCCCCAGGACGAGTCAGCGCACCTGTCGGCGCTGCCTTGCATGTCGCAGCAAGTAGCAGGGCGACGCACACCGCCAGGAAAGGGCGACGCTCCATCACGCCCGTCTAAGCAAAGAGCTTTCTAGCGAAGACGCGTAGAGCTGCGATTACACAGGTCTCTCTATCACCTAGATGGAGCCGCGAGATCCCCGAGGATTCCTGAGCACGCGTATGGCTGGCCTCCGGGACGGCGAAAGGTGCCTGGGCGGCGGCTTAGCGAGTTTTTCCCGGAACACCTGCCGCCTCCGCAGCAAACTAAGCAATACACGCGTTTCACGAATCCAGGAAAGTGCTTCCACAAGCAATCCCGAGCAGCGCAGAACGTGGCTCGCTTCCTATCCCACGTACAGGTAACCACACCCGGAGTGGGTGGCCACTTGCTCTGCCCGTTAGGAGTACGCGGCGACCCTTCTGCCCCACCTTCGCCCCTGCCCAACCGGCCCAGCCTGCTGGCGCACCGACACACACTAGTCGCTACTGCTGCAGATGTACACGCGCGATGCGGCAACGAACATGTACGGGATATATAAGTTAGGTACGGGTTCTCAAAAACCTGCTTCATAAATACGGTAGTCTGGTGTGAATTACAAAAAAGGCAGTTCCCCAGAATTAGAAAAATCAACATAGCAAACCGCCTAAAAGCGGTCCCGCATCCCGCATAAGGCAGAAATACGCGGTAGTCTGGTAGAGGTAGTGCCAGTACTGATACATGGTAATCCTTGTATCTATGGAAGCTTTATCAGTTATAATGAAAACCAGGGCGGCAACGGCGGTAGGGTGCCCTTACTACCGGCAGCGACCACGTAGCGCCTGGTCGCTAGCCGAATAAATCAATTTTCCGCTATTATTAATGATTAAGGATTAATTATGGTCGCTCATCCATGCTAAGCGGGCGGGCATAATAAGAATCGTTGGAAACAAATGCGATGACTTTTTAACATGTTTCATCTTGTACATGTTATACCCGGATACCGTATACCGTTGCTGAGATTCTAAGTAGTACGTCGCCAGCGAGGACATAGTAGCGACTACATGTAGCGACTACTGGTGTGAATTACAGGGTACTTGTACAGGTGTGATTACATGTGCTAGGTGCAACATTCAAGAATTCCGAGAATTACTGGTACAGTACAGGTACAGGTACCGGTGTAGCCGACCTAGCACTGGTGCCTTGGCCAATCTCCGGATAAAATGGATTATAGATGTGGACGCATTTTTATGTTAAAAGTCTGCCCGTACGAAACATGTCAACGGTATCGTCGCACAGGACGGTTTACTTAAAATGAACGCACGAACAAAGGATTTTAATCGTATTTAATCGAGAACCGCTAATGATTTATGGCACACAATCCTTAGGCCACTCTGCTCGTAGTCGCGGGACAAATCGCAACAGCGTATTATAATACAAGATTACCAGCATACATACTGATTTAATATGTATGGACAGCTGCTGCTCACTAGGGTAACCCTACCCGGTACGAGTATGTACACCCCTCCACGTAAGTATGATTTGGGGTTTGCGAATTTGATCCACATGCCCATGCGCGGCCACACTGAGACCGTGCGCGCGCGCACGCGTGTTACTCAGGGTCGTACGGCTGGGGGATAATGCCGCGATAGCGCGATACACCCCATATTGCCACGCGGTGGCCGTTGCCGTCAACGCTTTCCTTCAGGCAAAAGCATGGCTTCTGGCGCTAGCGCTTCTAAACCACAAATTGCGCCACTCGTCGTGTGCACAAATAGGCATGGGACACCACAGCCCCCGTACTCATACCACATCACCCTTGGTATGATCACTATCCACCACACACGAAGGGCATTGAAATTATGTCATTAACGACCTGGACCAAGCCCTACGTGTCGATGACGGTCGTTTATGGCCAAAATCATGGACAAAATGCGGCTGTGACCGTTGCACGCGTAGGCGGGAGAGGGCTCTCGCGGCTTCCTTGCCGTAGGCCAAAGCGTTTCTATGGCAGTGCATGGCCGCATGCTCATAGCACGCGCCATGGTGAGCCTAGTGGGGCGGCAATGGCGTGCACCTTAATGCGTCGATGCTGGTGGAAATAATGTTGTGAAAGGGGGGATCCGGCATGGCGGCCGTGATAATCGCTCAAGGGGGGTATGTGCCAAGTATGAGTAGTCCGTGCACAAGTACATACAACAGACTGTCCCGCCACCGTGTATCAGGTTTTGAGATCCTCTTGGCGTAAAGTTTCACGCCAACGTGTTGACCAGACGCTGACACAGACATCAGATTTCGACAAATTATTTCAAAAAAAACCGAAAAGTGCCTAAATGGCCTCGGACGACCTTGCTGCTCCTATGGAATCTGTAGCCCTGCGCGCGTAGTTTCTATTAGTATTTATATGAAAATTTTCTGGCGTTTCCTCGCAACGCACTGAGCGATACGGCGGGTTTGAGAGCTGCACCAAAAGGCGGCACTGCGGTGGTGATGATATCACGCCACACCGTGCACGGGCGCACGCCACTATGGCCCCACCCCAAGCAAAAATACCCTAGCCTCTATGTTGGCATGTCTCCTCGCCCACCCATGGCCATCCCGCCATGCAATGGTCTATGCATGCGCGGCGGGACGTGCGGGGCACCAACCCCCGTTGTTATGGGGGTACTGGAAATGCTCAGTGTGGCGTAAGTGCCACTCGTGTTGGGCACTTGCTAGGGCGCCAAAGGTGTTGCTTACACTCTGTGGTAGTAACGGCTGAGCATGAATGTGCAATATTCCAGGATTTCAGGTCATAAACCCTAAATTCAGCTGCCCTACTATTCGTAAGCTCGCATTCGGCGAGAAAGGGGCCTGGAACTTATGTGGAGGGGTGTAGTATTTACCAGGGTTGGGCTGCAGTCCACTTTCCAGTACTGCAGGCTGCAGTGTAGTGCTGCAGGCTGCAGTACTGCATGCTGCATTCAACAGGCTGCAGGCAGGCTGCAGTAGCACTGAAACTGCTGATTATAGGGAAGGGCGGGACAGTGAAGGGCATATATTTGGGGCACTTTGGGTAATTGCACTGCGGCCCCTTTTCGGGAAGTACTGCACGCTATAGTGCAGTAGCTTCTGAAGCCTGCAGTGCAGTAGATACTGCAGCCCAACCCTGGTATTTACAGTGGCTGACGACGGCGGCATCGGCGGCGGAGCGCTCTTTCCGCGCTCTTGCGTCGACGCCGAAGGTGCCACCAGCCACAGCAGTCGATGAGGGCTTTAAAGGCTTGGCGCAGTTGCGACAAGCGAAAAATGTCCATGGTAGAGGAATACATTATTTCAAAAGCCCTATCATGTTCAAGCATTTCAACCTCAGTTACATCGATTTTACATCTACCTAATTTGTTTTTGAGGGTCGCTATAGGTTAGGGAGAGAGTCTCACAATCAGAGCAGAAAGTTGAACACCATCAGCCCCCCCCCCCCCCCCCCCCCCTGTCAACCCTCCATACCCTAAGCTTACCCTCGAGTCTGATATATTCCTCGCTCTTCTGGCAGCCAGCGGCCTTTTAAAATGACAGGGTGTCACCCCTTCATCGCAGTGCTCCTCCGGCCCGGGGAATGCCTGGTGCCATGAAGGGCATCCATGAGCGTGGTAGGAAACCCATAATTGAAGTGAAAGAGCTGGTGGTGCGCGTCATGGTCCGCAACAGCGTATAGGGGCTGCAGGGACAGCGTGATGCCGCTGTGATCAAGCACTCCCAATAAGCCGTGCAGCGCAATGTAGGCCGCAAAGTCGGCCACTGGCATGGCACCCAAGCAGCATGTGGGCAGCAAATAAAGGATGGTGTAGTAGCCGCACGCCTCCAGTGGGTGAATGAACAGGTCGTCAAAGGGCTTCGGAGACTTGTAGTAGTGGTGTAACTTGTGCAGCGCCTGTGAGACATCGGGAAAACAAGGATGATGCGAAGCAACAGGGGCCGGGATTTACACGGTGGCATCTCAATGCGGCAGTTTGAAATGCGTGTTGCGCAGAGCATAGCTGCCCTGTTGCATCATGGCATATTGCGCCAACAGCACGTGCTGCGCTGCGCTGCCTCTCAACACCTCTCAGTCTACATCAATGTGCAGGGCAAAAGTGCGATGGACCTAACAGCCATGGCAGCAATTGCGGTGTGAATGCCAAACTGCAAAATGTGAAAATGTGACTGCATCAGGCCACTCAAATAACACCTACTTCCAGCACTGTTGCTTTGTATACGAGCAGTGCGCAGGTCAATATAAATACAGGTTGCCAGCCCGGGACGAGTTGACTGCTTTTCCAGAAGAAGAGCTGGAAGCATGCTGTGAATCTGTTCATTAATCTCAAGTGACCAGAAACGCCACTAGACGACACCATGCAGCAGGTATAAATATGGCATTACGGACTACTGCCCGGCACACAGGCCGAAATGATATGTCGGAACCAATCGGCCATTCACTTAATTAAGATTTAAACCACACACCTAAACATCACCCCACTCTGCCCACTTATGCTGATGCGGTTGCTGACCCTATTTCAGCCGCCCTCTTAGCCAAAAGTGTTGATACCTTAGAAAGCACCACGATCTCACCAGCCCGACATCTCTCCCTGCATGCACATTTGATCTCTGGAGCATCTGCTCGCCTGTTGGGGTGTAGAAACACGATCCTCGCTGTGTTTTCAGTTGATACTCAGCGTAGCTGTGCACACGTGCTTGCAGCCGCTGCGCCACAACTGTCAGCGCCGACCATAGGGAGGTTCACCGCCTGAGCGAGGCTCACCTTGTAGCAGGGCGGCCAGTGCATCAGCCTGTGCCAGTAGTACTCCACCAATGTCTGCGCGCAGGACGCCTTGGCCAACGGCCAGCCCTCAACACCCAGCAATGCCGGCGCGCCAACGCTGGGTCGCAGGTTGTTCCAGCCGCGGCAATAGCCTTCGACTACTAGCGCCGCGAACGCCGCGGACGCCAGCAGGTTCAGCGTGCAGTAGAGCGCATGGCGTGGGTGACGCCCCGCCGGCCTGGAGCCTGTGCCCGGCAGCAACGCCAGTGCGGGCAGCCACCATTGGGCGCGTTCGCCGGAGCCGGCGCGCCGGTCCGGTTGCACCTTCCACGCCGCCTCCTGCCCGGCGCGGCGGATGTAGTAGGCCGACTGCAGCGCGCTGGACAGCGCTACGTATCCTCCCAGCTGACCGACGAAAGCCGCCACCGAGCTTGCGTGTGGGAGCCACGCGCCCGCCGCCATCTGCCTGCCCTCCCGCGGCGTGCGCAATCGCCGAGTCACGGGGCGAATCAGATGATGGCTTTGGGTCAGTAGCTAATCCTTACATGGAGAGCGTCCGCCAGGGAAAGCACATAAGTAATACCCTGCAGCGTCCATTCTATAGCGCTACCACGTAGGCGTGCACTCTATGGAGCGGAGGCGCGATGCGCGATTGCCAAATTAGGCGAAAAACTGGCGCGGGTACAGGTGGAAGATTTTTACATCAGGGCTTTGACATATGCGCACGACGACAAACATAACCAACAGCAACTACTATGAAAGGTTGCCAGAAAAAGAGACATAAGCCTGAAACCAAGGTCGAGCAGGAGGCCAGGGAGCCAAGAACCAAGGGAGAGCCAAGAGAACCACGAAGTCGCCAAGCTGCCAGCATGAACCAAAGGGACCACCGCCCCATGGTTAGTAGGCCATCAGCCACGGCGAGTACGCTTGCAGTCAATGACCCGGGTCATAGCAACACATGCCGACGAGCGACGCGACGCATGCGTAGGAGCACCATCGTGTGCCGCGCGCGGCCGCGACCCCGCCAAGAACGGTGTTTGCATGTTTTTATGTTGATGAGCAAGGAGAAACGGTGGCGTCACGCAGACATGAGCCAGCCGATTTTTGTCAGTGTGTGTGTGGCTAGCTTTCGCGAGCTCCACCAAGAAGGCCTCAGCCTGCAAGATTACCAGCGAGCTCGGAAACGGCGAAAGGAACAAAGCGAGGCATGCCGGCGGCGTTTCGGACACCCTCGTCATACTTTTGGGTTTTGTGGCGCTATGCAACCCGCAATGCAGTCGTTGGATCCGAGCTTGACACGCCGAGGATAGGGGTAATGGTGGTATCGACAGCAACCGTGTTCCCGCGGATACCGCCATACCCAATAAGCCCAACATCGGTGGCCGGCAGGCCGTCGCTGCCCTTCCGAAGAGAACGGGTATAGGGTACATGTACTTTCTCCATACGCGTACATGTAGTCTCCTACGCGCCAGGGGATAAGCACCACAAAGAGCGAAAAATTGGGCGTCCTCCGCCCATGTGCTCGGTAGTTGGTAGGAGCTCGTGTAGGAGCCCAAGTGCTCGGTAGGAGCATGTAGGATGAACCTGTAGGAGCATGTCGCGGTGCCAACAAGGCGCCGCCATTCAGGTGGTGGGCGTGCACGTACCTATCCTACTCGCTTCCGCCGTCGCCCATCCTCGGAGTAGTGCTTGTGAGGGAGGCCTGAAACTTAACACTTAGTGATGCTACTGCGTTTATTGCGGTGTTCGTCGCCGTTTGTTGCGCGCTGGTGTCCCGTCGGAAAAGCACTTTCGCTAAGCTAATCCGCAAGCTGCGACCACTGATGTTAGGGACATCGTTGGACGAACATATTGCGGTGCGGCCGTCATTTTGGCCGGCAATGGTTAGCGTGGCGGGCTTAGTGCAATAATGGTGGAGCATTCGCTCGAGCATGACTTGCTTCTACATCCCGACGCGACTACATTGCCCTTATCGCTAGCGCGTAGCATGTGGCATATAATGGCCTGCCCTGGCCGTGTTTCGCCACCCTGTTAGTCGGGGCCCGGGCGGGCTGCCTACTCGGGAAGGGTAGACCGGGGCGTGTGCGGGAGCTGCGGCGGGCTGCGCGGGGCGGGGTGCGGGGGCTGCGCCGGGCCGCCGGGCGCGGGGGGGGGGGGGGGGGGGCGGATGCGGCGCATTGACTACCCATATCTATGACCCGGGACGGGCGGGCGTCGCGTCGGGATGGGGCTCACCGTTGGATTCAATCCTTCATATCGTACGGGTGTGTAATTAAAGACCGTGGCTGGCCCTGCTGGGCTGCTGCGCTGGCTGGCTGGGTGGGGGGTTATAGTACTTAGTAGTCCTGTCTCGGTAGCGAACAGAAGTACTTCGTAGAAAACAGTACATAAGCGCTTTATTCGGCTACCGCCCCGATGCCCTGCCGATCTTATTGGCACCCGGGTACCCGTACGAGTACGATAATAAAGCGAAGCGTACTGATCGAACAATCGACGACGCTTCGCTTACGAGTATGAGATACTGGTGTGGTTCCAGCAGACTACTCGCGTGCTGACGACACGACAGCGCTCATCTGTCCTGCACCGTATTGCTGCCCCGTCAGCCGCTTGGGCAACCCCGACAGGTCGTCCGGTCACTGCTTATATAGCCAGAGGATCCCCACGGAAGGCCCATGTTCGGAATACTTGTCAGACTGGTGCGTGCCCAGCGGGGACACAAATCGAGCGGGAGGCATTGTGCGGGGGTAGGGGCGCAAAGAGCATTTACCATCGACCCCCGCCATGCTGCTGTGCGCGGAAGGCGGAACCCCCCCCCCCCCCCCCCCCCCCCCCCGGGTCGTTTTCACATCCGTTCGCTACGTTGGAATGGTGAATGATTCTCCGTCTGCAGCGTGCCAGCAGCGCAGATACCCGGGGCGAGGCATCGCCAGACGTCAGAGTTAGGGTGGTGGCACTGTCGGGGGTTTGGGTTCGCCCAGTTGAAGGGGGGAGCGCCGGACCGCTCGTCGTCCGCTCCACGGATTCGGTCCAATAATGTTATGCTGATGTTTAAAGTAAATTACCCTCCTCGTACCGTACCGTATTACGCGTAGCCGGGGGCGGGGACAACAATGCGCACGCGGCGGCGCGTTGTCAGAAACCCTTACGATTGCAGGTACGAGTCTGGCGCGGCGGCGGTACTTCCTCGTATGTATTCGGCTCCGCCCTGTACGGGTACATCGCTCCGCGCTCGCGAGTTTGTACTTTAGTCGTGCTACATCTGATGCCGATATAGAGTCGGTCGTATTAAAATTATTAATATTTTAATTTAGTGTTCATACCGCGTACGGGTACTGTCACGGGTTTCTGAACCCGGTGAAGAACGGCGGAATAACGATATTATTTATTGGTGATGACTGATGAGCGATGTTGGAGATTACCAAATCACGGCACATCAGAAGAAATCCGCAGAAAAAGCATGATAATAAAATCAATAAATTGCGAGTGACGTCGTCCTCCAATACTTATTATGTAGATTGGCGTGCTTTTATATGGGGATATGGCGACTAGTGGTGAATTACGCAAGGCCATTTTACAAACAAATAATAGATATTCGCCAGCTCGTACCATAATAAGTGCGAATTAGTCGTAAGGATTTATCCTTGAGCTTAACGATTAACACATAAGCGAGGAATAGCAGCGCGTACATACTGTAGGGCTACACGAGTACTGGTAATACTACTACAAGCGCCTTACCCGTGTGCACGCGCCGCTATCGTAGTAATAAATAGCGTAGCGCTATATATTTCGATGATATTGTTGTGATATTAATTACTGCTTGTCGTCCTATGCTGAATGCCTTTTATTTAGAACACTGCGATATTTCCTCGTACTGGTTCTGTTTGTAGTGCGCATTTGTTGCTGAAGCCCTTATATGTGATATATCCTCATACTGGTACGGGTACTTCGGGGGGGGGGGGGGGGGGTGTATCTTATTGGCCCGTACCCGTATACTCGTTTCTAATACATAAGCAGCACTACGCGACTGAGAAATATTTAGTTAGATGAGCTAGCTGCAAAAGGCGATCAGGAAACCACCCGAACAGGCAATAGAGAACTGAGAAATCCAGTCTACTGCTACGAGCAGCACACGACGAACATAAATATATCAAGCCGCGTGAAAGCAGCCTGCAGCCCGCGTGCTCAAATGTCCATCGTACGAGTATCGCTATTACTGGCTTTCGACATACTTGGTCGTCTCATCCGAGCCCCTCAGACCATCGTAGCAAGGAAGACATTGTGATATGCGTGCTCCCTGTACAATACCATTCATACATCATTTATCATCTGCTAACTTACGTGTGATAAAGATAAGAGCCCGTAGATAAACAGACGTATAAAACCACACGTTACACAGTGGCCCCTACTCCTCAGCCTAAATGGATAAGTTTCTTTATGAAGTTCTGCATGAGAGACTACAAAAATGAACTGATTATTGAAAATATACTGGCAATGAATATATACTTTGTCTCTATCAGCAGCAACTGTCAGAAGATAGCAGCACTCATAGAGGCGAGCTGGCGAAGATTAATCGGCGAATGCAGACACGGCACACGTATGAAGTATCTCCAAGCTGCCAAAGGGCGTATCCCTGCTGAAATCCTCGCCTGTCGGCGTGCACAGGAATCCTGTGTTTCATCAACTATGCTGGCGCTCTTGAGTATTGACCAACAACAGTTTCACTGGTCGAAGCGGTTTAGGGGGGATTTGTGTCTGCCGAGCCCCACCACTTGAACTGTGGTGTTTCCCTCACTGTGTCCATAGTTTGAAAGAGTACCCGGAAGGGCCCCGGGTTTTCCTTGCGCGCAACCTGCCCTCTTTCCTCACGGCACGTGCATAGCCTCCCCCGATCCTCCCATCATAGGGCCGCGCTGTCCTCCTTCGAGTGGCACCAATGGGTGGAGCCAATACTATCACGTCTCCAGTTGCATGTGTCACTGTGTCCTCTTTGGATAGGACTTCAAAGAAGTCTGGAGACACAAGAACTGAACGCCCCCCCCCCCCCCCTTCCCCATCTACTCGCTCCTTTGTGCTGGTGGCTAGCTCCTCTGTCAGGTGCTTCATTATTGCGACAGACTGCCGCGCTCCGCTTGGTAGTTAACCCCCTCTGGCGCTTCTACAAGTCCACATTTTGGCAGCGGTGACGAAAGACGGTGCCAAATAGGCTCACGACCCCACAAGCCGCCCCACGAGTGTCATCGCGTAGCAGTCGGAGTTTTCTGAGTTGTGCCAGGGAAGGGCATGACCGAGATATGCCAGCGGCTGCACGAGGCTGTGGGACTCCGCCTGGGACTGCTTGGCGCCTCGCTTCTGGGCCGCAACGCTTGGGACCGGCGGGCGCGTCGGCTGGCCAGCGCCATGGGTGGCTCATTTTCGCGTTGCGCCCGGCAGCGGGACGCCAGTGAGGGTGCGCTGCCATGCATGTGCGGGCACGGTGCTGGTGAGGACGCCCGCTTTGCGGCAGCGCGGTTGTCCTACTCCAGGAAGCGAGCGCAGCAGCACGCACAAGAAGAGGTGAAGCTCCTCCTACCCTCCCGTCTCCTCCCACTGCTCTCAATCATCCGTGTGGTCAAGCTCATCAGCCCAGCAGGTGCTCATTTTTGCTGTCTGTGCAAAGGGCATGGATTGTCCGGCATTTGGATAGCGATTGTCTGCAATTCGGTGCCCATACTCACAACTGCGCCCTCTGCGAATATGGGCATGAATAGTAACGGAGTGTTGGGATTCCTTTATGACGAGCACTGCACTGTTTCGGGGAAAATTGCGGCATATTGCACCTGCATGGCATACGTTGGGGAAAATGCGCAATAATACACCTGAGGGAACGCTTTGGGGCATAATGCACAGCTTCTATCAAAACATCCACACCCGGCATGGCTTTGCAGTGGGATAGCGGCTGGCAAGCCAAGGCCGGACTGACTGTGCGCGTCGAAGGGGGAGGGGGGGGCGGGGGGGGGGGGGTTAGCCTTCGCATTCCACTACCCTTTGCCGAACTCCCTCTGCCCAGCGCTCCAACCAACGCGATGCCAACCCGTCCTTTGCTGGCTTAGTTCTGTCCTACTACGCCTGCAGGTGCCGGGGCTGCTGAACCTTTGTGTTGATTCGCTGTGCGACAATGCGGAAGCGCTCACCGCTGCGCAACTGGCTGTCCTACCATACGACATGCTGCAGGTGCGCGTAGTGGCATTCGTGGTGCTGAATGTGCAAAGGGTCACCCGGCTGCAGGCTGTGGGCATATGTGGCGGCAAGTTCTCAGGGCGGACTCCCCTCTTTTGCCCCTCTCCCGCTTTCTGTGCCTGCGCCGCCCCACTCCATTCTCCCCCCATTTCCACTGGCTGCAGGCTCTCTTTGATCGCCTCGTGGACCGCGGGCAGCTGACCAAGAGCCTGGTGGAGCGCTGTTGCGCTCACGGCGGCCTCTCGTCCGTGGCGCTCGGCAGCTACCCGGGCGTGACCCACAAGTGGCTCGCCCCCTTGCTCAGCGAAGCCCTCTGCCTGCTGGACCTCTCCGACTGCAAGGAGGCATGCCACCCACATCTCACCCCCCGCACCGGCCACTTGGACTGTCTGGGCGGTGGGGGAATAGGATCGGCCGCAGCTTCTAGCGCGTGCTGCCTCAATGTTAGCCATGAATCGATTGCTGCTCGTGACATTCGCGCGCTGTTGGGAGTACACCTGCTCAACCTCCGCGGACTACGGCATTCCTTTTTAGGTTATCAACACTGGTGTTCATTTGCACGCCTGATCACATGTTATATACACCCTGTATTGAGTAATGTTTCCGGGCCCAGCTTCGCTCATCATCATTGTTCGGAGCTTTCCACGCCAGGCCTTACATATGGCTGGTCGCTTGACTGCAGCCCGACAGGAGGCTGAAATTTCAGTCTGCTGCGTTTTTTGGTGGTGCCCCTTATTTTCTCGGGGGAGGACGGGGGTGCACCATTGGCTGACATGATGTTGCGATGCGGTGTGTGTCCCAACCCTCAGCTGGGTGACGCCGGGCTGGGTGGCTTGCGCCGGTGCCACCGGCTGCGCCACCTCTCGCTCGCCTCGCTAAGCATCACCGACAAGAGCCTGCACCACCTCTCAGGTCCCCCCCCCCCCCCCCCCTATCCCCGCCATGACCAAACCCCCAGTGCCCTTCCGCCAACCCACAGTGATCAACAGCATGGCTATTCGCGATCGTGTGAGCTGGGAGCATTGAAAACAATGGCTTGGCTGCCTGAATGGCCATCCCGTGAGCCTTGCTACCTAAGCTAGTGTTTTGCTTGACTCCCTACCCCCCCCCCCCCCCCCCCTTTTCCTCCACCCTATTCGCGGCCCTTCTCCTGCCATGGCCACCCTTTGGGACAATCACCCCCCCCCCCCCCCCTGCCCATTTCTGGTGAGACTGTTCTACCTAGATACAATGTCCTTTCAACGCTTTTCAAAGTCTGTGAAACAACTGTCGACTCACGACAGACGAAATGCATGGGTGCATCAGTGGGGAATTTGAATCATTCCCGACCACA
Source organism: Tetraselmis striata (assembly GCA_006384855.1). Taxonomy (NCBI): domain Eukaryota; kingdom Viridiplantae; phylum Chlorophyta; class Chlorodendrophyceae; order Chlorodendrales; family Chlorodendraceae; genus Tetraselmis; species Tetraselmis striata. Next base: position 98,134 of record VCJN01002949.1, on the reverse strand, counting down.
CTACAAGGAGGGTTCGATTAAAATGTGCAAATGTTTTGGTAGGCCTGGGACTCGGTTTTTACCGCCAGTACTGCCAACGTCGCAAATGGATTCCCATCCTACTTTTTAGAGATCTTTACGAATCCGGTGCATGCCAAGCCTAACATTAGGGTTTTCAAAACCTAGGATGCGGAACTCTCACAAAACGCTATTTTTGATTTGGTAAACACCGGATGCAGAGATCTCGACAAATTAAGATGGGGATGCATTTGCGACCTTGGCAGTACCGGCGCGTACAATTGGGGACTTGAACTTTTAGTGGTTTGCAGTATGTTAGGTAGTACCGCCCGCCATTAATAGAGGAGACAAGTACTGCGGTCTAACCGGTACCTGTACGGTATCGTGTCACTACTCAGCATAGTGATACAAACTTAGATCGATAATTGAAAGTTTTGAAGTTTCAATACGAACCCTTCAAGAGGAAAGTGGAAGTCAGGCAGATTCTAGGAAGTTGAAAAAGCAGACATATGCCAAACGAGCAGGAAAGGGAGGGGGGGGGGGGGGGGGTGGACAATGGCAGGCCGGAGGGTGGGGATCTTGCTGTCACAGATGAGCAAGGCAGTCCCGGGAACCATGCTCCTGTCTTGCCGGCAACCCTCCCTTCTGACGCTGCCTGCACTCGCTCTCCCCCACCCTCCCCATGCCACGCAGGGCTGGTGCAGCTGCGGCATCTGGACCTCAAGGGCTGCGACAGCATCAGTAGCGCGGGGATCTCCCACCTGGCAGGCATTGCCCCGCTCTCCTGGCCAGCTGTCTTCTCCCCCTGCCAGGCCCCCATGCCCGCACCTTCAAAACTCGCTCACTGGTCGAGAGCGACCCGGTGCCGCAGAGAATGGCGCCGGGGAAGATGTGCTAGTGGGTGCTGACATGCGTATGGTTTCCAGGCCACAAACGCATGCGAGTCGTCGAGTAACGCCGCCCTTGTCCCTTGCCCACCTGTACGCAGGCCTGACGGAGCTGGAGTTCCTGAGCCTGGAGATGTGCAGCGGCATTGAGCAAGGGCTGTGCCACCTGGAAGGTCCGCTGGGTGCCCTGCATGGGAGGATACCAATAATGGGCCGGGCCGGAACCCCACGGAACACATGCAAACTACTGTGGCGCAGTCAGCCTGTGTTGCTTTTTCGTTCCGCCGCCAGGACAGGACTGGCAAAAAGGTTTTACGCATCTGCCGGTGCACGTGCGGGCTGTCATCGCGCACACAGCCGTACCTTGAACACCGTACCTTGGCCTAACCTGACTTTGACCAGGCAGCCTATCCGCGCGTCGGCCATTTCTCACAACCTCTTTCAACCTGCGCTCTAGCCTGATGACACCGAATTACACGGGGATTTCAGCAAAAGACAGCACCGTTACGGAACGCCAGTGACGATCGTCGTATACCTGCTGTTGACAGGAATTGAACCACGGCCTTGACTATTCTTAGTCACAAACTGTACCAACAGAGCACCCCCGCAGGCGCTTTTCTGCCCGGGTGTCAGTAGATGCTGTCAAGCAGCTCCCAGGTGCCTGTTGCAGTGCGCAAGTGTGGCCTGACCCGGCCCGGCCCGAAATGCCGCCGGGCTACTTAGAGGCCGAAACTCTATTAAAAAAGCCAAATCGCAATGAACTTCGCTGTATGGGGCGCCCCATACTGCATCTTCCGCGGAAGCCCCCCCCCCCCCCCCCCCCCGCCCGCCCGCCCGCCCGCCACATTCCTCATCCTCAGCGTAGTCCTCCTGCCTCCAATGCCATTCTCATTATTGCGTGCGGGTGTGCAACGTGTGTGACTGCAGGAATGCGCATGCTGCGCTCCCTGAGCCTGGGATGGTGCCACCTCCTGACGGACTCGGAGGTCGGCCACGTGGCCGCGCTGGGCAGCCTCACCTCCCTGGACCTCTGCCGCACTAAGGCACGCCTCACCAGCGCTGCGGCATTGTTTCTGATGGAGGTTCCGGGACAGTCTTTCGAGGATTCGCTGATCCATTAACCGTCCTTGAATCTAATGGTTCATTATTCTTACGCCAAGACCCTGAAGCGCCTGCAAACCCTGCATGGGGGTAGAGGGCTGGATTAAGAGGCTGGGAAGAACCTTACTTCTGAACCGTCTGCACGTCGGATCCTCTTCTGGTTTAGGCCAGAGCTTGTAGGTTGCCCAGCCAATTTCGCGACTCTATCACCCGACCAACAGTAAGCGACTACCCAAACCGGCCGGGAGGGGCCTCATGTCTAGGGCAGTAGTTAGGGCTTTGTGCTGTGGCTCCGCTGGCCTGCCTGTTTCGCTCACCCCCGCCTGTCATCCGCCGCGTCCCCGCAGGTCACGGACAAAGGCCTGGCCAGCCTCATGGAGCTGGCGCAGCTGCGGGACCTGGGCCTTGCGGGGTGCCCGGTGTCGGACGCGGGTGTGGCTGCACTCGCCGCGTCGCTCAGCAATCTGACGTCGCTCAACCTGGAGTGGTGCGCCATCGGGGACGCGGGATTCGAGGCGAGTGACTGCCAATCTCAACCTGGGTGGGCACTCTTAGCGAGCATGCGATCTGCTATGCGCCCGCTCTATGTTTTGAGGGAATTTATCCCGTCGTTTTGAAAACACTGCGACTCAAGGTGTACTTTCGAATGCTCAAGTATGTGCTCAAGTTACAGAAAGCTGTTGTGAGGATGGGCGGTGTGCACTGTGATGTCACCTTCCCCCTCGCCTCCGCCCAACACACACACACACACACACACACACACACACACAAATAACTGGATAGCGGGCTTGCTTTCTCGTCGCACCTAGCTTCCATGCCGCGATTCTCGACCCGCCTTGAGGAACTTGTTTAAGTTGAGCAGTTGATTGGCGCTGCAGGCCCTGCCCCAGCTAGTCAGCCTGACGGACCTCAACGCAGGCTACACCAACATTGCCGTGCGTGGGCTGCATGCGCTGGGCGCCCTGGCCAAGCTGAAGGTGCTCAACCTGGACTCGTGCAACCAGGTGACAGACCAGGGCGCCACCAGCCTGCGGCTCCTGACGTCGCTTCAGAGGTGCGGATACCACTGCACACAAACCCCGCTGCCAGAGTCACGTGACACTCCATGTCATGCCATGTCCTGATGGGCTTGGATGTCTGTCGCGCCCGCAGGCTCGACCTCTCAGACACCCCAGTGGGCAACCACGGCATCGAATGTGTTGGCTCACTCGCCAACCTCACCTCCCTCAACCTCAGCCACACCGAGGTGGATGATCAGGGAGTTGCCTTCCTCCGCCAGCTGATCGGCCTCACCTCCCTCAATCTTGACTCAAGGCTGATCACAGATGCCGCCCTGTCCAGCCTGAAGGTCGGCAACCATTCTGCTTGACCCTTGCCGCGTGTTGGAGCGCGAATGTGCTCAATGTTTGGGCTCTCTATTGCCAGTGCTATTATTTTGCTGAGCCCCCGCCCGCGTTGCCCTGCCACTGCCTCTCCTTTCCTGTGTTCGGCATCCTCACCCATATGAACAACCCCCCGACACCAGCCCCTCACCAACTTGGCGCACCTCGACCTCTTTGGCGCCAAGATCAGCGACAGCGGTGCGGAGCATCTTTCAAGGCTGCCGCAGCTCCAGAGTCTGGAGGTTTGTCGCTCCATGCACGCCTTATTGCTGGCTGCCCGGTGCAGTGGGCAGCGTGTAGATACCTTGTGTGGTAGGTGAACGGTGCAGCGCACTTTGTGAGAGTGCACATGCGTCTCGGGATGTAAGAATTATAATGTGGACGGTGAAGATCAATAACTACCGGTCAATCTGCATGTGCGCGTCACAGTCACATTGATGCTATCTACTTCGTGTGTGCAGTGTCGATATATTGATGAGAGCGTTGTGGTTGTGTGCGAATAATGGCGCTTCCATTTGGCTAAGCTTATGCTACTGCTTCGGGGATTGCCAGGTGTGCGGCGGAGGAATCACGGACAGCGGGGTGGAGCATATCGCAAGGATACCAGAGCTGAAGACGCTCAGCCTGGCACAGAATCCGCGTGTCACTGACGCTTCACTACCCTTCCTCATGCAGCTCCGGGGATTACAGGTACATTCGCAACATGAACCCCCTCCCCCCGGCCATCTCCCTCTGAGACCTACGAGTACAAGCTGAAGTGTCCATCTACATGTGGTATTTTTTAGTGGGATATTGTCAACTTGGTCCTGTCGATTCAACATCGCCCTTGGCATGTCATGATCTGGTTGAATCAGCGGTGTCATTTATCCCCTGCGACTTCCCTGTTTATGGTGGGGAACCTGACGAAGAGCAGTGACCATACTTGGGGAATACAAGGGACACAGTAATTGCAGACAGAATACACTGTACCACTGACTTGAGGTGTGGTATCAATGAATGGTTTCAACTTGGAGTCTCGGTGTTGTACGTTTTTCAGTATTTGTGTCGTGTGCTTGCATGTTCACATGAGACAAGTGTGACAATGATACGAGTACGAGATAGTACCAATACTATGTGTACGAGTACTAGTACGATGTGTATCTGAGACTACGCGGGTATATGTACCATATAATGCTTAAACCATGAGGCAAGGGTTGTTCTTTTGAGACGAATGTCGCCTCGATTGTTATACCTCCTGCGAAACCAGTGCAACAGTCTCAGCAGTCTCATGTCTCTGCGCTACCGCTGCGCACCATCACCTTGTGTTGGGCCTCGACTGTTGAGACTGAACCAATAGTTTACTGCAAGCAAGCATGCGAAAAGTGTGGTTACCTTCAGGCTGATCAGCTAATGGTATATGATATGAATGCAAGAGCAGTAGATAAGCTTTCAGCGCATCTTCAATTACTGTCCAGAATTACCGGTGCTGGCACAATCCGAAGAGTTCCATCCGAAAGTGGTGTCTCTTAGATGTCCTAATCACCACAAAGACTTTTATACGAAATTCAGTGAAAAATCCAGGAGCAGAATGCCTCAAGGCTCTTGTATACACACTTGTTCTTCTGTTGCGCCAGCACCTGCAGATTATTCTGGCTGACACACTGTTCAGGACAGGATTTTGTCCGGATGTGTTGACTGTGCTGCTGCGCTGTGTCGCTATGCCCACAGACTCTGAACCTCTCCCAGAGTAGCGTGACCGGCAAAGCGCTCCAACAGCATCTGACTGCCCTCAGCAAGCTAGAGACATTGGCTCTGTACGGAACGTCCCGGGTGAAAGCCTCGACCGTGTTGTGCATTCAGAAGAGACTGCCAAATTTGCACGTCGTGGGCGTTGCCATGTAGAAATGAAAGATGCATATGCACAACTCAGAAGTGTAACTGATGAGCACCTGACACGTGCCAGCATATATGAAGAACCGAGCAATTATATATACATAACATGAACTGGACAAGTCGCCAAATTGGGGTACGTAGCGCATAACGGCATTTTTGCTGCTCATTGCGGCTTTTTTTACTCAGTTGTGTAGTGCTTGGTTGTTTCACAAAACGGGTTTACCTACGATACAAACTAGCTGGTGTTAGCCGTATTACTACTCGCCCTATTATCTGGCCCTCAGAGGGCTGCACGCTACGCACTACTATGCACTTAGTGGGCCCTGAGCGGGTTCGGGTCGCCGCGCCGTAAGACAGCTGACCCGTTCAGCATCAAAGACTAATAAGCGGGGGAAAAGTTGTATGAAATTGCAAATTGCAAATTTCGCCCTATTCCTACCCGTCGGTACTGAACCACAGTAGTATGCTATTTCCAAATAACAGCAGCTGCGTGTCGGCAACTACCTGTACAGGTAGTCGAGTAGCTCGTGACTCGTTAGTGAGTGTAGGGGTTGCGGCGGCGGCAGCATCAGTAGCAAGAGTGCTGAGATGCTGATCAGAATCATCACACAGCGCCACAGATGACGATGACACAGCGACTGCCTACAGGCTGTAGAAGAACACTTTATTTACATGAGCTAGCAGTAGAAGAACACGGTACTTTATGATGGTAATTATAATTATACTACCCGTACCCGATCACCACTATTTAGGGATGCAGATTGGGCAATACTGTAACAATTGAAGGAAAAACAATAGAAATTTTCCTGATACGTTGAATTTTCTTGAAAGAAATCTCACATAATCATATATTCGTCGTATTGCAAATACTCCGTCTCGGACTACAGCAATAAGAATATTCTAGGGTTGGGTGCGGGTTTCGCGCATTTTATTCCAGAAACATGTTACACATACATTTTCCCCTACCACTTGGGTTGAGCGGAGGAAAAGGAGGACCGCGTCCGAAATCTCCTAAAATACGAGAGAATCGATACCGGTTACAATACGGTTTTATGACGGATTTTTCGGCATCCTCCGTCCGTCCGTCCGTCCTCGTCCGTCCTCCGTCATACGCACTTCGTGAATGAACCGTCATACGTTCGGTTTTTGATCGTTGTATTTCACGATACAGGTAAGTGGACGGTTCATTTCTGAATGGACGCGCGTGTATTCTAGCCCAGGCACGTCATATATCCGTCCGACACGCCAAAATAACGCGGTACCGCAGCGCGTTTTTACTGCTGAATCAGCAAGCGAGACGTGCCCGCCTCTGTTATACAGCGACTATACGGTGGTTCAAGTTTATGCTGTAAAATGATGCTGTAAAAAGGGGTCGCCGCGGTGCGGGGGCAGTCCGCCGACCCGGGGCCCGGCGTCCGTCGACGGACGGGCGACGGTCGAACGACGGCGTCCGGCGTCCGGTGCCGGTACAGGCGGCGGGCAGGGCGATTCGCGCCGTGCCCGCCCCGTAGACCTGACGACCGGCCCGACCTGCGCGGCCTCGTGCGGGATGCGGGCCGCCTGTAGGCGGCGTGTAATCCTTACTGTATTGCTGATCTTGTAGTGCTGCTTTTGGGGGGGGGGGGGGGGTTGGGGAGGGGGGGGGTAATACAACTTTTAGCGGTGGGTTGGGTACTGGCCTTTTTGTAATGCACACCAGTAGCCAGGGCCCGCTTTTATACGCGGCTTGCAGATTTAATCTGTTTTACAAATTAATAATACTTCTCTTAAATAATACATTACTGACAAATCTAACGCTAAAAGCAGTATTACCCGGAAACAACAGTATTACAAGATCAACACTACAAGCCGGCTAAAAGCGGCCCGCATCCCGCACCAGGCTCAACCCAAGAGGTAGGGGCACCTCCACAAATCCCCGGCGCGAAGCGCCGCTTAGCTCTATAAATTAGTTAGCAATACAGAAATGCGGACCGATGCACAACGATGCAGGAACATCCTAAGCTTCAGCACCTAAATCTGCTGGCGTTTTCATGCCTTAATGAAGCATGGATCGGTATTAATTGCCTCGTTAGTAAACTGCGCGTTTGCGCGGCCCCGCCTGCATATAACGCAGGAACCCCCGCCAGCCGGGGTTTTAGGGCTTGTAGGGTTTCTGAAGGTGGGGGTGGGGGACTAGGGGAGGGGGCTTGCCCCCTTCCCCAGGTTTTTTTAAAACCGCTCAAAATAACGCATTTTCTTTTAGTCTCTGACTCTCTAGGCAGATCTATATATCGTGCTGCAGCAATGCTCGCGGCATTGCGAGGCCGGGCGCGACGACTCTGCTTACTTGCAACGTAGGAAACAAGCGTAGGAAACAAGCGAAGCAACGAGGTGAACGAGCCAACGACTAGCTGTGGTGACAGTGCGTGGTAAGCTAGCCCCCGGCGGCAGGCAGTGGTGGGTGCTTTTCGCGGCGGAAGCCGACTCGTTTGTGCGTGGCGGGTTAGCACCTGACGCGATTAGACAATCCCGAGCGGCCGAGCGCCCGCGCGAGCGTCAGCCGGACTGCGCTTTGTATTTTGTGCAGCCAGCAACGTTGTCCAGACGCGTGGCCGTGTGGGCGTAATGCCTATGTCTGGACGGAATGCAGATGGACAACGCAGGGGGGTCTTGAACAGTTTCAAGCCCATGCTTACATTAGGGGGGGGGGGGTAGATATGGACAGCCGATGGCGAGACCCCCACCTTTCAAGCCTGAATTTCGTTTTGGTGTCCATGAGGGGTCCATAAGGGGGTACATATATATAGGAGTGTCCAGGGGGTCACCTTTTTGGACACATAATCCGTAACTATATCGGTAACAATCCGTATGCATAATATTTCTTCGGCCTTAGTACCTGGACATAAAGTACATGTACTCGTGGTGGTAGTCACTTCGTCCGGTATTACTCTATAAATCCATATATGACATATTGTCAGTCCCGCATATTATTTTATAGCGCTAGATAAAAGCTTTATACCTGGTCATTTTTTCCGCCCCCGGGACAAGACTGTCACCAGTGAAACCCTTGCAGCGTCTCTACGACGGCCGTTTAGGCAGCAATCCAGTTACGGAAAGCCTTGGGTAGGCGACGCTCGGTCTGTTTATTCATCAAGCAAATTGCCGAAGCGGTATGCGCGACTTTTTGAAGGCCTGTGACGGAATTTCCAACACTGTTGGATCACCGCCTAAAACACTGCCATGAAAATTCCCGGCACTAACCACGAAAGGTCCGCCCTACCCGTTTGGGCGTCGGCCCATTCGAGTAATGCGAGTTGGGGGAACCCCCAACCCGCGGAGCAAAGCATTCCGGGAGTGCGATACATGTGCAGTAAAGAAGGCAATGTGAGGAGGAGGCCGACGCCATAGCTAGAAAAACTTCGTCCCATTCCCAGTAAAATCCAGGGCGCCGTGAAGGGAGGGGGGGGGGGGGGGGGGGGCGTCCAAAATAAAGGCAGTTTAGTCCTCAGGTGTTGACGCAATAACCTGCCTACTAAAAAATCCCTGAACTCCGGAACTAACAACACGAAATTATGACGGCGATACCCCCACCGCCGGCACTCATCCACCAACATATGTTCGATAGTCTCAGATTCACCTCCGCCACATGCAGGGCAGTGTTCCAATAACCACTCAGGCACGGCATGAATCCGGGCCAATCGGCAAGCGGTGGGAAATACTCGGGTGCGTAATTGTATCATAATGTGCAGCCCGGCCACAACCCCCGCGGGGACACCCACACCGTACTGTGGCAACGGATTTGACGAATAAGACGCATGGACATATATACCCTAGGTTTTATTGCGTGCTAACGATGCCGACAATTCGTAACGCGCCCACACCGATGCCTTTACTAGTTTAGCGGCATCGCGCGCGGCTAGTGACCTCCACTCAAGTGGAAGGTGCGCCCCCTCAGCTAGCCCTACGTTCGCCCTAGCTAGTCGATCTAGCTACCGCACAGTCCCCGACGTCCACGTGTTAGGGCGCGCCCGACTCGGCTGATATACTAAATGGGTTATACATGTATTCAAGTCGGATGCTTTAAGGAACGCCCGAGCCCGTGCCGCAGCGGCCGTAGCCTCTTTGGGCGCAATATCCAATTCCCGCATCATCGGTGCAGTGGCCACCCCAGCCCGCATGGGAGTTTTTACCCACTCCAATGAGGCACCGCAAGCACTGATTGAGTACGGTTTGTAATTTATTTGCGCCGCTAATTCTATCCATGCCCCATACTTCACACCCGTAAGTTGACACCGGCGGTACACAAATTTCAAAGACAGACACACGCACATTAATAGGAATTATGTCCCGTCCACCGACTAATAGCGAATCGAGCCCCACAATGGCGCGTTACCCTTCTTAATAACCCGGTCGTCTACTATGTGCTGGGTACCTAAATCCGACTTAATGACCGTACCCAAATACCTACACCCCTACACATAAGTTTGGGGTCCCTTTTCGGCAGTCTCAAGACTTCAGGAGTCTAGGGTACCTGAACGTAGGGTATATGACATGAAACCCTGGAATCTCAGAGGGGTTTATAAGACCTGCATGACGAGTGGCTCAAACCGAAGCTTAAAGACCTTTGACTAGGGGGTCACGCTGCACTTGGTGCGTGGATGGGCGTCGCCTGCAAATGCACCAAAACCAGGGTCGGTATCACGCACACGCCGACGCGCGTGAATAGACAACCAAACCGCGGGATGGCCATGAACGCGTGAGGAAACACATTCGCGAGGGGCTCGGGCGCATTTGGTTGGGGTGCAGCCGTGTGGGCGGCGGCTAGTACATGTCGCGTTGCGATATTGACATGCATGGCACCACTGTTGGCCACGCTCGGCAACACCCCCTTGGCTGCAAAACGCTATTACTTCTCAGGGTTTGCTCAGATTGTTTTTAATACCACGCAATTTCTCGTTCAAATCTGCGTCGAAACCAATCTTCCAAAATCAATTTTTTTGGGGCCCCGGAAAAATCCCCAAAGATGATCATCCAAGTTGCCCCTCACTGCCTCATGTGTCCACCCATGTGGGCGCGTGGCTTTGCGCCATGTGCGTGTCTAAGGTCCATACTCGGACCTGTTGTGCGAGACCATTATGTGTGTGGATGACCACGGACCACCAACACTTGGCATGTGCCGCCTCCTAGCGATACACACATCTACCAACCAAAATGCCATTTTCCATTGCATTTTTCAAGGAATTTCATATTACTTAAAGTCCACGCCCCTATCGCGCCACTCCGCCCACAAAACGGTGCAACTGGCATTCCACCACGAGCCCCCATAGTAGAGCATCGCTCTACGCCAAGGGGGCCATCGAGCGCCTCTCCTACGTGCGTTCGCCACAGAAACATCAGCATTTTCAACCCAAAACTGCTCCCCGCAGTGGCCAATTTGTCGTTGAGGGGTCACGTCCTGCCTATAGCGACATGCGTTCAGTGGCCTACACGCACGGTGTGTGCAACTTATGCCAAGGGCCGTATTTACCGAGTTTGGTGCGACGAGTGCGGCTATTTCCGTAGGCTTTGACGGTTGGCGCAACCCAGAGTTTTCTAGCGCCAACGCATCATGCACTGATTTCGCGTGTTTAAACCGGCGTCCACAAATTGTCGTGTTGTCGCGCGGGTGGGTATAAAGCGCACAATAGGCGTTTGCCCGAACTATTCCCACTACTGTAGTTAGCATGTATGCCCATGCAACCGGCGTTATCCTCGCATATGCATGCGCTTTGCGATCGAAAATTAATGCAAAACCCGGACTTACGTGGAGGGGTGTATTTTCATTTACAACCGGTACCCGTACCCCGGTATATGTTCATATCTGGCCCGGGTGCTGAGATACAGCACTGAGCGCTCCAGCACTGTTCATACTTAAATTGAATACGCGAGTATAGTTGCTATATATATGAAGTAACTTGACAGTTGAATCAGCGATGCGTCGATTTTTCAGAAAATTTTAAAAGAACGGGTTCTATATCACAGGCCTAAAGTTCCATTAATTGCATTGCCAGCGCTTTGAAGTACCAGCAGCGAGCGTTTGCATTGCCAGCGCTTTGAAGTACCAGAGTTTTTTTTTCCATTTCCATCAGCGAGTAGCGAGTACCAGTACCAGTACCAGCAGTATCAGTGGATTGCTGCCTAAACGGCCGTCGTAGAGACGCTGCAAGGGTTTCACTAGCAAGTGCCAATCCTGTCCCGGGGACGGAAAAAAAAAAAGCAGTACCAGCAGCGAGTAGCGAGTACCAATACCAGCAGCGAGCGTTCGCATTGCCAGCGCTTTAAAGTACCATAGTTTTTTTGCCATTACCAGCAGCGAGTAGCGAGTACCAGTACTCAGCATAGCCTCTCAACCGTGATTAAGGACTATGTAATTAAGGACCGTGGGCGGGCGGGCGGGCGGGCGGGTGGATTATAATACTTAGTAGGACATGTCAGTAGATAAGCGCTTTAGTCATGCACCTATAGGCCCGATCCGCTGCACTATACGGGTACCCTTACGGCAATAAAGCTCACCGCCGAAAAATCGACGCTTCGCTGGATTAGGATTACCGCTATACATGTAGTCGCTATATATATGTGACCTTTCCTCCCCTATTTATCCTGAATGTATTAGCGACTAGTACATACGCATGTGTACTTCACTACTCCGCCCCCCCCCCCCCCCCCCCCCGCTTCCCTCGGTCCCTGGCCCTGCACAAGCCCTACGACCCTCGCATGGAGGGTTGTAGGGCTTGTGCAGGGCCGGGGACCGAGGGAAGCGGGGGGGGGGGGGGGGGGGACGGAGTAGTGAAGTACACATGCGAGGGTCGTAGGGCTTGTGCAGGGCCAGGGACCGAGGGAAGCGGGGGGGGGGGGGGGGGGGGGGGGGACGGAGTAGTGAAGTACACATGCGTTGTAGGGAGGGTTGTAGGGCTCGGAGGCCTGGACTCCCCTGTCCCCCCACGGGCTTGTGTGGCAGGCCGAACCCCCCCCCCCCCCCCCCCCCCCCCCCCCGCCTCCGGCTGGCGTATACTACATAATATGCCACCCGGTGCGCGGCTACTACACTACTCGTACCGGCCGGTACGTCTGTACGTGTATATCCTACCGCCTTACTGCGTATATCGCTACTAAGCATTGATTGCACAGTACGACCTTGTGAGCACTGTCCAATTACTGTATAGGTAGTGCGATAGACGACTACTCTAATTATAGTTACATGAGCTAGCTGCAAAAGGTGATCAGGAAACCACCCGAATAGGCGATAGGAAACGTCCACTACAACAGTTGCGAGGTGGAAGCAGCACCAGAAGAGGGTGCGGAATGAGCACGGGAAAACGCATCAGACTTGGTTGGCTGCACTCCGGCAGAGAGAATGCCGCCCGAGGTACCATGCACGTAAGCAGAGACTCGCTGCAACAACCCCCCCCCCCCCCCCCCCCTCCCCGCGTGCGCGACATGTGATTAATGCTAAGCTGATCTCCAGTTGTATGCGGAACTCAGCGGGCTGGCCGGCAACAAAGTTTCGAAGAGCCTGGACGGACTGACCATGAAGGAAGCATGAAGTCGGGGCGGAAGGACCGCCAGAGAAGTTACGCACAGCAAGTAACACCGCGAAGATGTAGACCACCGATAAAGCGGATTTTCCGAGGCGGCCGCGGTCCTCAACCACAAAGGGTAGTACCGGTGAACACTGTGCACCGGAGCGAAAGATGCCCGGTCCGCCGCTAGCTTGTTGCGCTCCGCCTCGGTCGCCGCGATCCCCGGGGTGCACCATCGGGGGTCGTTGCCTCAAGTGGGGGTCGTGGAGGACACGCACGCGAAATCGATCATGATGTAATCGCACGCCCCCCCCCCCCCCCCCCCCACCCCGCCAGCGTCAAATCTGACGGCCGCGAGCGGTCCGCTGGGCGCAGCCCACTCTTAGACGAGTATTGGTGTGATGATGATGAACGAAACAAATACCGCGTACCGCTATATAGCGACAATGTATTGCCTCGTCCAAGAGTGTTCAATAATGTATGTAGTTCAAAAACAAGGTGCTTGTGTATATAGTACTGAAAGTACGGACCACGTATGTACAGAGGCAGGAATAATGGCATGATGACTACCAAGGCGTCAAGGGAGGACGGTCTAGAGGGCTCGAAATGGGATACCTGAGCTGGCCCGGGGCGGTGTCTAAGTGGTCTACCGTGGCGGAATTTTATTTTCGTCCTTAAATTTGATTTAGGCGTGTACTGCACCAAGTATATATTAAAAGGACTTCGTAGCGTGTACGAGGAAAGCACGATATCGGCGTTTCCGGAACGCCGTGCGTGAAGTCGCGGAGTCTGTCGCAAACAACACATTGATTTCGCTTCAGATGGGACAACGGCGCCGAGTCCACCAAAACCTCAAACGTGTTTAAGATGCTACCCACGGCGTTCACGAAACGCGGATATCGCGCTTTCCTCGCACACGCCACGAAGCGCTTTTAGCACTTGGTGCAGAACACCCTAAATCAAATTATGTTTGAAAATCAAACACCCTCTTAGAAATCGTCAAATATGTGGGGTGCACGTTTGTGTCGGGTATAAGATCGGTTGGGGAACCCCCCCCCCCCTCCCCCGGTTTTGGTTCAAGTACTAATAGTATGTTACGCAGTGCATCTGGGGATCAAAACCGGGGGAGTAGAGGACCGCCGAACCCGGACAACAGATATTAAAAAGGCATCCTAGCTAGGATTTTACCGGGTTAAAAGGTCTACCGTGCCGCTTTTTTTTATTTTCGATGTAATTCGATTAGCTGTAGTACTTAAGGTGGTACAACCGGTACTCATATGCGAACACGGCGCGCACGGTATCGGCCGGTCAAGAACGCAGTGCCATCGGCGCCGGCACCCTACCTCATGTACGACTCCCATAACACGCAGCACTGGACTAATACCTTGCCTTGACGATATGATAAGCGACTATGTCGACACGTGGGGCAGCGCGGCCGTGCGATCTCGTCTGGCTGTTGGATTTTTTTAACATTATTACCCCGCGACCATGGCACTGACTAAGTCAGGGCCTGCCTCGACGCCTTGATTGGCCCCATCGGGGACATGAGGCAAGCTACGCCATGTGCAAGACCTCACGTTTACTCTGACATCTCCGGCAGTGCCATGGTCGCGGCGCCGGATGTTCATGGTGTCCATGTGTCAAACAGCGCTCGTCCGATCGCCGTGCCTCGGTCGCGCTTCGCCGCCGCTACTGTTCCGTCCGATTGCTACTCAATCCATGCGACTGAAGTGCACGACAACTCGGCAAGGCCACTCGTGCGAGTCCATACTATGTCCAAATCTAGTAACGTCACGGTCCGGCTGGCTGTGCAGCCGGATGCCGAGTCGGCGGATTGCTCCGTTCCATCGGCAGGCCGGGCCATCAACCGCTTCCCCTTGGCTACGGCGTTTGGCAACCCGCTGCGATTAGCTACGGCGGCGGCGACCTCGACGCCCTTCACTACTACGAGTCGACCGGTGACACAGATCCCAGTGGTAGGGCTGCCGAGATCGGTGGTTGTGAAAGCGAGGACGAGCAAGATGGGCTGGGCGAACAAGATCTCCGCCGGGAATGTCATGTGCAAAGTCTACTGGCCCTACCTTTAGTTGGTACGGCCTCAACTGTCAAGCTGACTGCGAGTGCCTCCAAACAATCTGCTACCTGGAGTGTGTGCGGCACGGACAGGACCTCCCATCACCACTGATGATTGTGCTACTAACCCGGGGCGTGTTGCTTGCTTGTGGAGTGACTCATGCACTAAAAGACGGGCTATTAAAATTGAAATTGATTACCATTGCTAGTCCGTTGCGGCCACTGGCTCAGACTGAGTTGTTCTTAGTTAGGGCATGCTATCTCTAACCATGTTAGGGAACACTATGTGTAACTACAGCTCAAGCTACCGGCCGTCCTCATGTGTGTCCTAGCTCCTGCTCCTTCCAACGGGCTGTAGCTAGGACAACATTATTGCCCCCTACTGTCCCTACCTAAATCATGCCTATTCCATTCAGAGCTCAGAAGGTAAGCTTAGACAGCCAAAGCGTCCCGCCTACAGCTACTAAGGTGAGATGGGGGAAGGGGGCTGACCGGAATAGCTAATGTGACGGTCCGGCTTTGTATATTCTCTAGGTGACTATGGGGCTTGCAGCTGGAAAACCACTCTGCAGCCATGCATCGCATTATCCACCTGTGAGGCAGAATACATGGCTCTCTGCATGGCCCTCGAAGACGGCATTCACTTGCGGTTGTTGGTGGACGAGCTGCTGGGCCGCCGCACAGAGGAGCCCTTGCTGCTATTGGAGGACATTCAGCAAGCAATTAGCTTCGCCAACAACAGCATCTATCATCGGCGACAGAACCAAACACATTGACGTCAAGTACCACTTCCTCAAGGACCACGTGCAGGCGGGCACCGTGCAACTGAAGTACGTGCCCACCGACAACAATGTGGCTGACATGCTAACAAAACCGCTCCCGGACCCGGCACTGGCAAAACATGCAAAGACTGACATGGGCAGGAACATGAAATGAGACGACATCAGATGCCTAGAGCTATCTTATATTGCAACAATGTTACATTCTCTTCTATTGTAGCATTAGGGGGGGGGGGGGGGGTTTATGGTAGATTTGGAATGCCGCTATAGAAGCACCAATGATTAGATTGCTTAGGTGTACCAGCTATTCTAGAGATGCGTTCATCGGGCATATGAGCCGCATTAGCGCACTGCGCGCGCTTGAGCTCTGAGCTCGGAGGTCAAAGCACGCAGTACGGGAGCGCGGAACTGGGGACACGCATATCGCGGAGCGCCTCAATGCTTGTAATCACTTCTTTATTTCCAGCAACTCATCGCTTCACCCTCCGCCTCTGCACTCACGCACTCACAACAGCCGACGTCAAATTCCGAGCTCTGCAGATGGGCATGCAGTCGGGAGGCTCTTTATGGGCCGCAGGCTGCTCTGTTGCCGTGGCAGCGGCCACGCTGGTCGTGAACTCGTCGCGGAAAATGCGCCGTGCTGTCGGTGAAGGCGATTGGCAGGTGCGACTCGGTCCATGCGGGCGCGGTGGGAGTCGCCACGGCTACAAGCCGCCTTTGCTCAGTTACAAGGGTGAGACATGCAAAACATCATGGCTGTTGCAGCCGACGAAAACCCAGTGGCACCTAAACTTTGTCGAGTATCGCCCAATGCTGTCGCCTCTTCTGCACCGGGTGCGGAGCCCGGAGAAAATGTCGGGCCGCCCACTGCATGTTGCGCCGGCTCCGCCATGGCGGCACCGCCCTACCAATCACGCCCGGTCGCAACCCGTCCATGCCGTTGACTGCCCGTGAGGCAGTCCACACGGCCCTAGGTCGAGCACCAATGGCGGGATCTGGCACGGGCTAACGCGGGTGGGTGCGGATGTGTGCGAATGGACCTCGACGGGACGGGGCCAAAAGGCGCAGGCACATAGCATGCGCCTTTTGGGGATTACGTTTTGGAGAGCCCGATTATAGAGGTGGCGCCGCCCTTCAAAACGAAATCCCCAAAATTTCGGCCCTTTTGGATTATGGAGGTTATGCCGAGTCGGGGTCTAATGAGGAGTCCAATCTCCAAAACGTACCACCTTGGTATCCTAATCAGGCAACCGCCTTTAGGATATCGCGTTTTGGAATCTATGCCGACTGTGGTCAAAACCGACCCGGTACCGAACGGCTCGATGTACTTGTTACAAAAAGTAGTACTAGAAAATCAACACAACAAGCCGCCTAAAAGCGGCCCGCATCCCGCATGAGGCGGGATGGATGAGTGATGCGCACACGGTTCAGAGTCCGGGCCACGCGTGCACGTGTGTGTGTGGGTGATCCTCGGACGTGCTGTGCGGCTTCAGCAACGGGATGGCAGACGAATCTGCGCCGTCTGATGAGGCAGCGAGCGCGTTCTCGAGCCGCCACCAAGCTCAGGACCCCGAGGAAATCCCTTGGAGAGCCAGGCCTCCTGGTGAGCCCGGGTGGTGCACCGAGTGCCCCGCAATGAAAGGGCACCCCGATCCGCAGCCAAGCATGCGATACCTCGCATTGTGCGGCGCACCCCCTTGCTCACCTCACCTACTGTGCCGAAGACCATGCCAGTGTACTCCGACATATCCAGGATGTCTCGAAGATGACCCTTCTGTCCGGGCTCCGTGTTGTGCCACGCCGCATCCCGCGTTGCCACCCCCGTTGTATGTCGCCGAACAGGGAGCGCTCAAACCGATCCACAGCCGTGGCCCGGGGCACTGCAGTGTACTTGACCCCGCACCGCATAGTCTTGAACTTCAGCAGCGTGGACTTCAAGCTCCGGGGATCATAGCTCCCGGACACGACGTTGAACGCCGGAAGGGAGAGCTCTGCGTCCGGCGCTAGGTCCTTGAGTTCATCCCTGGGTACGGTGTTGCCGAGAGGCACTGCCTGTTGCAACAAGTCATTCACCTCCCGCCGTACAGCGATACCTAGGTCGTGAACACAGTGATCGCGGAACGCGTCTGCGATAGCGTCGTGCTGTACACGCCAGTGAGCGCCTCCAGGCGCCGGGAGTTTCATGAGCGCGTCGCCATAAAGGTCAACAGTAACGGAGTTGTGCTCCATCCGATGGGCATAATGATCTATCGAGGGCAGAATGATCTGGCTCCCAACCACCGGGGCCAAGCACGGGCTAGGTAGAAAGAAGTACCGGCAGCGACCTCCCGCAGCTCATGCGGAGTCATGACTGTCCGCGGGGTGGGGATGGCCACTGTCCACATGCCTGACGCCGCGTCGAGCTGGTTGAACAAAATCAGTTCCCTACATGTAACATGGAGAGCGGACACCTCACTTCGAAGCCGAGAGTTGTTGGCCTCGTCTACAAATGCCGTCAGCTCCTTTTGCGAGCCCGACGCATCTTCCACTTCCCGCTCCATCACGCGCGCATCTACGTCGCCGAGATGGCCAGCAGTAGCCTGTTGGAGGCGGCCCCACGCCTCGCGCATCTCCGCGGCGTAGCTGTCCGACCCATGTGCATCGTTGAGGAAGTGGACATACCGGCGGGCGGAAGAAGTTGCGTTGAAGATGCCTCGGCCAAGTACGGACCCGAGCTGTGGGTCAAAGAAACCAAGGGTGGGGGTGATGGTGCCGGAGTTCCTAGTAAGGAACCTTGGGAGAATGGCATTCATGCAGCCGATAAAGGCGTCATCACGAACGGTAGCCATGCGGCGGATGCCAGCTCCCTTCAACCGAGTGGGGAGGTGAAGCCTGCTGCGCGCCCTGGCCACTGCATCCTCGCTCAAGGTAGACACCTCCGCTGCCATGGGGTCGGGGTCGTGCAAAAGATCCGCCAGGAAATCGGTGACCATCCGATTAGTGTCGGTGCCGTACGTGGAGGGATCAAAAGAGACTCCTAGCACCTGCTCGACCGCCGCGAGGACGGTGGCATCCACCGCCTCCGCAAAGGCCTCCACCTCGGACGGAAGACAATTGCGGAGCCAATACCCCGCCTTGTGTTGCAGGCAATGCTTGAGCATGGCCCATGCGTGGTGATGCAGGGCGTGGGACGGGTGTACCGACGACTGGGATTGGCAGATAGGAGCTTGCTCAGGCTAGCGTCCACCTCCTCTCGTAGCTCCTCCGCCTTGCCGCGCATGTACGCATGCACGTACTCTGGCGATCCGAGCGGCACGTTGAGGACCGCGATGCCGTGATGGCCATCTAGCTCGGGCCACTCGATGTCGGCCGGAGCCTCACGCCGCACGGCCTCCATGTCTGCCATGTACGCGTGCATTTTGTCGAAGCGCACCTCAAGCCCCACGGACGCCTTGATGGACGTGCGGAAGGCGTGAAGAGCCGGCCAAACGTGCTCCGGAAGGCCCACCAGAAACCCATCGTTGGCGTTGAAGCGCGCCGCCCCGTGAGTGACCTCCAACGTGCTGTCACACTACTGCACCTTGGGGTGAATCGCGACGCAAAAGGAAGTCGTGGCCAACGGTGCGCCTTGCTGCACGCCGTCCTCCGATCGCAGAGGGGCGGACCGGTCGTCCACGACCAGATACGAATCCGTGGAGGGGGAGGCTAGGAGCGCAGGGATGACAGGGTGTAGTAGAGAGCAACCGATGTGGCGTTGGATGATGGTGCGGCGCCATGCCTGGTTGTAAGCGTTGCGAAGGTCGGTGTGAACGATGACGGCACGTGGGCCAAGCTTCTCGGCGATGAGCCGGACGACGTGGATGAGCATAGAGTCGCTCGCGGGAATGCCAACGCCGAGCTGAGATGGAGCAAGCACCGACACGTATGCCTCCTTCATGTTGTCCACCACTGCCCGCTCCGCTGCGCGCCGCTCCGCCTCCCCGACTGCCACATGCCGCACGTCCGAGGCCCTCCCCTCGCCTAGCTTCTTGACAAGTGCCACGAGCCTAGCAGAGGCGAAAAGCCGGTTGAACCACCCGGGCAGACCCGGGTTGAACCAACCGGGGGCGCTGCGACGCCCCGGAGCGCAGCGACGGACGGCAATGCGGGCGACGGCAGCACAAACGATTGTCCCGCTCCACCGGCGCGGCGCGCCCCCCGACGGCGGTGCCGCTCGGCCAGTACGGCACGCGCCTTGGCTAGCCACGTGGTGGCGACCTCAGCGAAAGCCACCACGTCGGCCGGGTGACGCCTGACGCGGGCGGGTTGGAGCGACATGGCTGCGGCGTCAATCCTCGGCGCCCACGCGGCGCCCGCGGCAACTCCAGCCACTGAAAGCGCGTCGGCGACTGTCCAAGCCGCCGCCGGCGCTACGCCCCGCCGCGCCGGCCTGCTGTCGTGTAGCCTGCCGCGCCCGTCGCGGACTCGGGACTCGACGACCGGCTCACCGCCTGGGCGTACGTGGGAGCAAGCGGGCTCGGCCTTGGCTGGGTGGCGTCGGGTGCACTGCCGCTGGACGGTGTTGCCGCGGGCGACGCTCCCGCCGCAGGCGATGCGCCGGGGCTGCCCGATATACTGGACGATGTACTGGGGGGCGGCGGCGACCCGGGGTCAACGGCGCGTTCTGCCGCACCATCGGCGGAAGGCGCATACATCGCGCGGCGCCCCGCCGGATATATACAGTCAAGCGACCCACCACAGCCCGGGCATAACGGTGACGTCGCATGGGAGAGGGTTGAGGGCAGCTACGCGATCTGGGCGGCGGGTGAGGCATGACGACACTCGGCCCCGGGGCGCCTCCGGGGCCGCTGGGTGGGTGGTGGCGGGATGTACCGCGCAGGGGACCGATTTAAAGGTCGGCTGTTAAAACCCGTTCATTACTTTTGACGCCTGTAGTGTGGTAGTTTTTTTCCCGCTCCCGGGACGACAGGACTGGCCGCAGTGAGACCCTTTGCTTGGAGTACCAGTACCTGTATATGTACTGGAACCTGCCGTACCGGCCGCCTTTATTTGCGGTGTTGATCTTTCAGTACAGGTTTTAGCGGTAGGTGGATTTGTTACTGGCCTTTTTGTGATTCACACCACTACCCTTACCGTACCAGTAGTGATGCCCGCCCGCGGTTCAGGCCGGGGCTCTACTACAGGTTCCGTTATTTATAAGGGACGCTTTGTACACGCATCCAGTTATCCACGCAGCACCGCGCGCGCGTTTAAGTGATAACCAGATTGCATTATCATAGTCGCTACGTGTTCATGTAATTCAGGCGGTAAGCGTATCCGGCAAAGGGTGTAGAAATCCATCGAGGGTGCATCACGCTTAACCCGGATACCTCCGTTAATATCTCTCTTGTCGTGTAGGCACCTACGCTGGCGCACCTCAAGCGCATAGTCGCACTGCCCGAACCTAGACATCACCTCAAGGGGTTGATTGAAGCTAGGACAAATCTAGGACCACATGAGGGTGCTAACATGGCGGACGCGGCCCTGTTTGGGCAGGGTATGTTGACATCAGTGTTAGTACACTACTGCATATGTACAAATGAATGTAGCTACACACCGGTTCCCCGGGTACTCGCAAAATGAAATCCTCCCGGGGTTTAAGCTGTGTATAGCGGGGTCACAATCCTGAGATGCAACTATCGAAACGAGTGCGAATAGTGATTAGTATCCGGTTGATACAGTCAAATATAACGTCATTTGATGAAAACTCAGAGCCCACGTGACCACCCGTCTCGCCAACCCATCCCGCCCCACCGATGCCAATCGAACACACCGACCGGCACCATCACGCGCATACCGCGGTAGCAGCGCGCTAACGTAGGCATATGGTGGCGTTCAGGTGCCTCGTCTTGTGTGTCGCGGGCAGGGATGGGGCTGGCGGTGGGATGATGAGGGAGGAGCGCGAGCGGTCACGTGCTAATATTACGCACGTAGCGCGTGCCACGTAGCCAAAAAGCGTTGCCAGCTACACATCTCGGATTTGAGACCCGTTTACGGTCTTCAGAAACGAGTACCTACGCGAACCGGTGTGTAGGAACTAGGATACGCCTTAGTACTTTAGCACATGTCATCATGCATAGATCGCACTAGCACGGCGCGCACGCACCATGCACTACCGCATCGCCTGCCTGGATGCGTGATCCCTGGGCGCCGCATGGTTACTTCTATGTAATTAGCCAATCTCCGGCGCGCTTCATGCTCTCTCCCACAGTCCCCGGCTCGCGCCGGTACCCGCACAAGGCGGGTTATTGGTAGGGAGGACGCTGCGCACAACAGGTCATGGACCCTCTGCCAGGGAGGGTGGTTTGACGAGGACGCATGAAGTCCGTCTTGGCGGGAATCCTGGACGTAAAACTGAGACCACCGCAGCCAGCAGCTAGGGGTATCGTCACTCAAGCAACGACTACACGTCGCACTCGAGGCGCAATGTCGCCTCAAGGTTCGCGCACCTTCAGCGAAATAAGCGCACACACCCGGAAGCTGGCTACCATGACGCCAACGACCGCCAGATACGGGCTCGCCAGCTACCAAGACGCCAGCGAGCGCCACGTATTGCAGTTATTCCCGCCAGAACTCACATTTTCTCCCGGCTCGGCCGATCGAAACTTCGGGCAATAACGTTGGCGATCCTGTCCCGGGGGCGAAAAAAAAAAACGTTGGCGATCCCGGCGAAAATCGTACATGCATCTGCACTCAGGCCATGGGAGCCCCAACACCACGGACGGACGGCAACATGGGCATCATCATGGGCGTCGGCTACTATGCATGCCACGCCAGCTACCGCGCCGCTGCGCGCTGCCATGTACACTGCTCTCAGTGTTGTGCCCGCTCGGCTCGACCAACGGGAAATTATTATGCGAAGCTCGGCCCACCAGCGCCGAGGAGAAGGGGTCACCCGCGACTTTAGTCCGCTCGACAGCCAACGCAGTAAGACTCCCTAGAGGACAAGCCTCGACCCACGCCGAGGCATGGCGGGCTGCCTCTCTAGGCTTGCCACTAGCGCCAACAACTCTTCTACTCATTCGGGTCGGCACACCAGCCCAAATGCAGGCGGGAGCTCATCAATTCCGGAGCGTTACGCAACGCAAGCCTGCTTCGCTCTACACCGTCCGGCTACAATCCACGCGGTTAGACTTCCTTGAGGGCCAGCCCCGATCCACGCCGAGGTCAGGGCATGGCGGGCTGCCTCTTTAGGCTAGCGTCTAGCGCCAGCAACCGGACCCCTGCTTGGAGCATCCTCTAGCGACATTCTGGGGAAGGGGGGGGGGGGTTGACATCAGTGGTGGTACACTACTGCATATGTACAATGTAGCTAGGGACTAGGATATGCCTTTGTACCTTAGCACATGGCATCATGCATATTCCGCACTAGCACGGAGCGCGCGCACCAGGCACCACATCGCCTTCCTAGATGCGTGCGGCGCCCAGGCGGGTGCGACAATCTGAAAATGTGAGAGACTCAAAGACAAACAGAGGTGGTATGTAATGGTGGTGCAAAGGCGAGAGGCTACAGTGTTTTGACGATACACCGATATTGGTTCATCACAACGCTTACCACATGGCAGCATTATACAGTACATATACCCGTAGTCATAGGTACACATTGTACTAGTATTGGTACACAATGTACATATACTAACTCGTAGTATATCGTGCTCGTATAATTGTCCCACGGGTCTGGTTACTTCTTCGTAACCAACCACTCTCCGGCGCGCTTCATGCTATCTCCCACAGTCCCCGGCTCGCGCCGGGACCCGCACATGGCGAATTGGTAGGGACGCTGCGCACAACATGGTCGGTCATATTATGGCCCGAAATTGCGTCGGTCCAGCGTAGGCAAAAAACACTTCTGTCGCACCCCGGCCGCTTTTGCCGCGCGACAAGCAAGCCGACGATCACGGCGATCACAACCCGCATGTATGCTGCCCCCACGACCACCTAAATGCCTTTGTGATACACACAATATACCCTTCTGACGATAGAGGCTCTGCGACAAGCCACCCCGACGCTGAAGGGGCCGCCGGTGCCCGCGATGATTCAATCTCCGGCCGGCGCGGGGCGGGCCGTGCGGCCCGTTGGTCTGCGTATATTGCGAGGTCGCGTAATCTGTGGACCGCCGCTTGACACCCATTTTTCCGGCACATCTATGGGCGGCTATCAGGAACCATTACCCAACCCCGATGGCCCTAGCGCTAAGCCCTAAGGAAGGCCCTGGGAGGCTGTGATACCATTTGTGCGACGGTCACAGCTCAGCAGCTCTAGTCGTGTCCTAGCGTAGGTCGAGTGCGACATGAGTGATACCCAACATATTTGATATATATATACGGATACCAAAGAAAGCTACGGTTCGATGCTCTGCGCCTACGTGTACTCTCGGATTTGTATCGATGTCCCTTACAAAATATGGAACCTGTAGTACAGGTACCCGTCACCCGTGCACGTGTGTGCGAGGAACGCCAGATAGCCAGAGGTGACCCCTGACGATATAGCGACTGCTCGTACCGCCGTACCAGTACCGGGTACTGGACGCGGCACCATCACCGCGTAAGATAATAGATCGCAAAATTATTTAACAGTATTCGTCTTCAAAATAATAATAGTATTGTATTGTTATTTGCTCTTGATACTTTCCACCGTGCTCCTTACCCGCCTGGACGTACATCACGCGAATAGCAAATGGGGCGCGCCGCCCAGTTCAGAAAAAACCAGAAACGGGCTGAGCGACTTCAGGCTGGTACTCCTTAGTCTCTAACCTGTAGTCGCTACGGGGTACCCACGCCACAAGTAGCTGCTGCTGGCATCGAGCTGCAACAGTGTGAGGAGAGCCTCCCCGTCAGACACGCAGCAGCGACTCCGCAACGGCGCCAACCTCATCCGCGAGCCAGGGTCTTGTGTTGAGAATTGTAAGAACAACGCCGCGTATCTGGGGTAGATATGGACATCCGCCGGTCCCGCAGCCGTTCTCTCGCGAGCACCGACCAGCCTGAAAGCCCTTTCGAGAGAGGAGAGGTACAGCACCAAGTCGCTGATGGCCCGGCCGTCGCCGGGGGCAGTGCGCGGGCCAGCGACGCCGCTAAGGGAAAATCGTCACAGCAGCGCCTGCGCTGGGATTCCCGCGCCCTAATGCGCCTCGCGGACGCCGTGGATCGGCTAGACATATCCAAGCACTGGAACTACGGCAGCAAAACAAAGTTTTGGTACAAAGTGCTGCGTGAACTTGCTGCGGACGAGGACCGAGACAACCACCTGCAGCCCCACATCAACACGCTCAACCAGAAGTTCGGAGAGATGTACGATGCCTACGAGGCGGGTCACCTGGGACTCAAACTGCCGCCGCCTGCAAAGGGCCGTCTCACGTCGGATGACCTCCCGCAAGAGCTTAAGACCGCATTGAGCAGAATCTACGAAAAGTTCAAGCACGTCAGGTAACCCTGCGCCCCTGACCCCCCTTTGTACATACCGTTTCACTTTAGCGCTCGTCATTAAGCCATGCCTCCTACTCGTACCACCTTGGTCAGTCGTGTGCCAGCGATATTTCTTCAGTCCCGAGTGCGAATCTTCCCCAAGGCATTGGTCTTCACGGCAACTTCTCCCAGCCCTCGTACGCTTAGGATTTCAGCACACACTTGGCGCACACCTATCTGCCGCCTCTTGGCGCCTTCGTGTGACCTCCTGCCTGTATAACTCCAGACTTCCAGAGAATATCCACCCTGTCAATAAGTAACTAGTTGAGACTCGGCATTTCTAACCTCGGCATCCTGAATTCTTTCCGAGGCGCTTGAAAACCTGGCACTAGTACCCCCCCCCCCCCCCCCCCCCCCTCGCGCTTCCTCCTCCACGTCCCATGGCGGTAAGGCGACATAGTTGCAATTTGCCTTTTCTGGCAAGCTGCGTCTTCTCTTGCAACAGTTCCTCATCTGCTGGATGATATGCCATCACACTCGCTGGAACAGTCTGCCTTGGGCCTTTACCGGCCTGCGTAACATTCCGCAGCAGCCACACATGTTACCAAGTGGGCCCATGTGCGTACAACATGCACACGAAATGCAGTATTTGCCACTAGTTGCCGCGCCGCGACTCCCGATGCGCGGGCTGCGGGTGTGTTCTGCACAACAGTACGGCAGCGCCTCCCAAATGCGGGGTCCCTCATGCAGCGGTGAAAACCGACATGTTCCCAACAAGGGGCGCGGGCATACACACCTTGCCAGGGCGCAGTCATACCATGTGTAGCCTGCCGGGGGTTTATAATGTGCCGTGCCCCTGAATGTGAACAAGTTGATACCGCATCGCTCGCGGTGAATCCCGAAATCCCATCGCGTATGGGCTCCACTTAGGTTACGCACATGCCTGCATGACGCATGACGGTGTCACCAGGCAGCCTGGGAGGTTGCCTTGCATTTAACAGCCTGCCGGTGTTAATATGGCTGGCATGTACTGTCATGCCGGCTGCATGCCCAAGTGATGGCTGACCTCATGTGTATGCTGTGCTGCTTGTGCTTGGTTGCGCCCCGCAGGAACCACAAAGTGGCCATCTCCGGGAACCATGTCTCCCAGCTGCGGCCAGTCCCGCCGCAGACCTCATCAAGGAAGAGGAAGCCCGCCCCTGATCAGCCGCTGATGATGCCCGCCGGCGGCGGCGAGAGCTTAGACATGCAATGCCGCGAAGCCCCTCACGGCGCCGAGGCCTTCTACGGCCGTGCGGCAACGCACGAAGATCTGGATGTCTCTCAGTCCTACAAAGTTGCTGCTGCGCAGAACCCGCCTGGCCAAGGCGGCAACCCATACATGAACATACGGCAAATGCACCCCCAGCCGCCAAACTACGGAGAGAGCACTGATCCTGATAATAGCTTTCGGTCCGGCCATCTGCCATACCCGGGTGGCCTCTCCCCCTATATGGCCGGCTACAGCCTCCCAGCCCATCCTCACGGGTCGCAACACAAGCACGGCCACGCAGAAGGTCAGGGCAGATCTTCAGGAAACACCATGCACATGCTCGTCAAGTCTATGGCGCAAGCTGTGAAGAAGCTGGACGAGTACCTTGAGGTCGCCAGGTCTGAGCTGGACCTTGCCAGGAAGTACAAAACCAAGCAGGCAGAGCTTGCCAACCAGCAGCTAGCGCTCCTGGAACAGAAGCTGCAGGAAGACAGGAGACACCGCGACTGCCTGCAACTGCTCGTTGAGGAGCAGCAGCGCTTTCTGCAAACCTTGCGCGGTCTGGCAGCCCACAGATCTTCTTCATGTGTGGGAGGCCCCCGCTACAGATAGGCAGTCCCTGGGACCTCTCCATGGCCCTCATGCAGTGCCGCAGTTTCTCCTGCCAGAGTGGCTCCATGTGGTGGTAGCCAACTCGCTCACATCAAACCCCCTCAACCAATATCTCAGGTCAACTACCTTCGACTATAGGCTGCCGGTGTGAGCACAGTCGTTAGCTTCCCAGTCGGGCAAGCTCATGGAACAGCTCCTCCCCCAGTATTGTCAACCTGGCTGTTGGCTATCTGCCTCCACCCACCCACACCCATAAATATATAGACACGCACAAACTACGCAATTGCACCTGCTTATCAGGGCAGCTACAGTCGTCATGCCTGCCGGATCCTGGAATCCCTTCCCACGCTGGCATGGTGAATGTACAGCAGCAGCAGATTGCGCCTTCCACGGTTTTTGAGTCGTGCTAGGCAACTTTGCATCATGATGAGCACATCACAGCAAGAACAATATCCACATTTTACGGGTTCCTGCCATTGAAAACATGCTGAATGAAAGTGCGGTGAGACAAGGTTGTAGGATGCCTACCATGCTGCCATGTCGCTAGCAAATCAAGCTGTACAGCTGCACCAGCTCAATGGCGCTCATGGCTGCATAGCTGCATGTATGCTATTTTCAGTCGTCATGGCGGCCAAGCCTGGGGTAATAACCAGGTGGGAAAGGTGCATTACGCCTGCTTGTGTCAATTCTCAGCAATAGCAACCAAGCAGCGTGATTGTTACTGAAATACTAGGGTAGCAGAATCCTAAATGCCTATAATGAATATCGATGGATATACAAAATGTAATGCCCTTTATTTATGCAGGGCGAGTCCTTTGAACATCCTCTGCATGTCCCATTGCATTTCTGTTTCGTTTGTACGATTACTGCTGTGTATATTTACGAGCGGCCGCTGCTTACTAAGACGAATGTTGATGCTGCGGAAATCTACAGTTATCCACAAAAAACTTTGCATATTTTTATGGGAGTAATCATTGTGCTTGGACCGCATGGAATCGGTAAACTCGGGCACAATTTATGTCGTCGCAGCCGTCATTGACAGTACGCAAATTCGTGATAAATTAAGGTGTACATAGTGTGCTAGGGCAATGCAATAAAACGCAAATGTCGTGGCGTGCACAGCATAGCACATGTGGTGTGGGCATCGTGTGCATCGATCTATTGCCAGAGTACGGCACGGATGCCCCTGTGGGGGTTGTGCCCGCGGGCTGCAAATTATGCTAGAATTACGCACCCGAGTATTTCCCACTGCACCCGAGTATTTCCCACTGCCCGCCGATGGGCACGGATTAAATACGCCATTCCATAGCGGTTCCTTGCAATGTACCATGCGTGCGGTAGGAGTGAACCACCTCAGTTATTCGAGCATATGCTATTAGTGTCCGCGGTGGCGGAGTTATATTACCGCCATGCTTTTGGGGTCGATAGTTCCTCAGTAGTTACATATTTTATTCCTCGTAATGGTAAGCTTGAGTCAATATCCGAGAATTTATAATAATTGCCAACTGTATGTGGCGTCTGGCCCTTCCTCACTCACATTTGCCTTGGTTTGTTGCTTCACATATGGATACATGAGATATACATGTATATCACAGTCCCAATACAATGTGCACATTACTTCCCGCAGAAACCCGTACCCCCGTAGTTACATGTGCAAAGCTATTCCGAAGTACTTGCACGGGTACGAGTATCGCGCCGCACGCAGTAGACATGTGCTGCGACCCTAACCTTTTTCGCCTAAGTAATAAGAAAAAAGTGGCGTTACCTTTGCAAGGATCCTAGGGCGCACATAGCTTTCGGAGCTACTGGGCATATGGGCATTTCGAGCAGCAGCGGAGTGAGCACAATATCATGCACGAAGCGACATGGGCAACAACTAGTCGTTAGCACGGGCATGGAGCGCAGTCGCACGGGCGTGGCGAGACACAGCCCCCCCCCCCCCCCCCCCCCCTCCCCACCCCCTGCGCTACCTACCCGGGTGTTATTGGGTGGCGGTGATGGGCGTGCCGGCAGCTTGGGCGGTATTTGGTGCCGACCGGGTGGATCCGCGGCACCGATCCGTGGGTAAGATCCGATAGCACAAGGACATGAAGGACCCTGACGAGAGCAAGATGAAGCTGGAACTGGCAGTGTCGTACGAGCCACCGCCGGTCCCCGACCGTAGTGGCAACCCCGGGATCCCCCTATGTCTTGCGGTGGAGCTCGCGCCCATTGAAGGCCGCCCCGTTCCCGACACCAACTGGGAGGTTGCGCAAACGATGCCGTGGCGTACAATGGTGGCCATGCCCTTGAGCATGCGTACGTACGATCGATACTATAGACACCTGGACGGCGTTGCGTCATCGTCCTTCACAACAAACTTCATGGGCACTACCGCCCCCCCCCCCCTCCCCCCCCTGTGTCGCTGCTCGGCAAGACTCTCGGCAGTGACTATAAGGTGTTAGAACAATGGGGGCCTGAGGACGACCTTTTGATTTTCATGCAGATCCAGGCCCAGGAGCGGAACGACGGAGTGTAATTGCCTCAAGATCGCTTGGATCACGTGAGGCTCCGCCTAAAGTATATTGAGCTTAAGGCCTTCCTTACCGCCTTTCAGAACAACGACCACATGAAGTTTGAGGCGGCGCGACAGGTGCGCTTGGTGCAAGCACGTTCTCCATCAAGGGCCGCAAGCGAGCCTGTGAGCTCGCAAAGATGGACATCGACCCTAACGCGCAAGTGGCTAGACCCCATCGCGCGGACTTGTTCGATCTCGACTACCATCACCACTAGATAGGACCTAGGTATTGTAGCTGGCAACTGATAGCCCCCCCCCCCCCCCCCCAATGGCCCCTTTCAAGAAACACATATTTCGAATAACACTGGCGGACGCTTCTGCGCTTTTGTGACGGACATGGTTTCGGCGCATCACAATATGTTGCATCTCCGGGGACACTCCAACACACGCATCACATCGATTCCCTGCCGTACCCGTACGGCACTGCGAAAAATACACGAAACTTAGATAACCCGGGCGGTTCGGGCGGCCGTTGGTACACGCGGCAACTGATGCGGCTGCGCGTACGCGCCCCGCCCACCCTAGAACCCCGACACGCTCGAACCCGCCAACCACATCACATCCCCCACCAGACTCACCACGACCCCCCCGCGCCGCCAAAAGTGGCGACATCCTCCAGCAGTGGTGGCTGTGGGGCGGCCGGCCTGGCCGCGCATGTGGCCTAGTATGTATGGGCTCCACGTGGCGACCATGACGCAGATCATCGTTGCGCACCCACCCACCCGCCCGCGTTCCCAATCTTGGCACCGGTGGGACACATGCTCTAGCGGGCAAGTACGGGCCTACTGTACACACTCCATGCCTTATACTTTAAGGTAAAGTGATTTTTTTCCGAGCGGTCTTAGGCTTAGTGCCGTGTACAATACATCTGCCTTGATCCCGTGTGCGTGTGGGGGGGTGATGATGCAACCCGCGAGTAGCAACAGGACGCCACGGCCGAAGCCGCAGGACTCCCCCCGCGCCCCCCACCCGCGGGCCGCGCGGCAGATGCCCACTCACGACAGCACCTCCTTCGAGTTGTCGTCGTCGGAGGAGGAGGCCAACGGCGACAACGTGTCGCTGTGGCATGCCAGCAACCTCCGCCGGCTCTCCCCTCACCCGCTCGGCAATTATGATGTTGGCGCAGCGCGGGCGCATATCAGCCGCCTCCACCTATTGCCACCAGCGTGTGGGAGAGGCAAAGGCCTACACCGCATGCGGGGCGGCCTGCCAGCCCGCCTGCGGGAAGTTGTACAAATAGGTGCCCCGTGCCACGTGAGGGGTGGGGGGAGGGTCGCATTATATCTATTGCATTATCTGCTACTGTTTTCCTTCATATTTTGTTTTTCCTTTTTTCCTTCAGGGTACCCGAAGGCACGGTGTGTGCATCATGCCGCCGTTGCGTGGTCCACCGCTACATCGCGGTTGACGCCATAAACATTGGGAGCACGGTCCGCCACCGTGCTTTCAAGGGGGTGGTGCATGCCAAGGGCGGCCAAGCCAATAACCGTTACTACGCTAGCCCAACCCTGGTGGCCTTGCCGTGGCGGACGCTACTGCTGACTAGCACCAGGTAGGTATGTTGGAATTCGAGGCCAGGTCGGGAAGCACCATTCTCTGCGTGCAGTGCGTCACCACATGCGAGCAGTTGCACGATTTCTTGCGCCATGAGGACTTCTTTAGGCGCGCCCATGTTTGTTTTGTCGTCACTGTGTTTGGCACGGCTCGAGCAATCGCCCCCCCCTTTCTGCTAGCTGTGTTTGCTATGGAGTATGGTGGGAGCGCAGTTGTGTTTATAGCAAAAAAATGTTTACTACATGAAGTAACTTGACAGTTGAATCAGCGATGCGTCGATTTTTCAGAAAATTTTAAAAGAACGGGTTCTATATCACTGGCCTACAGTTCCATGAATTGCATTGCCAGCGCTTTGAAGTGCCAACAGCGAGCGTTTGCATTGCCAGCGCTTTGAAGTAGCGACTACCAGAGTTTTCTTTCTCCATTACCAACAGCGAGTAGCGAGTACCAGTACCAGTACCAGCAGTTCTGGGGAACTGCCCTTTTCGTAATTCACACCAGTACCAGCAGTACCAGCAGTACCAAAAGCGAGCGTTCGCATTGCCAGCGCTTTGAAGTAGTCGCTACCAGAGTTTTTTTCCATTACCAACACCGAGTAGCGAGTACCAGTACCAGTACCTCCCAACCGTGAGATCGTAATTGGACGGCTGTGTAATTAAGGACCGTGGGCGGGCGGGCGGGCGGGTGGGTGGGTGGATTATAGTACTCAGTAGTACATGCCAGTAGATAAGCGCTTTAGTCATGTACCTATAGGCCCGATCCGCTGCACTATACGGGTACCCGTACGGCAATAAAGCTCACCGCCGAAAAATCGACGCTTCGCTGGATGATTACTCTTCCCTATGTTAGCGGGGCTACTTGGAACTGGCCCCGGGATTACGAGACATGCATCAAGAAGTGGCCCCGTATGCCTACGAATTCCTATTGCAAGCGTAGGGTGGCAATAGAGGCGTCAGACCGCATGCTGGTGGAGCTGGCCCGCAGCAAGAGCCGCGCAAGAATGCCGGCCAATGCTAGGTTGGTGCCCAGCCGCCGGGCCGTGGCCATCCTGGAGATGGGCGTTGCTGGCCACCAAGAGACGACCCCCCCTCGCAACCCCTGAGGCGTCCTCCCCGGCGAAGCATGGGCGCAAGCCGCAATGCCTAGATGGGAAGGTGGGGAGGCATTGGGGGTTGGGGGGGGGGGGGGGGGGGGGGAGGACAACAAGACTTCTCCGGGTTATTTGCGCGCAATTGCCGCTTTAGCGCAGGGCCCGCTGGGCTGAAAATTAAGGCAGGCAAGGACAAGAGGAGGCGCAATCGCTTAGGATACTGAGTTTTAATAGCCCATGAGATCATTACAATTTACCACGCCCTATTGCTGCCAGGTGCCAGTGCTGCCGAATGTTGGTGTCTACGGCTTCTTCCCGGGACCGGCCTCTCATCAGGGGTCAGGGCATCACGCTGATGGTGCTCTGCCACCTTCATGTCGTCAAAGACTTCCCCAACCCGGGTGACTGGTTGCTTGCTGCACCCTATCTTGAAGAGTTTCTTTGTCACGGCATGCACATGCTCGGACCCAAGGAAGCCATAGTTCGGCATGTCCGAATACCAGATGATGTAATCGGGAATGTGGCACTGTAATATATGGCAATAAACAGTAGCATGATAATCATCCTCGCATGCAGCATGCACAAATGCCCTCACAAACTTCTTCACCAACACCTTCACCTCCTTCGCCGTGGCAGTCCGCAGGTGTGTGGCTGGCCGTGATGTGGTGCCCGGCTTGCGGTTGGGCTCGACCGGCTTCAACAATAGAGTCCACAGCTCCCGCCATATCCCCCATGCCATCTTAGCCTTCTCCTCGTCTGCCTTGCTGACGGTCTTGTAGGCGTCCTTGATGTGCCGCAACATGTCGCCGCCCCGCCTACGCCAATTCCGCGCAAGCGGCAGCCTGCTGCTCTTGCACCGCGCGGCGCTCGCGCTGTTGCTCGTGGACTGCGACTTGCGAAAGTCGAATGTTCTCCTAGACCCGCGCAAGCACCTCGTCGCGTGACGCAAGATGGGGTGCGGAGCGCGTGGGCCCGCGGGCTGCGCGGGTGAACCTGCCGCCGGTGCCGCGCTCAATGGCAGCGGGCGCGGGTGTTGCTGATCCTGATGCAGGTTCGCCCACGGCTGAAATTGCTGCCGCCCTCATTCGCGGCACATGCGTGACGGGGAGGCGGGCAGCAGTCGCTTCCCCTCGGGTGCGCGGGTGATTAGGAACCGCTCCGCCGATCATTGTGCCTCGCTCCCGGATGCTGCTCCTATGCATGCACGGCCCGTAGCGGACGGGCTGTGAGTGAGTGGTAAGTGAGTTGGTCCTACTGGTAGTGCGCCGCTGCTGCTGCTGATGGGCCGGTGCGCACCGCTGCTGCGCGGTAACGGCCCGGCGCAATACCGGCAGTTCCGGATTTATTCGGAACCCAAAGTGTTGTACGGGTACGGCTGGGAATCGATGTGATATGTGTAATTTCTGCAACCCAATATGGGATTCTCGACAGTCAACCACCGGCCACCTCCGTTCCACAAATACCACATCGCAGAGTTGGCCGACATGTAAAGGAAATCGACTTACTGGTTCAATCGGAGAGTGCACACATCGTACCGCTCTAGCGACGCGCGCGGCAGCATCGGCATTTACCTATATCAAGCTAGCGACTATCTCTACTACTATATAGCATCATCATAAATATATCGCGACAGGTAAGCAGGACTTCCTTCGCCGTCTTGTGCTGGCGCTTTTCGTCGGTATGTCCAAACCACATGATGCGATATGCCTTTTTTGAAATATGCTCGTCAGGCCAGAGATGACATGTTTTTTCCCCGCCCCCGGGACGGGATTGGCGAGAAACCCTTGCGGCGGCGCGTCTGCTCTACCGCCGTATCCGAAGGTCCTAGATTAGCGCAACTGTAGGACAAAAGGAGGAAAATCTAGGAAGTCCTAGATTGGAATCGAGCGCCTTTCGGGCCTATCCGGTACGTTCTCTTGGCCTTCCGGGGCACCCCTCGAGCCATACGTTGCGTTTGCCGCCAATTCCATCGCTCCACCTATACCACCCGCGCGCCCGGCCTTGCCGCCTATTCAGTGCCGCCGCGCCCGAAGTCCGGCGCCATGCATATATAGGCGCCAATTCCGGGGCATCGGTCATGAATATCCCTTTGTCATGTTAGGCTCGCTCTATTCCGCGTCGCTCGACCTTATTTATGAGACCCCCACAATGGCGACCGAGGGTGGAACTAGCGATCATCATAATAACCCGAGACGAGCCGACATCATGGCGATGGCAAGCAAGGCCAGGTACATGATACCGGCTGGATATTTGAGGAGACGCATATTGTAGGACGGGGAGGGGGTTCTGAGGCTGGGTTCCGACGGATGGCGACAGTGAGCAGTGAAAAGTGATGCAGGCGGCCGCGGTGGCTTTTGGGTTGGTGGTCCAATCCCGGCAGCGGGGCGGGCGGCGTGGCCGCAACGACGAGATAGTGACGATGAGATGTTTTTCGAATATGCTGGGGCAAAATAGTCGATCGCGGCGGGCGCTGTCCGAGATTGGCAAAATAATCTAGACAGTCGGACCTACGACTGCAAATCTAGGGACTTGGTTGCAGTTTACATGTGCAGTTCATAGTATGCATCGATCGTGTCACCAACGAAAGCCCGGGGTGCCGGTACGAGTACCGTTGGTCTTTTTGTTACTGGCCTTTTGTAATTTACGCCAGTATCTGTACTGATACTCGTAGACATGTACATGGCTGCCGGGTTCTATATTAAATAGTATACGCCTGCCAGGACAGGAGTGGGTTTTGGCGCCCTACAGTACCCCCGGGGTGATATGAGGGTTTTGGGCACCGCGCCCTACACCCGTCTAGAGGGGGTCTGGCGCTTTGGGCGACCGGCCACGACTATGGCGGTGCGGCGCCCGCGGGCCCCGGTTAGGCGGGCGGGTTGCGGACCTCTGCTAGAGAAATGTACAAGGTACTGGAAACCTGTCATGATGGCTGGTGGCGTGGCGGTATCACCGGGGCTGCGGCGTCAAGGCATGGTCGGCATGTTGGGGTGCTTGTCCATATATACAATGGCCCCACTCTGACTTTCCATGTGCCATACTAGGAAGTCGTAGTAAGCGAAAAGCCTACCTAGGGGCTATAGCTCTTTTGGTTTCAGGCTTAGATCTGTCTTTTTGTTCTCACCTTTCACAATTGCTTTTAGTTTTGCTTTTACTGCGCATATATTAAAGCTCTGATGTAAAGGATTCCTACCTAATGGCTAGCTAGGTACTCCGTACTCGCTGCGCGTACTCGTACCACTAATTATATTAAAAGTGTATCCGATTGTCAAGTGAGATGCCACCGCGGTTCATCCCCCTCATCTGCCCAATGACGGGCAAGCCGCAATGCCCGTTCTGCAAGAAGACATTCTTCCGTAGCGACAAAGTCACTCAATGAACATGTGAAGCACAAGACAACAACAATGATAATTCTGCCGAATAGTCTTTAAGCAGTTCTGCCCAACAGTCTCTCATTTATGAATTTGCGGGTCTTTCCAACTCATAAACAAGCTCAGAAGTCATGCCGTAAACAGGTGCGAAAGTGCGCAGTTATTTTGACCGTATTTTAAATTTTTCCCGGGGGGGGGGGGGGGGGGGGGATATCCCCTCGCCCAGACCCCCTCCCATGTGGTTCATCCCCCGCCTTCAGGGGGGGGGGGGGGGGGGGGGGGACCCGCCCGTAGGCGGGGTTTCCTACATAATATACAACCCGATGTATCACGGAAGTTGTGTACTATTATTACTATTATTATTGGCTACAATTTTCCCGTCCCTGGGACAGGACTGGCCACATTGAAACCATGGTTGGGCTTAATAAGTAGATTATGGACTTAAGTTAACTTAACTTAACTTAACCTAACTTAACTTAACTTAACAAAGTTGAGTTAAGTCAACTTCAGCTTAACTACTTAACAAATGTAAAGTTAAATTAAGTCACTTAAGTTTCGCCTTAAGAGCTATCTAAACTTAAGAGACTTAACTGACTTAATTTTGCAGTAAAGCTATATCGAAACCCGAAATCAACCGCCCCGTTTAGTCGGCAACCGTTCGCTAATCGGCTCGTACGAACAATTAACCCTCATAGATATCCGGCTTGTATTCGCTGTTAGTTCGTTGAAGCATCGTGGGTACGAGTACCCCGTACAAGCTCACAGTGGCGCTACTCGGCGCACGTCGGCGCCCGGGACGCACGCGGCGGCATCGTCGCGCGCATCGCCTAAAGTATGCTGGCTACCGGCACCCCCGAGGGAAGCGACTACATTATGCTGAGTGCCTTGACGCCAAGCGGCATTTCTCAACGCCCCAGACTAAGCGCACCAGAAACTGCGGCAGTCGCCCACCGAGCGAGGTCGAGCACTAGATAGGCCGCAGGCCGAACAGTCCCAACGTTTGTTCACCCAAGCGGTGAACCCTGCCGCCTCGGACTCGTGCATGTCGGGTGTGGCGGGCGGCAGCGCGTCGCCTGGTGCCGGGGGCGGCATGAGACACCCCACTAGCCCTAAGGAGGCGACGAAGCGGGCATAACGCCAACCTCCCCGGCCCCTCCTGAACCCCAACGGCAAAGGTGGCGCCAGGTTCCGCCCCCTATCGGTGACGGCTATGCCGCCATCTCGCTCGATGTGGACTCTGAGGTCGATGTGCCCATGGCGGCCGAGATCATATTCGGCTTACTAGAGAAGAGCCCGATCGACCCGCAAGTGCTGGGCAACGCACCACCGGACAACCCCGTTTGGGCGTTCTTCTGCCCGGATAATAGTAAGCCGTATAGCAGTAAAAACCCTCATTATCTTGCACATTTCGCCCTTTTCTTGCCTAACTTATTGTTGTGTCGGCTTTGCACTTGGTGATTAGCTTTGCCATGATCGCGTATAATGTCATGACTTGTGCATATATGTTTGTTAAGGACCTTCCCTACGCTGGCGCTCCTTGCGTGCTTGATGTTGGCCATTCCTGGCTCTCAAATTGAGTGCGAAAGGGTGTTAAGCAATTGCGGCCTCCTTGTCTCGAGCCTCATAAATTAAATGAAGATGGACATCTTGGTTGCAGTCGTATCCATCATTAGGAATATCAACCAGTGTGAAAAGTTCGCCAAATGTTTGCCTTGTGTTCGTGATGTCGAGCTATTGTATGAGAGGTACATCTATCATAGAGCTAGACAACAGTCATATTTTTGAGGTTCATGATGCCATGCGCCAAGCGGCTGGAGCATCGCACACTCGGCCCGCCGAGGACCAACACATGCCGCCTGATTCTGACGACTCTATCTGTGTTGTCGGTCGACACCGTGGCTAGTGAAATGAACTAGGTTGTTGGCATGCCTAAGCCTTGCTGCTTGTGCTGCCCTACTGCCTTGAGGCTCCCCAGCCACAACAAGTGGCTGTGTAATTGCTTGTTTTGCGGATTTAATTCACTGCTATTTACTGAAGTCGACCCCAAATTAAGTAATTTTTCGGGAGTGACTTAACTGAGCGGAACTGAATTGAATTGAACTGAATTGAATGGAACTGAATTGAAATGAACGGAACTGAACTGAACTGGACTGAACTGAACTGAACTGGACTGAACTGAACTGAACTGACAGAACTGAACTGGACTGAAATAAACTGAAATGAAATGAAATGAAATGAACTTACCTTACCTTAGCTTACCATACCTTAACTTAGCTTAGCTTAGCTTAGCTTAGCTTAGCTTAACTAAACTAAACTTTCCTTTACTTAGCTTTACTTAACTTTACTTAACTTAACCTAACTTAGCCTAACTTACGTTAACTTAACTAAAATGACTTAACTTACCTGAAGAACTTAACGTAAGTGTGTTAAGCCCATCCCTTATTGAAACCCCTTGCAGCATATCTACGACGACGGCCGCTTTTGCAGCGATCCAATTACGGAAAGCCCTGATGGGTAGGCGACCTCCCGTGTAGGACTCACAAGCAAATTGCTGCATCCTGCAAGACTAATTTAATGTCATTTATAGGATTTAGGGTCATGTACAGGTAGTCACCCTGAATATAGCGACAAATAAAGTGCAATATCATCATCAGCGGCGCGCAGGCGGCCAGCAGCACCTTGCTGCTTCCGCTTTCCGGCCGAGTTGTGCTTCTGTGCTTCTGTGGCACTTACTGTCGGCAACCTTACGACGACTCCCCGGCTTTACCCCCCCCCCCCCCCCCCCCCTCCCCTCGCTTCACCCTTCCTTCGACCCCGCGCAAGCATGCCGGCTCTGACTGTTAAGTGCGCCGTGGAGGCGAAGCCGGCGCTGCAATTGGTGGCGGCGGCCGCCGGGTTGGCTGGCTCCGCGGTGGCCTTCACGGCGCCTGAGGGCAGCTCCGCCCTCTCCGCCGCCACCAAGGCTGGTGAGAACATCCAGGGGCTCAACCCCGTGGCTCGCGGCATTGTGCAGGCGGCGGCAAAGGAGGTGTCCGACGCCCTGCTGGGCGCGAGCGCGGAGGATCAGGCAGCGGTGCGCCGCTCCCCTCACCCCTGTCCGCCTCTCCCTCCTCCGCCCGTCCTCCCTTCCCCCTTTCCCTCTAACTCTAGCGGACCTCTCCCTATTTTATCCCCGCTTGCAACTGTGGCCGCCCGGCTTTGGGGACCATCTTCGGAGTGAAGCACACCAGCACGCTAGCAGATCATCATGTTCCCTGTCAGCGGCTGACATCAATCTGCCTTGCAGGTCGCCGAGTGGCTGACGTACTGCAACACCGAGCTGAGCGGGGTGGTGACGGACCAGAAGCTGTTTCGGGTGGGCTGCCTCCCCCCACTTGTGGCAGCCATTGGACAGGAGTGGGCCAGCAGGGGGGGGGGGGGGGGAGGGGGGGAGGGGGTGTTGGCGGCTCGCATTATTGCGCGGCAAGGCGCCTGACCTCGGGGGTGCAGGTCAACGAGCATCTGCAGTCCCGTACCTTCCTCACCCTGGAGCGCATGACGCTGGCGGACCTCCTCGTCTTCAGCCGCCTCAGCGCTGCGGTGGTGAGCGCCCACCCATGCCCCCCGCCTCCCTGCCCCCCTCTCCCGCCTTCCTCCACGTCAGCGCCTGCCCCGCTGAGCGTCCGCCCGACTGCCGCAGGCCGCACTCCCCGCCGCGCAGACAGACCAGCTGTGCAACCTGCTCCGCTGGTTTGATATGGTGCAGAAGTCGCCAGCCGCGCGGCCACTGTTCCCGCCCGTGGCGGTCGCTAAGCCGCGCCTCAACACCAGCCCTCTTGCGGCCGCGCAGCCCGAGCAGGTGCCCCGCTCCCTCCCCCCTTTCCCCACACTTCCAAGTCTCCATCACCCTGCTACCCGCGAAGTTGTCCTCCCAGCATCGCTGCATGTCATGCTCAAGGGCGCTAATGGCCGGATAAGGGGGGTAGGCAGGGCGCAGAGGGCCCAGCGGATTGGCGTTTAGGGTAGGTATGACTACCAGGGGCAGACTCTGCGGGAATGTGGTGGTTGCCGCGCCTGGCAGCGTGCGCACAAGCAAGATTTGAGTGATGGCATTCTCCCCCCCCCCCCCCTCTCTCAAACCTCTCCCGTATCATCAAGGAGGGTGGCGGTTTATTCGCGCCGTGATAACACTGAAGCGCACAGTCCTATCATAGCTTGATAATATGCCCTTCCAGCGTAGCTGATGTGTTGACCGAACGATGGCGTATGCTGTGCGATACAGCTGCACCACCTGTCGTCGATGCGAGGGTGCCACCCCTCACCATGGCCCGCATGACCGGAGCAGGGCATTTGACAGGAGCAGCCTATTCGCTGTTGCCTCAACAGGGGTAGTAATCACCTTGTGGGTGGACACCTTAATCTCGCCTGACGTTAGCCTTATCCCCCCCCCCCCCCCCCCCCTTTTTCCTGGCATGGCATGCAGGCGAGTGCCAAGTCATCCAGCAGCGGCGCAAGCAGCGCCACTCGGGAAGCGGCTCCCGCCCAGAAGGGAG
Organism: Tetraselmis striata; assembly: GCA_006384855.1. Taxonomy (NCBI): domain Eukaryota; kingdom Viridiplantae; phylum Chlorophyta; class Chlorodendrophyceae; order Chlorodendrales; family Chlorodendraceae; genus Tetraselmis; species Tetraselmis striata. The sequence goes on along the minus strand of VCJN01002949.1, from coordinate 58,118 downwards.
TGCCCGGCAAGCCTGGCAAGGAGGCTGGCAAGGAGGCTGGCAAGGGCGCCGGCAAGGGCGCGGAGGCGGCCGCTGCCAAGGTTTCCATCTCGTTTACTTACCACCTCAACCAGAGGCTGTGGCCTTATGTGCTCTTGCATGTCATGTGCATGTGTGTGTGTGTGTGTGTGTGTGTGCGCATGGGTGCTAAAATGCTGCAAATGGACGGGACGGCCTGGGGGATTTCAACAGGAGGCGGCTCTCACCTGTCCCACAGAGACGGTTACCCCTCTCATGGGTGCCGGCAAAACAATTGGAACACCTACCATTCAATTGCTCTTGAGTGCAAGTGCCGGAAAATTGGTCCTACTGGCATGGTCAAAATGTGCAATAACATGAACTAAATTTGCGCCGGTGTCTCGGTAGAGTGCCGTCGATAGTGTGTGGGAACACATAGTTGATATCAGCATTACTGTTGATAATGTTGTTTGTGTAATTGCAGACTGTTGCGCTGCATAGCCCTGTGGTGCGCTTGTTGCTTCCTCTCTGAATTGGAGCATTGGCTGCTGCTGGTGCAGCCGCAGGCTGCGGATAGCGGCGCGTCCGCTGAGGGCGGCAAGGGGAAGAAGGAGAAGAAGGAGAAGGCCCCGCCGCCACCAAAGGCGGAGGTGGAGGTGTCCGTCCGGATGGCCGACATTCGCGTGGGCACCATCACCAAGGCGAGCCTGTTTGCAGCCCCCCCCCCCCCCCCCCCCCCCGTCCCCCTTCTGATTCCCTCAGACTCAACGCCAACACACGTAGTGTATTTACATTTGATCGCCACTACTGCCATGAGCCCCCCACTGCCGCAATTTTGCATGATCTACACAAAGGCAGACAAATATTTTGCAACTGATTGCGTTGCTCGTATCAAATTCGATTTTGATGTACGTATCCATTTTAGGGATGCGCATTACTGGGCAGCATTGTCCTCTGAACGGCGGCGCAGCAGGCAGCGGCAAGCGTGAACACACGTGGTGGATGTACCTTGCTAGTTTATGCCATTACAAGGAGCAGCAGTGCCGGCATCAAAACGCAGGGCAGCGACCCAGCGTGCGCCGTGTGACTGTCCTGACACGGTGGGCCCTACATATGGGTGGCCTCTGCCCTGTTGGGCCGTGGGTGCCGCAGGTGTGGCGCCACCCCAATGCGGAGGCGCTGTACTGTGAGGAGATAGACCTTGGGGAGGACAAGCCCCGGCAGGTGCGTGCGCTGCTGGCTAACCGCTGCTGCGGTTTCTTCCCATCAATGCCTTTGCCGCTGACGCGTTCCTCTGTCGGCGCGGGCGCAGGTGGTGAGCGGGCTGGTGAAGTTTGTGCCGGAGGCGGGCATGCTGAACCGCCGGGTGGTGGTCGTCTGCAACCTGAAGCCTGCCAAGATGAGGGACGTCATGTCGTACGGCATGGTGCGCCCTGCAAGGGGCCTCCCCCGGCCAGTCCCGTCACCATCCGCCGATCCTCCCTCAGCCTGAGCTCAACCTGTTGATGCTATTGCGCTACATACTAAGGCCGTGTTATGAAATCAAGCACAGCATTGGCTGACAGTATATTTGTTTCCTTGTTTCGGCAAATGCGGGATTCCCATTTTCAGCACATGCCGGATTCGCAAATAAGTGTGTGTGTGTGTGTGTGGGGGGGGGGGGGGGTGTATACATTTTATTCTGGCCCAGCGCCCAGGATGCAGGCCACAGTTCTTCGATATTGAGAAATAAATCCACATCATGTTCACGAAACACACAGTAAGGCTCTGTTATACTGCTACAGCCGTCGCTTGACCTCTTGATGCTCATTCCACCATGCCAGGTGCTCTGCGCCGCCAATAGCGCGCACGACCAGGTGGAGCCGATTGCGCCGCCAGAGGGTGTCCCCAACGGCGAGCGGATCACCTTTGAAGGGTGGGCCTCCCGCCCTGGCATGCCAAGTCTAAAGCAGAATAGCCAGGTGACGCGCCCTGCTCGCCAACAGGCGTTTGTAATTGAAACCCACCGGGCCGTGCTGCCCCCTGTTGTCAGGTATGAGGGCGAGCCGGAGGAGGTGCTCAACCCCAAGAAGAAGGTCTGGGAAAAGATTGCCCCGGACCTGGTGACTGACGAGAGTGCGCCCCCCCCCCCCCCCCCTTCCTTCCCCCATTCCACCTTCTCAGTGTCCAAAGTTTGCTTGCTCGTACTAAGTGACCATTTTATGCAGAGCTGTGGGACATCCAAATTGTTTTTAAATATCAGGCGCCCCGAAGCCAACCGAAAAGCAACAAGTTGCCTGAAATGATTAAGCGCAAGCCGCCTCGTCTTTAGAACCACATCTGATTCTGGATCCCGTGCCGCAGGCGGCGTGGCCAAGTACAAAGGCGCGGCCTTCATGACCAGCAAGGGGGCGTGCACCTCCAAGCTGGCCAGCGGCACCGTTGGTTAGACTGGGCCCCAGCGCAGAGCGTGCCAGTAGTCCTCACAGCCTTCCAGTTGGATTAACAATGCTTTGACTGCAACAGTGATTTGCTGTAGTAAACAATAACGCAGTCGGGGTTGTTGTGGTGGTACATCACTCAACCAGCCTCAGGGTCTGTCGGAAACCTGATCCAAATCATTCCTTTGCATGTCTACCCAAAGCCCACAATGCTGTCATACCGCTCAACTACTACAACTATGCTGTGGCGGCATGGCAAACTGTGACAGCAGGCGGAGCTAGATTAGCATGTTCGATGATAAGTTTTCGGTCATAAAAGTTTTCTATGCGGTAGAAAACAATGCTTTCTAGGGAGAAAACCGACCCCTGATTTATATCGCGGAACTGGCGCTTTCTCCATGAACTTGGAGAGGAAACCGCTTGCAATATATAGCGTCCGTACTTTGCGGGCTTGAGGCGCGCCCACGACCGCCCCATGCGGCTCGTGGTTGTGGAGATGATGGCTACTGGTACATGTACTCGCTGCTCTTATAGCCCGCGGCGACGGTGGTCGAGGAATCAACCGAGGCCCGGGTTTTGGGCGCTCGCCTACCGATCAAATGATGAGGGAAAACCGGTGCTCCACCGCCTCGGCCCCTTTTCCTCCAGCCATCGTGGGAGTCGTGCACACAACGCACGTGTTGCGAGGATGGCGGCGCGCTTTCGTCGCTTCTCTCTAGGGCGGGCAGCATTGTTCTCGCTACCTTGGCCGCGCCCACCGGCAGCGGTCAAAATTGGCGAGGCGTCGAGCGCCCCTCGTCCTCCCCGCCAAGCATAGCGAGAAGCGTGGCAGAAGCGCCATTGGCGGCCACAATATACGCTTGAGCTGGGTAGTGTCGGCATCTGATGGCGGGAGCGCCCGCCGCTACAGGCGCCCCGCTTTTACGGCCAGGCAGGTTTTTAACGTGAGTGCATGCACACTGATACATGCCGAAAACGGTAGTATTATGCTGTCTTTCGGATGAGAAAAACTCGAAATGTTTTCTCAAATACCAGTTGTTTCATCTGTAGTTTTCACTCGTACTTTTTAATGTGAATAACGGCTTCATACACGTGAGTGTCACACCGGTAGCGATTGGTGTTTTTTAAAGAATCTAGCGGAAGCTAGCAGAGCTGCGCTGGAGCATCATAGTCTGATATCGCCGTCTGCAGCTAGCTCACGAAATTAATATCACATCCCGAAGGTCTCTATCGACTAATGTAGTCGTACAAGTAGTGACTGAGTACGCATGTATATTCGCACAGTGCACCCATACATACGTTACTCGTACATCGCGGATATATTTATACAGTACTCGGTACATCGGGTGGCATCGGGTACAGTACTTGAGGGATGAAATAATAATGGTGTATTCCCGGTACTGATGTGATTTAACATGGCCTCTATCTTGGTCTTATTTAACAACGCATCCGGGGACCACGCTCGCCGTCCGGGACGGCACTACTGGCATGTTGCTGCCACGTACTCGTCTAGTACGAGCGTAATAAATGTAGTACGCGCGTGCTACTTGCGGTTAGAGTATCCCTTGGGGGTCCACACATGACAATGGCTCATGTCCACCGATTTGGGGGTATTTTGGGGGCTAAAGTATAGCATAAGTATCGGGCACGGTGGGTTAGTGCCATAAATGACGGTGGTGCGCTGTCGCTCATTGGGGATTCCACATGTCCACCCGCCGATCTCCACCATGAGGTACCAGGCTGGCGACGACGTCACCACCACGATGAGCCGCCTAGGCGACCATTACAAGGCCAAATAGAAGAAGTGTAACCCTTAGATAGGGTGACCCTAACACGGCGGCCATGAAGGGTACGGCCGTAAGAACGAATGCGTGGTGGGTTACAGTTGGGTTCCCCGACGCCCGCCCGCGGATCAATGGCAATGCCAACCGCGCTGCGCCCCACGGCCCTCACGCTCACCGGCGGCGGAAGCTGCTCAAACCCGCGCACAAAGGCGGGCAAGAGGATCCTCTACCCCTATGCCGAGGCACGTACAGATTAAGGGACGGACGCTGATGGAAGCGGCGATGAGCGATCCAGCCGATGCAGGGGCGGAGGACAAACCGCTACCGGACGCGTACGGCGTGCCCCCGCACCCACCCAAGACCTCATGGACGCATGTCGGCGTCTCGCCCGGCCAGCGAGCGTGGACCTGCCCTGCCATGACTACGCGGGATACAACATTGACCTTGTATTGCCATGCAATAGGGTGACACCACACACCACACACACACACACACACACACACACACACACACGCCAGGATGCAATTACAATGCGCGCACGCGCGCGCGAGAGAGAGAGAGCGAGAAAGCGAGAGAGAGATGGACACAGAGAGCGAGAACGCGAGAGAGAGAGAGATGAGACAAAGACAAAGACATAGAGAGACAGAGAGATAGAGAGAGACAGAGACAGCGACATAGAGAGAGAGAGAGAGAGAGAGAGAGAGAGAGAGAGAGAGAGATGGAAAGAGACAGAGAGAGGGAGAGGGAGAGAGAGGGAGGGAAAGAGACAGGTTACGCTTATCCGTAGGTGTAGACGCGTGTATGAGACACGTAAATTTCAGTCGATGTATGGGCGGTGGCTGGACAAAACAGCGGCGCGCATGTGTTGAGCCCTGCATGACGGCGAGTGCAGCGATGGTATGTTGGGGTCCGTGGGGAAGAGAGATGGTTGAGTGGCTCGCATTCCCGCCTCGGGCCCAAATCCAGCCAAGCACCCGCCACCGCTGCGCAGCGCCGCCCGCGCAGCCTTCTCCCGGTGTATGCCCCGGCATGGCCTGCCCGATGCGTGCCACTCCCTGACTGATCCGCGGGCGATGGCTCTCCGGCGGGGCGCCGCGCGCTTGGGCGCCGCTAATTACCGGCGCGGTGCCGAGGTCGGCCAACTCGCGCAGCAAGGAGGCACGGCGGAGCATCGGGCGGGCGTGGGGCGCGGGATGAGGCTGGCGACCGGGCTGACGCTTGTGCAGCGTGGTGGCTTTGAGCGCCCACGCACCGCCAATGATGAGAATATAACGGGACAGCGTGCGTGGTTGAGTTAGTGGGCCACCAGCATGTCAGCCGCCGTAGTCGCGCTGATCGACCAGCATCAGCAAGGTTCACCAGTCTGGGAGGCTGATATGACTACGATATAATGGCCCGCAACTGCGTTGCCGTTCACAGTGCAAGGCATTTGAAGGCACTGGGGTGGGCTGCACCCAAGTAGAGTGGCCATTTTAATTCTAGCACATGCACCTTGGCACCGGTGTGCCATGTAAGGATTTCACGCACATCCCCCCCCCCCCCCCCCCCCCCACTCATCATGCACCACAATGATGCCCCCCTGAGAAAGTCTAAGTACAGGAGCCAATGTTGGGGCATCAAAGTGCACATATGGACACGTGTTTCTACCGGGTATGGTCAGGTATGGCACACGTGGCTGCCATGTAAGTATATCTGAAAACATATGTGCTGAAAATTCAAAAATATGCCGATATCGGAGTGACACGGGTACATGCGGACCCGAACCACTGCCCAGAATGCTTCATATGGGAGTCTTCCAGCATATATTCAGAGCTAGTATGATAGGATTGCCTTCCTGGTGCTGGGTTTGGCCGTGCGCATTAGCTACCTTTTTTAGTACGCGCATATATTAGCGCCTTCGGGTCCGCGGACAGACTTAGCTGCCAGTGCCATGTAAGCAACCTTGTAAACAACCTTGCTACGAAGTTAGTATGCCCTCCAGGCTTCGCCAGGATTGGCTTTGGTCGATGTCCGGCGGCCTACACAGGCGGAACACAAAAGTTTTTGAATTTCATGTGTTGAACCCGAAGGGTCATAAGAATACCAGTATGAGATATATTACCACATTCATGTACAGAGGCTCTAGACATAGGGGCTACTACTTGTCCGACAAAATGGCGCGCGAATACTCCTTATTTGCGGTCGCGGGTTGTCGTAAGCATCAAATTTTAGAAAATGCATTCGCTGTGCGTCAGCATGTGCAGTGTGCGAAGATGTTAATATATAAATGTACATCCAAAATTATAACTACACATCGCATTATTGTTTGTAATTATTTGCAATATTCCATGGGTACCAGTACTTGGCACTGCAAAAAGCATCGAGTCCGAAGGAATTTTGAAAAGTGGACGTAATTACGGATACTTGTTACTAAAGCGCTTATTGCGGAGTAATATAATCTCAAAAAGTACAGGGTTTCCGTCGGATACACGTCGATCAAATGTTGATGTGACGCTGCGGTGCATGCCAGCTTTATCCACCTTGGGGGGGGGGGGGGGGGGGGGGGGAGGGGCTTTGCGCGCCGCATGATGGGGGTCATCGACCATGCCCCTTATTACGAGTACAGCGACACCACCCTTGTGACTTTTGTGGACCCCCTCCCCTAGTGCTACTGTAATAAGGGTGGTGTCACAGTGGGGGGTGTCACTGTATAGGCGGGGAACACTACCCATATAGTGACACAAGTCACTTGTTGCCGTAGTAGTCACCACGTGGGTGTTGTCCTCAGAAATATTGCTGCATGACCACCAATGTGTGTATCCATTACATCTCCGTAATCTGCTCTCTATACCAGACGGTATATATCGTCCCTACGTGTCGCAGAAGGCTCGCTCGCACGTGGGGTGGAGCATGTTTGCCCCCGCTAGGTAGCCGAAGTCCTCGAGGTCCGACTTGCACCATGGCTGGCCGCATCCTTGCAAGGGGTACCGGTCGAGGTCACGGCCGGGGCACCAGTGGGGGGCCTCTGGCCCGTAGTCTACGTATGAATCGGTGACCTCTGCCCGCTTCTTCATTCCTAGCCATCGTGCCGTTTCGGGCGCCAAATCCTGGCGGGCGCGACCTTGGCTCGCGGGTGCGAAGGGCAATTAGAGCGGGAGTGCCGGCGGGCCGCCCAAGAACGGCGGCGGTGGCGGCATTGCGCACCTCGTCGGGGCTGCCGAGCGGGCCGCGCGCGTAGTGCCGCCGGGCGCAACCGGCCGGGCTGCAAAAAGGCGTAAACATGTAAAAACTCCGATTTTCCCAGGGTTACGCCACTAGTGTCACTGTAAAGGTGTTGCCCCTAGTAGTGTTAAGCGGCCATCAGTTTGCCTCCCCCCCCCCCCCCCCCCCCCCCCCGCCGTCACTATAGGGGTGTGTCACTAAAAATGGGGGTGTCAGTGCAGGGGTGGTCAAATCTGCTTAACACAGGGAATTGAAACCCCCCCCCCCCCCCCGTTCAGTACATACTCTATCTAGCATGATGCGCACGGTGCGGGCCTCTAGCCAATCCGGCTCTAGGGGATAGAGCACTACGGGCCTAACGGAAAGCTCCCTGCCGTCCCACTTCACCTCCACCTTCCCGGTGTGCCTGATGGATACCGACATGGTGTCAGCTACCCATCCAAGCCGAGGGCTAGCGACGTGAGGTAAGCGTGATTGTGGACTGATAGGTATTTGCGCTCGGGGGGACAACAGCATGCCGGCCTAACGCGGAAGCGGCGGTGCTGGTGAGGATTGAGCGGTGGGTACGGTACGGCAGTTAGTTGAAGCCGGTAAACAAAGCGGAAAGTACTAGCATCCAAACTTTGGCCAGCTATAGAATTCACCCCCCCCCCCTCGCTGTTTTGAGCGACATATGGCATCTAAACACACATACAGTTCTTACTGGACCAATTGGAAAAATCCATCTGGCACGTAGCACGCGTAGTCGAAACAATAGGGTATTTGAATCCGTAATCAGGTTTGGCACCCTATGTCTTGACTGTCAAAGCACATCTGCCCGACATGAACTAGGGTTTGCCAAAACATTGAAGCGTAGTGACGGACCAAAAAATGTATCAGTTTTTCATCATGTTACATGGTGCATCAGTCTATGTACGCCGTCCAACACTTCGAAATTACTTGTTAGGGCTGCTACCCATGAACATGTATACGTTGCGCTCTATGTGACCGCAGCCCATCTCGATCATCTTCTGCAAGCGCCCATCCATTGACAGTACTTGCTTGATGAAAAAATGAGGCGAAATCTCATTGAACGCTTTCCGAATCGCTGCCTTGAAGCTTGTTATTGTCTTGCAAGACTTCCTAATCAGCTTGTCTTCAACCACAAACCACACGTTCTCGATCCAGTTGAGATCCGGAGAACGAGGCGGTGCTTGGAGCGCCGTCACATCTTTGCGATGCTCTGCCCATTCCTGCCCATTTCTGCCTTTGTAAGGTGTTGACGCCTTACAACACTTTCCCACAAAATGGGGGCATGCATGCCCACCGGCCAAGGCGCGCTGCATCGTACATGCTGACGGTTCATGTTGCGTCTTGCCGCCGACATGGAGTCTCTTAGATATTCCCATTGGCGAGACTTTGGACTTGCCGCTTGCCATTCGCTATCCGGCGCTTATCACGTCACCCTGAATGATGCATTTGCTTCCAACTTTAGGGGCGTGGCGGGTGACTTTGCCGGCAGCAGGCTACCCCCCCCCCCCCCCCCCCCCCCCCAATGCTTTACTAAGCGCATGTCGAGCCCCGATTGCTGTGCTACATGTAGTGCACGGTCTCCGTGGTACGCTTTCAACAAGTGCGGCACCGCCGCTTGTTCCGTTATTGGGCTTTTGTCATGTTGTCATGTCAACGAAAGTGTGGAGGTTTCACCGTGGCATAGACGCGGGCATAGGGCGCCGGATTGTTTGTCATCTCGGGGGATATATGCCCCATGGAGATGTAGACGCTCTTGCATTATAGGCAATAGGGCAGCGGCTCGGCAAATAGGAAATTACGGGCGGTACGCCATATGAAATACCGAATGTACATTAAAACCGTGCTAGATCCGGATATTCGTAATAGAGTCTCGTTGGCGTATTGCGACACACAGGTCCGCGTTGCATGATGCCCTTGTGCTCGCAACGTGCGGTCAAGCAAGGCAGCCGTGTATATGGCAATGAATGAAAAATCGTTTTTTATGAAATATGTACAGTCTCTAGTACTTCCCGAAGCAAGTATACCAAAGCCACGACACGCCGATTCTATAGTGATGCTTGATAATGCAGTAAAGAGCGTGCCTACAATGAGGCACACTGTGCCCACGCTACATGTCGATGTTGTGCAAGTTTGGTTTTGGGGCCATCACTACATTTCAGATTTTTTGGTTAGTTGCAACACTCCAGGGGATAGTTGGCGCCGCAAAATCGAGCCCGAAGGCATTTTGAGAAGGGCACGTAATTACGGATACTTGTCGCTAAAGCGCTTATTGCAGAGTAATTGAGTTTATTCAAAACGTATAGGGTTTCCGTCGGATACACATCGACATCAAACGTTGATGTGACGCTGCGGCGCATGCCTGCTTTATCCACAAAGGGGGGGGGGGGGGGGGGAGGCACGTACTTGGGGTCATCGACCGTGCCACTTTCGAGTACCGCCCAGCACGGGGTACTCGTGTATGATTAAGTGCCGAAAAGTTCCGTTGCCTACTTACAAATGATATCGACGGGTAGTCGCATGTCGCATGCGATGTTTAAAGCGACAACCGCTTCTATGTACTCATGCGTTTGAACCGGCTAACGTGCGCTACGCTGGATCGCTCATGTACCCATGAGCGACAACGGAGTACATTAGTATGATTTCGTTACCTGCATAGACTCCCCATAGCCGTGACGTGCCTGACGGAATTTTTAATGGCAATGAGGGTTGATGTCATTCAAGAATGTGCCGTTTTGGTACCTGTAATTTGCCTACATGTAAGGAGCATTGACCAGATTTGGACATGAAGATGGCCTTTCTCGGCCTCACAGCTTGAGGTTTTGGCCAAACTTGATGGGACAAGTCCTAGCGCCTTGTCCAGCTGTAGGGCTCAACAACAGCTCTAGAGGGGCATGGGCAGATATACACCGAGCGCGCGATGATGCGCGGTGGCAATTGGGTAGGTCGTAAATCGCAAATCCTACTTTTTTCAATTTGGACCCCGCGCCATGCGGCCGGTTTTCCGCCTCGATGCGCGGTCACCCTTGACGGCGTTCACTTGACCTAACGACACCATGTGGTTGCCACATGTCACACAGCGCCACCCGAAGCCTGAAGATGGTTGGAGAGGGTGGCTAGCAATGCGAGAGTCTGCGGATCGACTACCATAGCTGCTAGATTCGCTGGAACCGGCGCGGCGGTTGGTTGGGATGGCGCACTCGAAGGTGCGGCCTGCACCTGCTGAGCTGCCCTCTCGGACGCAGCTTATGCTGACGGTTGCGCTGCCTCGGCGCTTACCTGTGATGCACGTAGTGCGTGCTCCTTGCATGCTGAGAGAGCATCCATGCATGCTTGCTAGGCGGCAGATCGCGCGTACGCCATTGTTATATCCGACTCGGCTACTCGCACTGGCACAGGTACTTCGAATAGGCAACGACATCCTATTCGCACTCGAAACCGACCCGCAACCTTTGTGCGGGCCTCGCAACTACTCTGGCGGGGCTAGGACGGGCCTTGGTCAGCTGTGCTAGCCAGTGTGGTGGTGGAGGTGGCGTGCTGCCGTGCACCAGTGTGGTGCGTAGACCTGTGCCGTACTGAAAACTTTATAATTTCAAAACACTTCCGACCACCTGCCGCGCGCCAGTCCACCGAGACCGACTCCGGTCAGCATATCATACGAGCTTGGGGTCTACGGCTAGCCCTAGACCTCAGGTATAATCTGGGCCTATAACCCCTCGAGTGCGGTCATCGTCCTGCTGGTCGTACCCGGTACATGTAGTGTATTGAGGAAAACTGAATTTTCGATCCAAATCCTGACTGATCCAAATTATGAGCAATGCTCCTTACATCTCCATTTGCACAATTCGGAAAATCCATGTAGCACGTAGCACCGGTAGTCGAAACGTAGGGCATTTGAAACCCTCATGAGGTTTGGCACCCCATGTCTTTACTGTACATCTGCCCTAGATGAACTAGGGCTTACCAAAATATTTGGAGCGTAGTGTATTCACATTTCAGACTACTGGTACCCGCAAGAACTGGTGCGAATTACAAAAAGGCCAGTAATATTATCCACCGCGCTAAAAGCAGGTACTGGTACTGGTGTGAAAATTACAAAAAGGCAGGTACTGGTACTCGTATGCCCTTTTGTAGTTCACACCAGTACTGGTACAGAACAGGTACGGTACCGGTTCATTTTCGCAACACTGCCACGCTGTCACGCGTACTCCCAGTACCTGTTGCGCGGTAGAAACAATATCTGCTTTTGCGACGGTATCCCAGATTAATGCATGTATGAGCATGGTCTACTCGAATAAATTGTTCAGAAAAATCGATCGATCGATATCGGAACTGGGCGATCAGAGAAATCCAACGTAGAGATGTCATCACGCGCAGTGCTGTGTGATGAAGACTTTGGAATAGCATACGAGGATTAATGTCTTATCGGAAACACGACTAGACAGTGGAACATGGTGCTCAAGGATCAGATGATCAAATCAACCCGTAAGGCCACTTGACGAATGAAGGTAGGGACGAACCCGCAGATGATATGTAGTGCTCGTACCATAAACAAATGTTCAGGCACTTCGGAACTTTGTCGCTAGCCAACCTGCTGAGTTCCGCCGTCGCCTGTCGCGCACACGGCCGGGGTTGTTGCAGCGGGTCTCTGCTTGCGTGCATGGTACCCTGGGCGGCATTCTCTCCGCCGGTGTGCAGATTGCCAAGTCCGAGGCGTGGGCTCGTGCCCATTCTGCATCTTCTATCTCCTGCTACTGCTTCCACCTCGCAATTGTTGTAGAGGACCTTTCCGATTGTCCTTTTATGGTGATTTTCAGATATCGCCTTCTGCAGCTAATAGCTCATGTAATTATAAACAAATGTCTGATGTAAGACGGCTGTTTTCGTGATACTGGTACGACTAACACTGATACTAGTACTCGTACCAGTAATACTGCGAGATTTTGACGGTATGTATTGGCCACAGTTGACTAGGGTTTCGATCCTCCACATCTATTCGTTAGGGCTTCGTGTGTCTATCCGGAATAGTAGTTTCTCGAGGTTGCTTCATGTTTTGATCGGACCCAGCCACATGCTTATTTAAGCCCTAAAGTTCTAGGTCATACATGCATAGGCCGAAATATCCGTCTAAGGGGCGCAAGGTTGTCTGGCCGGCCTTCGTGGGATCCCCCTTGTCAAATTTTAAAGGTGAGTTCGGTTTGCCAATCATGTTCCGCATGCATAATGTTAAACACGGGGGTGAGGGCCCGAAATTGTCGGAGAGGTTCAATGAAAATGAAGAACTAAGGAAAACGAAGGAAGGGAGGGGAGGGCGTTGTGTGGAACACAACGAAAATGGAAGATGGCATACTCAGTTGCTACAATTGCTTTTATGTATGCTCGTGTTGCGCACGATGGGCGCCCGCAACCAAGTAGCGGTCCATCGGAAGCGGAGGATCTCGGGTGCGGCAGGCAACGCGGAACCACCCCCACCTCCACGTGGTGGGCGCTAGTAACCCCTAAGACCCGTGCCCGGCCTAGGCCCTTGGTCCTCGGATCATGCGACGACCGGGAAGCCCTACGGGGGCTTTTCAAATAGTACTCGTAGTTCCGGCAGAGCATGTTGGGGCCGCCCGGCAGCAACCATGTACGGGGGGCTGCCATAAATAATTCGTGTACGACTACCTCGGCCTTGCGTCGGCCTCTCCGGCCTCCCCTAACGGGCGGGGATCGGGGTGTGTACGACTCGGATGGGGGCAGCCTACTCGCGAGGGCTATTCGAATTAAAATCGTGTTCTTGGCCTAGGTACGACCCGCCACCGACTTACAAAAGATTTGACGTACCCCCCACCCGTATGTGTTCCACTTCTAAATCACTCGAATCACGGCTTAATACATCGCAGAGTTCGGCGGCGCCTTGCAGCCGACCCGTTCGAAACACCCGGGAAACCCTCGGCGGCCCCGTGAGAACGGGCGAGGGCGGCGTGTGTGAGGAGACGGGAGCCCGGTACTTAAAGGCGGGGCGGGCGTTCGGGGGCGGAGAGGCCCGGCATGGCAGCTATTCAGGGACCACAATACATGAGGCGGTGTGCCATGAGGGAGTAGCTGCCAAGCAGCGGGAGGAGTCAGCTAGCGGCCAACCCGGTTTAGCCATGTACGGGTGGCTACAACGACGAGGCGTGCTCCGGCGACAAGCGGCGCGCAGGCAAGTATGACCGGCATGCCGAACACGGAGCGACGTAAGCACGCAGACGACGAGGGGTGGAGGGGGGGGGGGGGGGGGGATGCCCGCCTTTTGCCCTCTAGTTCCCCTTGGGGATCCTACCGCAAGAGCTCAGGCGGGCGAGATGGAAGTAGCATCGGCAAACCGCGCCCGAGGCCGGCGGACCACCGTAACAGCCGCGGCGGGGCGATCAACGCCGCAACCTGCGAAATATTTTCTGCGATGGCAACACGTGTAGCCAAGACGCATGTGACAATTATACGAGTACGATATACTACGAGTTAGTACATGTGTGTACTAGTACAATGTGTACCTGAGACTACGAGTATATGTACTGTATAATGCTGCCGTATGGTAAGCGTTGTGTTAAACAATTATTGTATTCAGAAAAACACTGTAGCCTCTCGCCTTTGCACCACCACTTCACACCCACCTTTGTTTGTCCTTGCAGTCTCTATCCGGCTGAGACTGCCGCACTGGTTTCGGAGCCGCATTGATACCGCCTCAATTGTTACAAGGCGCCAGCATCCTGATGTAAGGGTCACCAGTTCGAACCCCGCGGATGTCGAGAATTGAATTCTCGAAGGGGGGGGGCGGAATGAAGTGTGACAATTATACGAGTACGATATACTACGAGTTAGTACCTGTGTGTACTAGTACAATGTGTACCTGAGACTACGAGTATATGTACTGTATAATGCTGCCGTATGGTAAGCGTTGTGTTAAACAATAATTGTATTCAGAAAAACATTGTAGCCTCTCGCCTTTGCACCACCACTGCACACCCACCTTTGTTTGTCCTTGCAGTCTCTATCCGGCTGAGACTGCCGCACGCAACACGTCGACTGTAAATTGCGGGTACCGGTGAATTACTGATGTACATGAAAACCTTTTCGGGTAGTAGTTGAATGACTGCGTATAGAGCGACGTCAGCACGCGGCTCGGCGAATCATGCATCCACTAGCGCAACCCCATCCAACCCAACAGCTCCCGGCCACCCCGTAGCCCTACATCCCGCCACCTTCGAAGACACAGGGCGATCATGGATGGCTTGGGGCGCTTGTGTGTCCCGGAACGGCGGCCAATAAGATGTTCACCCTCGCGACTGCCGCCAGATTGACCATTCCATCAAGATTCGCGTCTTGCTGACACATATATACGCCTTTAGGGCCAAAACCGCTCAGATAGAAAGGCATCGTTCTTAGTCAAAATATAGAGAATAAATAGTTTACGTTTTTCCCTAGCTGGTCCGACGGAGCATATGCCATCGGTGCGAAGTTTATGGTTGGGCGGCACTTAGACCGGTTGCTGCGGGGTCGCCACGGAGATGCCGCAGCACGCCGCCTGCGCGCGGCCGTAGCGGTCGCGACCCGCCCACCATCGCCGCATAAAGAGGTACTTCTTGCGCTACATCCGGCCGCGGTGTCGGTGGTCGACAGTCGTGGGCTGGCTATACGAGGCTAGAGCATGGCCAATGGGCCGGGCGATGTGCGCGTCACGTTGCCGCATGTGCACACGGTACTAACCGCGCAAACTGCATATCGGATCATGAATTTGGGAAGTTTTCGCAATATTATCGTACGGGTACCGCGGAAGTGTTGTGGTAAGAGGGCCGCTCCGCGCGCCCGTCGCGCTCGTAGCGCGCGTAACGTACGCGCGCGAATGCAGGTCGTTGATAACCAGTTGAGACCCGTAGAGCATAGTATCAACCGAAGGACGCTGGGCATAAATGGTACGGGAGACGGGTTATTGCGCCGTCATGTGCATGTGTGCGAATGGTTGAGCCGCAATGTGCCGATGCTATATAGAGCGTCGCACCGAGAAACTTAAATGAAGTCTGTGGAGAAGGGAGGTCCGGGCCGGACGCGGGATGCTCACCCCGCCGTTGATCTGCAATGGTACGTTGTGCGGCGGTCACCGAAAAGTGGCCTCGCATAGCGTTGGTAACTCCGACGAAAGACGGCCCACGCTATAACTCGCGCCAGCCTTCGCGCCACGGCCGCGACCGCCCTAGCTACCTCGCGTCCACGCCCGCGCCTGCGACATGCGAGTGTCGCATGCACGAGTGCGGTAGTTGTGGCCTCAGCGTTGCTGTTGACCGTCGCCTCGAACGAAGACCCGACACTTGTAGTCACGTATCAGGTCACCAAAGACGGTTGGATCGAAGTGCTCAGGGGAGGGCTGGAAACGCTTATTAGCTCGCAGCATGTCCATAACCCCCCCTGGTCGCCGTGAGCTCGCTTGATCTCCTCCAACCTCCGGATGAAGGCTAGACGGAACCGGAACGCCATGTCGATGCATGGCATCGCCGCATCGGCATGATTGCGCGTACGCGCGATATATGGCGCGATGTCTTGATTAGCATATATATATATATGGGACGTAGGGCAGTCACTCGTCGAGAGCCACAAACAGGGCAGCGGTATGAGCTATGAAACAAGACATCCAAAGATACTTCTCCTGGGCCGGCATTAGCCAATCATCTTGCCTGAGGTAATCGTTCGTGAAGTCGGAACGTAGCGGGAACAAACCGGGCACCCGGCTACCCGGCCGAACGCCCTCGCAACCAACACGCGCTTTGCCCTCAACATGAGCTATGGCACCGCGACGTAATCATCCTCGTCACTCGCGGATTTTGAGCCGGCACGGCTGCCGTGGGCTTGCTCTAGCAAGTCAGGGCGCATAATGGCTTCCCCGCTGCATGTTGGTTTGCCCGCGACGCGCGGCGCGGATACGGAACCATACGCCCCGTCTCCTTCGCCATCGCGATCACGAGCCGTCGGTTGCCGAGCTATAAAGCTCAATAAGCAGCAACGCGGACTGGTCCCGCATCTCCGCTTGAAGCGATTCGAGTGTCGGCTCGCCATGTTCTTCTCCATTTGACATGCAACGCGCGGACGTAGTACAAACAAGAATACCACACCCAAGGGATGGATGAGTCGAGCGCGAACTTGAAAAAACATGTGACCGTTGCCGGCATCATGTTCGGCGGGACAGTCAATCGATGTGTGGAACACAACGAAACATGAAGATGGTATGCTCAATTGTTACGGTTGCTTTTATGTCTGCTCATGATGCACAAGTACGGGCACACCAACGGTTGAACTAATAACCCATACCGATGCAACTGCGCATGCAATAACTAAAAAGCGGTTCAGGAAAGGAGGAAATGCCATAAACTAGTTTAGAACATGATCAGGAATAAAGTTGTAAGAAATTTCAAATTTCACATAGAACGTAACCATGTGGAATCGCATGCCCTTGCATGTAGTTAAGCGGTAAAGGGTAAATGGGGAGGGTGTAGAACCATCCTTAAAGGCCTAAAGCACTTTACATCACCCCTACACCAGAGTGAACGGCATACGTCTCGACATGCCTTGACCTCCGTTAAATAAAACGATCGACATCCCTGAATCTCACTCATTTTTCAGTCAAAACGGTTGATATGGGCGATAAACTCCAAGTCGTCGGATTATTAGTCTACTAGACTCGTATGCGCAATCATAATCATTTCCAACGGATTATTTACGGGTGTTGCTCGTGCAGGCATGTTGCCAACATATATCAAGATATGTGTGGCTGGCGGGTTATATATGTTAAAGAAAAAGAATTTTTAGAATTTTAGTGAAATGGAAATATGTTTTGCCATAAATGACATGCGCATGGCGAAGTGACTCGTTGGCCTAGCATCAGCCGAGCGGGACATTTCCCAAGTCGCATCAGATACCTCCAAGTCGCATCGAAGACACCTCCTAGCGCTTCGTTGTACAAGGTTCGCATACCACCGCATTTGACAATCACGATAGGCAGCGAAGTGTTGCGTGGATTTCGTACTTTCATTAAAATCAGCCGCGACAGTGAGTTGCGCCTACGTATCAGCGGCGAGCACCCGGGAACGGAGGCTGCTGACCACAACACCACGGCGGAGCGAGCCGCCGGAAGCAACATTTTTCGGTGTGTTTAGAGCGCCGACTCCCGCTCTCTGGCCTGGATCGCCGGCTCGTTCCCCCGATCGAGGAGGAGCTGGCAAGTGCAGTGACATCGGATATTGAATAACGCCGCTTCAAACGAGGTTGTACATTACATATGCGTATCGCCGCAGCCCAGCAACTGATAACCGACGAGGGCCTCGACCCTGAGGCGTACCATCGGAAGAACACTCCTTTGACCTTCGACCATTGGGATCGAACAGGCGACGACCATCGTGGCGGGGCCACGATCAGCGACATCCGCAAGTTCGTGTTGGCTTTTGAGTCGCCTGTCGCAGTATTGATATTAGCGGCACGGCGCACCCGCACGGTGTTTAAAATCGGCGATGTAGCGCCCATACGGTGTCTCATGTACCCGTACACCACCCCCATCCCACCTCCGAATCGGCAACTAGCAGTGCCCTCGACGCGAACCACCACCTATAGACCACCAGCCATTGCCCTAAGAGGCCAGGGATGGGATATGGGCCAAGTCGTGTGGGATTTGGTGAGGCACAGTGAAGTATCGCGCGATTTTGTCCGCAGTGTCTCACCTCCACCCGATAGCCGTATTTTCGCTATTTTTTGAGATTATCATATAGCTATCCGTCACTCCATCGGCTCCCGGTGCACCAACATGCAGCCGAATCGACCCGTATTGAACTCTATCGCTCGCATATATGAGTATAGTGGCCTTCGGTAGGCGTAGGTAGATGGTTGACGCGTCGAGCACTCATGTACGTGCCGTAGTGGCGGAGCGGCCCCTCATTCAGCCCGTTTATCTAATCTCGGCTCAAAATACGGGGGGAGATGGGGCACCGTGCACCGACTACCTCATGGGCCACTCATGGGATCTACCGCACTCCTAGGAGCCAAGCCATGGCACGGTACATGTGCGGCGGGCTAAATAGCAAGCTGCGTGTGGCAGGGGATGCCTATGCGGGAGGGGGTCGAGCGCGGAAAATCCGGGTAGGTTGGTCCATCGGGCCGGCATCGACCGAGATTGACCGCAAACTGGCCGCCAGCGAGCGTCACCCCTACGTATGAGCCTCTACCAGTGTTCATACGATCGATAAGTAAAGAGCTGCCTCAGCCGCTCCTGCGGGAGGAGTTGAGGCCGGAGGTGTATTTCCGAAAACGCGAGTTCCAATAAGATCGGACGGTTTCTTGAATCGGGGGCACACGGGGCACCGTCCTTGTAGCCTCCGACCTCTAGCTCATTTTCTGTATAGCATCTTTATGAGATGGGCTATGGACCTATCCTTTTTTCCTGGGCAGGTGGTACCCGTTCGGCTCGGGCCTAAGGCCGCCTTGAGTATCGTCCCCCGCCTCCGTGAGTCGAACGGGCACTGCTCGTCCGCAGTTGCGGCCGACATGAGGGCGTTTTCGCGCAATGCTACGCAGCACACGAGCGGACTATACCGGGAAGTAAGCGCTAAACACGATTCACTATTCTAGGGTACTAAGTAACGTGCGACAGTCTCGGGTGCCTCACGCAGGTCAAGCAGACAAGGCTGTCGTAAACACACAGAAGGCAGCAGAGAGAGAAACAATGGTTACAACGTTGTCACCACCCGCCGCTATTTATGCGTATGGCTAGCTCACAGCTAGCCACCACCAAGCGGCACGCGCACTGCTAAGCGCGTCACCGTGAAGAGTCGTGCCTCGAAGTGTCGAACAGGAGGTCGTCGCTTAGAGACCTCCGCACATGTAGTTGACACATCAGTTTATACACAAGTATACAACTGATGTTCCAGAGGCAGGCACATTATACTTGTGCCCGCTACGGGTACGCACATGCGTATTATCCCGTAACTACTACTGAACAGTGTACCGGTACCAGTAGGACTCGTCTCATGATTCATCATCCACCAGTACTCGTATTGTGGCGCGTGACACACGCGCGCACACATACGATACATCAGGTACTCGTACATGAATGATGCTACGATCATACAGTACCCGTACAGAGTATGCCATTATTGTCACACTACATCTCTCCCCCCTTGACAACAGTGTGAAATAGCATTCCACAGGCAGTTTAATTTGCAGTCGGCACACGTGCCGGGTATTTATGCATATGCTCCACAAATTCAGGTGACTTTACAAAGTCCAACCATTTGGGAGTAGCCATAAAATCCTGCAATGCTATTGTCCTTTTAACATCAAACAAACGATGCCAAACAGGGGCAATAGACTCATCCGCAAAGTGAACAAGAAATTGCAACTGAGTACCACGTAAACCGGGCATGGAACCGATTTTAACGCTGGTAATCTTGTCAATCTCATACTCATCATCAGAGTCGTCACCGGTACCAACAACAAGAGGTACATGCGGGCGCAACGGCGCAGTGGGACAGGGTCTCAAGTTATTAACATGAAATACTGGGTGCAACTTAACACCAGCAGGTAATTTCAGTCGATAACTATGACCGCCAATTTTCTCTACAATAGAAAATGGGCCAAGCTGCTTGTCCATCAGCTTTTTGCAAGGCTGACCTTTGACCTTAAGCAGACGGGTATCCACAGATACTCTATCTCCAACATTGAAGATAGGAGGATTGCGCTGTTGCCTAACACTAGGTCGAACAGTCAATTCATCTTTATGGACAGCCAACACTGACCGAACCAACTCGTGAATCTCCTTCATATCTTGGATACGTTGCTGAGCATCACGAGAGAATGCTATTGTTGGTCTCATACCAAACAATACATCCGGAGGCGTTTCAGGATTGAAACCATACATAACCTCAAATGGTGCATGCTCAATGCCAAGTGCTTTGTTGGAATTATACGCAAATTCCATCAATGGTAACTGGTCTACCCAGTTTGAACCATCGAAACAACAAAACGCACGAGCCAACTCAGTGACTATGGCATTAATGCGTTCGGTCAAACCATCTGTTTCAGGATGTTGGCCACTAGACATGTTCAATTTAGTGCCAAGTCTCCGCCACAGAGTTTGCCAGAATGCAGACAGGAACCGTGGATCTCTATCAGAGACGATCACACGAGGTATTCCATGCAGCCTGAATACTTCCTTCAGAAATAATTCAGCTGCCTGTCCACCAGTCACGTTGACTGTGGTTGGAATAAAATGTGCTTGCCGGGACAGATGGCAACACACAACCAACATAGTATTATAACCATTACTCTCAGGTAACTCGGTTATAAAATCCAAACCAACCGTATGCCATGGACGTGGCGGTACTGGTAAGGGCTGTGTTGGTGCAGGTGGCTGCGGACGTGCACGAACACGCCGGCACACCGAACATTGTTCACAATAGGTTTTCACGTCATGTCGTATGCGTGTCCACCAAAAACGGTCCAAGGCACGTGCCAAGGTGCTTGCATAAGCACGGTGACCAACAGAATCATGTAGCTCATACAATATCTTATTGATGATGTCACGATTGGTTGGTATGCAAAGACGTCCATGTCTCCAAAAATAACCATCGTGCTCTACCACATGACCGGACTGCTTCCACCCCCCCCCATAAGGAGTAGAACGCGTCCTCTGCATATCCAGCCTTAATAAGGTGGAGAATATTGTCATCAAGGCTAAGTGACGACGCACTTACAGCCGACAATACCGCAGTACATGGGCGATGTTCACTCACGAGTGATTCAGCCGCGTCCGGCACATCCCCGGTCCAATATAAGCCACCGAAACCAATCGGCTTAAAATCCGGTCTACGCGACAACGGATCGGCTTCATTCCACTTGCCCTTTCGGTATGCAAGAGATATGGACCCAACAAACGGCTGCAAGTCGCGTACATAGCGCACTTGTCGCCGGTTCAACCTTTCTGCCGGTTGCCTGAGCAGATGACGCAGGGTGTCATGATCTGAGACAACAAGGAATCGACAGCACCCTTCAAGGTAACAACGCCAGTGCTTAATTGATTCACAGACAGCCAAAGCTTCCAAATCATAAGCACTGTAGGTATTACCACGCTCAGCTGCATTCAGCTTTCGCGCCCAGTAACTCACTGGTTGAGGACCTCCTCCTTGGTCCTGCAGTAGCACTGCAGCAAGCCCTACGTTGGACGCATCTGTCGCTACGGTGAACGTCGCATCCGCCCCCATGGAAGGAATGGAAAGACACGGAGCGGAAATCAGTCGCAGACGAAGGGTCTCAAAGGCTTCCTGACACGCCGGTGACCAGTCAACATGAACTGGTTTAGACTTACGCAATAAGTCAGTCAATGGTGCAGTTAAATCACTGAAATGATGAATAAACTTAGAGTAGAAATTGCAGAATTGTACAAAACTTCTGATTTCACTCTGAGTTTTAGGGACAGGCCAATCCCTAACTGCAGCTACTTTGGCCTCTGAAACAGACAACTTACCATCAGCGACGGTATACCCCAAATAATCCATAGATTGCATGCCAAAGAAACATTTCTTTAATTGCAACCTCAGATTATATTCATTCAGTTTCTCAAAAACTAAACGAAGGTGCTTTATGTGGTCATCATAATTATCTGAATATATACATATATCATCCAGATACACCACCACAAAGTCACGCAAAAATGGTCTCAAGATGTCATTCATCATGCGCTGGAAAGTGGCTGGGGCATTGCACAAACCAAATGGCATTGCAGTCCACTCCCATAGACCATCAGGTGTCTGAAACGCTGTCTTGTGGATGTCCTCCTCTGCAATGGCAACCTGCCAATAACCTGATGCTAAATCCAGATGGGTATAGCAACGGGCATTGCGGAGAGAATCCAACGTTTCATCAATTCGCGGCAAAGGATACATATCCTTTCGAGTGACCTCGTTCAGCCCACGAAAATCGACACACAACCGAAGGGATCCATCTGCCTTCTTAACAAAAAGAATAGGCGAACCAAACTCAGATTGACTAGGACGAACAAGTCCAGCGGCAATCGCATCTTTGAGTTGGCGATCCAATTCAGCACGTTCAGCGGGAGACAAACGATTAAGTCTTTGGCGTTTCATTTTGCCAGTTAACTCAATTTTGTGATCCCATGGCCGATGAACAGGCGGCCTGTTGACTGGACGCAAAATTTCAGGAAACTCGTCATACAACAAATGACGAATAGCATCCTTTTGCTCTGGTGTCATAGCATTGTCTAAATGCAGGTCAGGATCATCCTTTATAACCGACATTTCAACGACATAGAATTCAGCCAAAGAATTATGCTTAGACGCACGAGCAGTTTTGCGCATCAACTTTTGTACCCTAGTGGAAGTAATCATGCTACATGCAGGAGTACGACCCACTATTACAACAGGTACATGGGTTCCATCCATTAAAGTCATGATACGTTCCGTACCATACTTAATGGTAACTTGCGCTTCATCAAGCCAAGTTAAACCCAATACAATGTCGGAGACTTTGAGCTCACGCAGTATATAAAATACTCGATTCTCAAATACATGTCCTCCAACAGACAGAGACACAACAGTTGTATGGCAACATGAGACACGTTGACCATTAGCCAAACGGACAGGTGTTCTGGCTTTCAACTTTTGTATCTGCAAGTTGTTTCTGCGCACAAAGTCCTCAGATATAAAATCTAAAGATGCCGCATTATCAACCAGTGCATCCACAACGGCGTCATCGTTAATTGTCACATTAACTTTCAACAATGGCCTGGGGTCATCCCAACGAGTCAAAGAAGCAATCTGAGGCAAACTTTGCCTTTGCATACTCCAAAATGATGGATCAGTCACATTGACAGCATCACACTCATTTATAGACTCAGATGCACGTTCACCAATACCAACGCTAGAATCTGCAACTTTTGCAGAGTCCACGTTAAAACTCACATTTGGACTTGTGACAGTTTTAGGTACAAAGTCATCAGGAAAAGCACAGTTAGCATCAACTAACCAAATGTTAACCCCATACTTTGGCGGTCTAACATCTTCCTGGACTGTGGCATTTTTATGAGACCACCTGGTGAACAAAGGTGTCTTTGCCGGGTATTGCTGCAATAGTTTCCAATGCTTTGTCAAAGCACTGAATCTATCAAATGCAGGCAATACAAACACTCCTACAGTATGTTCTTTAGCCCTACTGCGGCATTGCTCAAAATGCCTCGCAATAGACTCAGTCATATGCCATGGAGGGTGAATAAACACACGTTCATTCGACAAGTCGCGCGATAATATCGAATCTTGTTCTGAACAGAACGGCAAGTTTCGATGGGTATTCAGACCCTCATTATCCGCACAGCCCTCCAGCGTAAACTGGAACATCTCATGTAAGGGATCGAAGACTCTATCGACCAGTCGCCACTCGGCACTGACTGCAGTCTTTCTAGGCATACGACGCCTCAGAGCCTTTACGCGACGATGAGTCGAAACTTTCCGAGCACCCGTTACACAGGCTACTGGCAAAGTCGTACCAGACTCGCGTACACTATTCGAGTTCTCATCAGTAGGCGACTCAACATAGTCGTTACTACTCTCAGAGATGACGACATCGTCACTCGAACATGTACTCGTCACAGGTATATCGTCATTCAGACGTGCATTAGACAATAATGCGGATACCTCAGGTGCCAATGACATATCGGCAACAGTAACTTCGCAGTCATGCGACTCGACAGTTACTGGACAGCATGATGTAACACAAACATCACTTACATCCCTATCTACTGAGCTGTCAGCAGCAGAATAAGGGCACCCCTATTTCATCTTAGGGCAGTCTTTCAGAAGGTGAGCCTCACCACACTTAAAGCATGTTTTAGCAGCCAGATGCTTAGCATACTTCTCAGGCTCATGCATTTTGACATGATTAAGATAATCTACTATCTTTCTGCCAGGTGTTGTGGTGTTATTACCCTTCTGCTTCCCGTCGCTGGACTTCTGCCTCTTGCCGTTGTTGGTGTGGCGTCCATTGGTTGCGACAGGTGGAGCATCATCTCCACGGTTGCGCTTGCTCATGTTGGCAGCCTTGGACTTCTTCCTGGAGTCATGTCCTCCATTGCCATTGCCAGCAGGATGTCCATTGGCCACAGGCTTAGCCGCATTGCCAAGCGCCTTGTTGCTCCCAACCATCGCCGTTGTATACTGCTGTAGCTCAGCGAGTGTCGATGGTTGTCCAGCTCGCTTCTGGTCAGTCACAAACTTATGGGCAATCTCTTTAAGCTTATTGTGACTCAATGCAGATGCAAACTTAAGGACCATGAACTCATCAGGAAGGGTTAGTCTGGTCCTTGCTAGGACATCGTTGAAGGTCTGCACAAAGTCCTTATA
This sequence comes from Tetraselmis striata, assembly GCA_006384855.1. NCBI lineage: Eukaryota > Viridiplantae > Chlorophyta > Chlorodendrophyceae > Chlorodendrales > Chlorodendraceae > Tetraselmis > Tetraselmis striata. The sequence continues at coordinate 33,299 of VCJN01002949.1, read as the reverse complement.
ATCCAAGGGAGAGTCTTGGGGACCAGCAGACACCTGCTTGATGCCATCAAGCTCTATGCATGCATCATGCACTATGTCATGCATCAATGGTGAGTCTCTAACTGCCTTCACAAACTCTGCAGCGTTGGTAGGACGCAGCGAAGGAGGCTTGGAATCAAATCCCTGCCACCAACGCTGGAACTTGCCACTCAGAGTCTGCACGGCATATGCAAGACCAGATGCAGTTGTGGACTTCAGTCCCACAGTGCCAAGCAGCTCCGGTAGTCCAGTCAGCCATACATCTAGCTTGAGGACATCCTGGCCATCTTGCTTGGGCTGGGTTTGAGCAGACTTCCTCTGGGACTCAGTTAGTTGTGCATCACGCGTCTCATACCATGGTATGTCAGTGATTGTTATATTGCTGAGGTCAGTTGCCATCGGATCTACAACTAGATAACGATGCACAGCATGCCAGATAGGGGACTCACAAGAGTCATACCTAAATGCGAATTGTTGAGGAAGCTCAGGGTATGAACGGTTCATCCAGAAACCATTCAACACAGACTTATAAATGGTTGCCCATGAATCACTTACCGCAGTATGAATCATGAACGGAGGGTACCACACAGTCGTCGGCACAGGCTTGCCTTGACTGTTCAATGCAATGCTCACGGAGTACGAATCCTCAGACTCCGGGTCTAGGGTGATACTCTCAGGGAAGGTGCGCGCGACGTCGGGTAATGCAGCGCCGCCATCATCAACATTTAGTTCTTCACCAGCTGCAACCACCGGTGCTACTAAATGCGACATGACTAAGGCGTGCGATCTCTCTGGTGTGCGCATCTCATTCGCTATCTGCTTCGCCGATAGCTTAGATGCATATAAGAAACAACGCATGCCCTCGATGGTGAGAATGTCAAACAATTCTAAATCATCTTCATCGACAAGCAAGCCAGTCTCTTCACGCAGTTTGCGCACCGCCGTGCCGCGCACAGACTTGTCAGACGCTATCGACTTTCCGACAGGTAAGAAGAGAGTCGATCTAGCGTTCGGTTCAGTCGTCAGAATCACTTGGCGTTCGACCGAGTGACCCTTACCGTAAGTCACCACCACGGCTGCACAAACCTTGGTAGTCGACAGGTCGACAGAACTTTCCTCGTTGAGCAGCAGCTCTCGGCTCTTGCCAGCAGAATTCATCGACTCGGACATGTCGAACTGTTCAGTCGAGTTATCTCAGATAAAGCAGTGGAAGCTAGGATAAGGAGCGCAACAGTCGCTCCGAAACCAGTGCGACAGTCTAGGGTGCCTCACGCAGGTCAAGCAGACAAGGCTGTCGTAAACACACAGAAGGCAGCAGAGAGAGAAAGAAACAATGGTTACAACGTTGTCACCACCCGCCGCTATTTATGCGTATGGCTAGCTCACAGCTAGCCACCACCAAGCGGCACGCGCACTGCTAAGCGCGTCACCGTGGAGAGTCGTGCCTTGAAGTGTCGAACAGGAGGTCGTCGCTTAGAGACCTCCGCACATGTAGTTGACACATCAGTTTATACACAAGTATACAACTGATGTTACAGAGGCAGGTGCATTATACATATATGCCCGCTACGGGTACGCACATGCGTATTATCCCGTAACTACTACTGAACAGTGTACCGGTACCAGTAGGACTCATCTCATGATTCATCATCCACCAGTACTCGTATTGTGGCGCGTGACACACGCGCTCACACATACGATACAGCAGCAGGTACTCGTACATGAATACATGAATGATGCTACGATCATACAGTACCCGTACAGAGTATGCCATTATTGTCACATAGTCGTCGCTACTGGGTATGAAATCCACGTCCCTCGTCCGTCCCGTATCGTCCCCGTATGTCGTCGTGCGTCACCAGTAGGGCACATTTACGTCACATCTGAATCTCATAGTGAGGGTGCTCGGACACTGGAAGGAGAAGTACGCGCAGGTCGCCGGGTCCCCGCCGGCCAGCGCGACCCTTCTCGCGGTAGATCTGCAAGGTGATGTTGTAGGTGTCGACATGCACATCTTGCACTCGACAGGAAGACGCCAGTAAGGCCCCTGGCAAAGAACAGGAAGTTGACAACCGAGGCCAAGAGGGCTCGGTAGTCGAGGTGGGACTCTGGGTAAGGAGCAGACACAATTAGCTCGGCCTTTGAGACGAAGCGGTAAGCTACATCCGCAGGCAGAGGGACACGCAAAGGGGCAGCGTCCAGTCGGCGCTGACGCAACATTAACCCACGTCTTGCCGAAGTGAGGTGTAGGCTGTCCTTGGCGATCGGGACGAGGTTGTGCAGCTCGAAGAAGGTGTTGATGGCAGACAGGTAGGGCTGCAGCGATTTAGCTGCGATGTGCCCTCGCTCCCCGATCCAGGCAACGTACCGAACAACAGTAGCAGTAGTCGCTTCCAGCGGGCTGATGTTCTCGGAGTCGTGGCAGAACTCAGCGAACTGAGACAACCTGCCGGCGTAGCTCTTGAGGGTCTGAGCGCTGAGGGAGCTGGAGAGCAGGTCGAGCGTCCGCTGGCCTAGCTCGTCTGAGCCGAACGCGTCATGCAGTCGAGATCGCAGTGACGCAGCCCATGGAGCGATAGCTGCGGGCTCGTCAATTACGTAAGTGCGTCGTTTTACTGACAGAGTTCCACCGGCACGGCTACTGTTCGCAAAGTACTCGGCAGCAACGGTTAGGTTCCCGGCGGTTGGCCGGTAGTTGCTGGACGGGTTTGCAGTAGCTCCAGTACGGGTTTGCGGGGCTAGGTTCAGGTAAGAGGGCCGCCCCGCGCGCCCTTCGCGCTCATAGCGCCTGTCACGTGCGTAACGTACACGCGCGAAACTTGGTCGTTGCGAACCGGTTGTAACACGTAGTGTAACAACCGACGAACGCAGAGATGGGGTTGTAAGAAAGGCGGATGGTTGAGCCGCCATGTGCAGGCGTGCGGATGGTTGAGCCGCACTCGGCTGTAGCTGTAAGAAGCGCCGCACCGAGGAAGGTCTAAATGAAGTCTGTAAGGTGGGGGGGTCAGGTCCTGACACAAGGCGCTCATCCCGCCGTTGAGCTGCAAGGGTGCGTCTTGCGGCGGTCACCGAAAGGTGGCCTCGCAAGGCTCCTGCAGCTCCGACGAGCGGCGCCCCACACCGTCACTCGTGCTCACCTTCGCGGCCACGTCCACGTCCGCCGCCACGTCCTCGCCCACACCCGCGACCTGCAGCTGCAGCCGCTACTCGAGAAGTAGCGGTCGCCTTGGCGCTGCTGACAACGGTCGCCTCGAAGACACGACGCTCGTAGTCCCTCATGAGGTCCCCAAAAATCGCAGAGCCCAAATGCTCCGAAGCAGGCTGAAAATGCTGAGCTCGCAGCACGTCCAGAACACCTTGGTCACCGTGCACCCGCTTGATCTCATTCAGTTTCCGCAGGAAGGCTAGACGAAAACGAAACGCCTTGTCGATGGCCTCGGCGTGATTCCGAGCTCTCGCGAGGTAGGGGGTGAAGTCCTGGTTAGTGGCGGGGACGTAAGGTAGCAGCTCGTCGAGCGACACGAAAAGGGCGGCCATGTGGGCCCCGAAACACGACATCCACAAGTACTCCTCCTGGGCCGGCAGACGCCGATCATCCTGCTTGAGGTACTCGTTCGTTAGGTCGGTGCTCAAAGGGAAAAGTCCAGGCACTCGGCTGACCGGTCGAACGGCCTCGTAACCAGACTCTGCTCTCTGCAATAGCTCTGGCACCGCGAGGTAATCATCCTCGGCACTCACGGATTTTGCTCCGACACGGCCGCTCTGGGCTAGCTCTAGCAAGTCGGGGCGCTCTGCGGCTCCCCCGCTGCCTGTCGGCTGTCCCGCGAAGCGCTGCCCTGAGCCGGAGCCATGTGCCCCTTCTCCATCAACATCGACATCTCCATCAACATCAACATCAACGCGATCACGAGCCGTCAATTGTGCCACAGCTGTAGCCAGCTCTCGCAGTAATGAAGACTGGGCCCTCATATCTGCGTTCAGCGACTGCAACGTCGGCTCGGCGACGGGTTCTTCTCCATCTAACATGGTAACGCACGGACGTACGGACGAGAATATCACACTCGGGTGGCGAGCCGGGTGTGGTCTTGAACAACCTGGGGTGACCTTGCTCGCAACGGGTTACGAGACAGTTTTTACATCGCTGCGTGGAACGCAGCGAAAACTGGAAGATGGCAGGCTCAGCTGTTCTGGCTGCTTTTATGTCTACTCGTGCTGCACCCAACAAGGGCGCAACAACAGTTACTAGTTCCCGTACCACTGAGCAACACTTGTAGCTAAAAAGCGGTTAGGTCAAGGATGGAAACCCCATAAACTAGTTTAGATCAATCATAAGATAATTCCCCTACCTCTTGGGTTGAGCGGAGGAAAAGAAGAGGCGCGTCCGAAATCGCCTGGAATACGTGAGAATCGATACCGGTTGCAATACGGTTTTATCACGGAGTTTTAGGCGTCCGTCCTCCGTCCTCCCCCATACGCGCTTCGCGCATGGACCGTCATACGTTCGGTGTTCGCTCGTTTGATTTCACGGTACTGGTACCTGTACGGTAAGATTCTGAATGGATGCGCGTGTATTCTAGCCCAGGCACGTCATATATTCGTCTAAAACGCCAAAATAACGCGGCACCGCAGCGCGTTTTTACTGCTGAATCAGCAAGCGAGACTATTCAGCGACTATTCCTTACCTATATACGTAGTCCAAGTATTTCCTGTAAAATGATAATGCTGTAAAAAGGGGTCGCCGCGGTGCGGGGGCAGTCCGCCGACCCGGGGCCCGGCGTCCGTCGACGGATGGGCGACGGTCGAACGACGGCGTCCGGCGTCCGGTGCCGGTACAGGCGGCGGGCGTGGCGATTCGCGGCGTGCCCGCCCCGTAGACCTGACGACCGGCCCGACCTGCGCGGCCTCGTGCGGGATGCGGGCCGCCTGTGGGCGGCTTGTACTGTATTGCTGATCTTGTAGTGCTGTTTTTTTTTTGGGTTAATACGACTTTTAGCGGTGGGTTGGGTACCGGCCTTTTTGTAATGCACACCAGTAGTCAGCGGCCCGCTTTTACGCGGCTTGCAGATTTAATCTGTTTTACAAAATAATACGTCTCTTTTGAAAAATAAATTACTGACAAATCTAACGCTAAAAGCATTATTACCCGGAAACAACAGTATTACAAGATCAACACGACAAGCCGGCTAAAAGCGGCCCGCATCCCGCACGGCCGCACCACGCTCAACCCAAGAGGTAGGGGCACCTCCACAGATCCCCGGCGCGAAGCGCCGCTTAGTTATGTACTTATGTCATAAGTACTTCTGTTATGACATCAGCGACCCAGGGATCACTTATGCCCAACCCTGGTATTTACCCAACGTCAGGGAAGGCCCCGCCCCTGGCCAACCTGCTCAGGTTCCACTAGTTAAAGTGTGAAAGATGGGGGCTATGTAGGCCAAGTGGCTGTGTTGCAGTACCGCGGCACCAATCTTTCATGAATGGTACTAGTACACGTTCAGTGTTTCATACGGGGCTTGTAACGCGCGTACACTACGCTTCGTTTTTTGGGCAACCCTAGTTCATGTAGGGCAGATGTGCTAGGGCAATCAAGACATGGGTGCCAAACCTGACTAGGGTTTCACATGCCCTACTGTCTTGACTCCGTGCGCTTGTTGGGGGCCGCCGGCGTGCGCTGGCCCACGTCGACTCGGAGTTTGGACGGGGAGGGGCGGCTAGGGCTGCCCTAACTGCGGCTGCAGAGGGTCCAGCGGAGCCCGGGTCGGTTGATGGTGGAGCCGTAGGCGTCGGTGGGATATCGGGGCTTTGCATTTTAGGGCATTATGTAGGGTAGCGACCGCCCTGTGTGGTATTTCTGGGGTCCGGCGCTGCGTGGGGTGGGGCGCCGGCCGCGGTCGGCGTTGGCGCGCGACCACTCTGTGGCGCCCATGTGCCTGCCGGGGCTGCCGTCTGGCTACTAGGGCGTGGGGCGTCGGCCGAGCGTCCCGGGAATCCCGAGGGGTTCCCGTGGCGTGGCTTTTGATGCTTGAGTGCATCGGCGTATGTGGCCGTTTTGGGGGCGGGGGAGGAGGGGTCTGCGGCCTCGCCAGCCGCGTGAGCAGCCGACCACCCGTATGTGTTCCACATGTGAATCACTCAGCAAATCCCGGCCTAGTACAGCGGAGTGTTTGGCGGCGCCCTGCGGCCGACCCGTTCGGAACACCCGAGAAACCCTCAGCCGTCCCGTAAGAACGGGCGGGGGCGGCGAGCGCGAGGAGACAGGAGCCCGGCACTTAAAGGCGGGGCGGGCGTTCGGGGGCGGAGAGGCCGGGCATGGCAGCGACTCAGGGGCCAGGAGACAGGAGCCGGAGTGCCATGAGGGAGTCGCAGCCATGCAGCGGGAGGAGTCAGCGGGCGGCCAGCTCGGCCTGACTCTGGAGGGGCGGCTACAGCGACGAGGCGCGCTGCGGAGGCGAGCGGCGCGCGGACGAGCAGGACCGGCATGCCGACCACGGAGCGACGACACGCGGACGGGGGGGGGGGGGGGGGGTTGGTGCCCGCCTTTCCCCCTCCAGGTATCCCCCTTGGGGATACTACCGCAAGAGCTCAGGCGGGCGAGATGGAGGCAGCATCGGCGGACCGCGGCCGAGGCCGGCGGACCGCCACAGCCGGCGTGGTGTGGCGATCAGCGCCGCGACCTGCGGGATATTTTCATCGATGGCGGCAGGCGGAGCCAAGTTGAACGACGAACGAAGATTGCGCGGTGCCGGTGCATTGCCAATGTACATGATAACATTTTCGGGGGTGGGGCGAGTACTGCATTCGTAGTCCCCGTACTGCGAATTAGCGGTAGTCGCTCGTAGTGGCGACGACCCGTAGTTATCCGAAGGTAACACGGCTACGGATCACGTGATGGAAGGAGGCGGGGCTTGGAAACGAAAGAGGATGGCCGGAAGCCTGAGCTGTAATTGCACTATAATATGTGTTCCCTACTATGGTTAGAAATGGCAGGCCTTAAGAGCAACTCAGTCTGGGCGGTGGAGAGCAGCAAACTAGCACGTTGTAATCAATTTCAATTTCAATTTCACGGACCGCGTCTACGATGACGCCAACATCGCGAGCGCCGCGAAGACGTCGGCCCGCCCGCGCTTCGGCGGCGCCCTCAGGCGCAATGACCGCGACCGGGACGGCGGCGACGGCAGCCGCGAAAACTTCAAGACTACTAAGCGCCCGGGGCGCGAGGCGGTGGCGCCACGAGCCACCTTTGCAAAGGACGCCATCAAGGACCCTGGTAAGGGCAAGGCGAAGGTTGAGGCCCCTTCTCTCGACAAGGCCGAATGATGGGGCGCTATGGCGTGCCGACCTCATGCAGCTGCGTTTCGAGGACACGCCTCCGGGCACGCCTTCCAAATAACGTTGCATTGAAGTCGTCGGCATGACCGGGACTCCCTCTCCGCTGACCCTCATGCGCGAGCCGTCGTCTTCCCTTTACCCTTGCCGGGTCAAACCCTCCAGCGCTGCTCTATCCTATAAAACCCACATCACGAGTCTACACCTACTCCCCGTTTCTGGCGCGGCCTCCCGGACCGGCCGCGCTAACCCTCTTCGCCCGCCGTTAGCGCAGTGGCCTCTCGCGGGCAGCTAGACGAGCCCGGTACTCACGCGACGCTCGCTACGAGGTCTGCGGATACTGTACCATGCCGTCATGGCATCAGCTTCGTGCCGCCCCTGGTCCTTTCGACACCACCAGGCGTGCGCCACCCTCAAACCCGGCAGCGGCGTACGGCGCGTTCCGGCGTGTCCGCCGCACCACAAAAACACCTACCTACTTCATCGCCGACGCCGAAGCAAAGGCTCCCCGGAGCGAGCTCGAGGCCCTCTACGGCACAGACGATTGGGGCGCCAAGGTGCTCGATCGTATGCTGACTACCTCGCTCACGGGAAGTATCTAGTCCAACTACGAAGGCAAGATTCGTCTCTTCGCCGAGTTTTGCACCGACGAGGAAGACATCTCCCCTCTCGATTGCACCGAGTCTACCTGCGGCCGCTACCTCGCCTAGATATTGCGGACCGCGGCACCATCGGTGCCGGCTCGTCTATGCCTACGGCTGCCGGCTCGTGTGCCGGCTCGTACCCTACATCACTAGGCTCCCATATTGTCTCGTAATTACACTGTAATGGGCCGTTATCGTGATTTTCCCACGGAATGGGCTTGTAATCGCCGTATCTACCGTGTAGTCGCCACTTTTCTGCTAGGCTCGGTAGTCACACTGGCGTGTCCGACTGCCCGCGGTCCGTAATTCCAAGGCTGCCAATAGCATGTGCCATCCCCGCAGTACATTGTACCCACATCGCGGCTCGCGCGGCAACCCGTAACGTATGGCACTCTCGCCACATTGTACTTTAACGCCTCAGCACAGGCTCTGTGACGACGCCGCAACAGCCAACGGCCTCAAACCGCCGGTTGAATTGCTGCAAGTCCCGCGGACACTTTATACCATGCATCGCAGCAGCGTGAGCGCCAGTGACTAGCTCCTACCCCCCCCCCCCCCCCCCGCCCTTGCGAGCCGCCGGCGCCGAGTAGTGGTGTGCCATGGGGCGTCGCAACTCCAAGCGCCGTATTCCGGAGGGCAAGGAGGGTTGGACGCCTGCCACGGGGACTTGGAAAGCGGCGATAAATAGATTGCGCTGCGAGGCGTGCGGCGCCCCTGTCTCGAAGACTTACTTCTACGACACTCAGAGATGGACGGAGGCGTGCGCCGAGCCTCCGGACACCGCCGCGCCCGCCGCAGCCGGTGGTGATGGCGCCCCTGCTGCACTGTACGTCCGTCACGCCTCTGCTCCGTCCGGACCCGGTCACATCGAAACGCGGGGCGAGCCAGATGATGCATCGATGATGTCGCCGCCCCCCCCCCCCCCCCCCCCGCCTCCCTCTCCGCCGCTCCCGTCTCCCCGAAACGAATCAGCGAGCCCCGCACTACCCACCGGCGGGAAGGGGCGTTCGGTTTCGTCTCATGGTGGCCTTGCAGCAAGCATGGCAGCGCAGGAGATAGATGCCGAGCTTCACGTGGGCACGGTCATAGCCAAGACGTTCGGGACGCGGGGGAGCTTTCTCGGCCAAGTAGCCCCCCCCCCCCCCCCCCCCCCCGCCCACCCACCCATGTTGCCTTCCCCGACGTCCCGTTACTACACATGCATCGTGGCACGGCTGCTCCTACTGTCTGCTACAGAGCACAGAGGGCAGGGACAAGAAAAAAGGTATGACCGTGCATGCGTTAAGTATCTGCATGTAGATATCGTATGACTGCCGTGGATTATGTTGATCATACATGGGCGGGGGCGGCTTCGGGTGCAGGCAAGTACTACTTTGGAGTCTGCCGTCCAGACGCCCTTTACTGCGAAGCCTATATAGACGGCGTGAGCATGGTGGTGATGGATGCAGCGCAGGGAAAGACTGCCGACGATGATTTCGAACCCAGCATTGCCTGCAGCTGTCTAGCGCAGATATGCGGTATCTGGCAAAGGAGGCCGGCGCATGGCGCATCGTGCCGACGACAGCCGGCACTTCGGGCATGTCCCTATTTGTGCATTGGCTGCTGTATATTAGCTATGTTGACTTATGGCCCCTGCCGATAGCACATACTGCTGCTAGGGGTAGTCAAGGACTTTTGGGAGTTTGTCGGCACCCTGAAGGTGAGCTTTTACATTTTGTTGCTGCCCGCAAGTGGTTCCTGCCGCAAGGGGCGTTGCCGGTATGTGTGTGCCCTCACAGGATATGCGGCCCAAGATGAAGAAGATGGACGTGCGGATGGCGCTGGTCACCCTGACCACTGACTTTGGCAGGCCAATCCGGCCGATGCTGCCGTCGGCCGGCATAAGCAGTGGGGTGTGTGCCAACCGGACATGCGAGGACTACTTGCACTTCGCGGAGACTGTGGCAGTGCTGATCCTTGGGTGAGGGCCTCTCGTTGCTATTGCTATTGCTAGGAACACAGCCCAGCTCCGCTGTAGTGGGGTGTTGTCTACTGAGGACGCGACCTGCGCGGCGTTGCTGCATGGATATGTTTGACAACCCAGACACTAGCCTCCCAGACTGTCCCGGAATTATACTGTAATGGCATGTAATCGCGATTTTCCCACGGAATGGGCTTGTAATCGCTGTATATACCGTGTAATCGCCACTTTTCTGCTATAGGCTCGGTAGTCGCAATGAAGTCCCCGGCTGGCCCGCCTTCCGTAATTTATACCAGTACCATGTCGTGCCGTCCCCGTAGTACATTGGGCCTGCATCGCGCCTCGCGTGGTTAGCCGTAAATCCCGTAATCTTTGGGACTCCCGCCACGCTGTACTTCAACGCCTCACAATACAAGCTCCGTGACGACTCGCAACGGACACTTTACTACCATGCATCTCACTAGCGTCGGAGCGCCAGTGACTAGCCCCTACCAACCCCCGCCGCAGCGAGCCGCCGGCGCCGAGTAGTGGTGTGCCATCGGGCATCGCAAATCCAAGCGCCGTATTTTTGAGGGCAAGGAGGGCTAGACGCCTTCCGAGGGGACTTGGGTAGAGGTGACCAAGAAAATGCGATGCTGCGCGTGTGGCGCCTGCTTCACGAAGACCCGGTTCTACGACACACAGATGGGCATGCGCCCAGTCGCCCCCGTCCACCGCCGCGCCTGTCGCAGCCGGTGATGATGGCGCTTTGCGGTAGTTGCTGCACTGTACGGCCGTAACCCCTCTGCTCCGTCCGGACCCGGTCAGACCGAAATGCGGGGCGAGCCGCCGGGTGCATCGATACCGTCGCCGCCCCCATCGGCCCCGCCGCCTCTCCGCCGCTCTCGTCTCCCCGAAACGAATCAGCGAGCCCCGCACCCGGCGGAGGGGAGGGGCGTTCGGTGTCATCTAATGGTGGCCTGGCAGCAAGCATGGCAGCGCAGGAGATGAATGCCGAGCTTCACGTGGGCGCTATTATAACCAAGACGTTCGGGACGCGGGGGACCTTTCTCGGCCATACATGTAGTCTCCCCCCCCCCCCCCCTACCTTGTTCCACCCGCCATATATATATAGCCCCACCGCCGACATGTGACATCCACCCGTGTGTATCATCCAACACCCAGGTCGTCGGCTAGAGATGGGATGACGAGGACGCAGACCCGGCTGATAGGGAGCTGGTGATGAAGGTGATTTACGACGATGGCGACTCGGAAGAGCTAACTGAGTCAAAGATACAACCGCTATACCCGACGACAGAGCAGCTGAGCGATTTCAGTCGCAGGTTGCCTCAAGGCGCCATTGGCGCCCTTCCGGCGTGCGCCCCTTGCGCACCCACCGACGGTGGCTTCGGGGGGGTCCTTAGATATTCGCTAAGGGGTGAGGGTATCGCACTGGCCACGTGTAAACTATGATTTGCTGTGCTTCATCCTTTCTACACGCGCATTCGTTTAGATGCTTGCGCGCATATGTGCACCTAGCATGAGCTACGCCAGCTTCTCGACGCCGATAGCGACGCCGAAGGCATTGTCGCGGGGGTTGTGGAAGGCAACCCCTCTGACGACAGCCGCAGCGACAGCGACGGTGAGAGACGCTGTTGCGAGGTATGACTTCAGTACCGGGACGTCAGCCGCCGTGAAGCAAGGCGCCTCAGCCGCCCCCGCCGATTGAGCGGCCTGCGCAGAGGCGCTGGATAAATACTGTCAAGGAACTGGCACACTGGAGCTTGAGCCGGCATGGAAGCGCGCATATGAAATGGAGCTCGAACCCCCTAACATCAAGTGACCCCCCCCCCCCCCCCCCCGGACCCATGCCCCCTCTCTACCCCCATTTAATCATAACCTGAACTCAGGTCATAGGTCAGAATCTTAACGCAAAATGTTCCGGGTATACACGCAACTTTCTGCTACCATATGTGAACCGCCTACTGCGTTCCATGTTGCGCGTTGCTACCCTGCTGCGCGTTGGTGCCCCGCCGCCCCGGCCGCGGCGCGTGGGCGCCCCGCTGCCCCGGCCGCGGCGCGTGGGCGCCCCGCTGCCCCAGCCGCGGCGCGTCGGCGCCCCGCTGCCCCGGCCGCGGCGCGTCGGCGCCCCGCTGCCCCGGCCGCGGCGCGTCGGCGCCCCGCTGCCCCGGCCGCGCTAGCAATGGAAATGAGGTTTGTGAAATCGACGGACAGGAGTCGATTCAACTCTTATCTGCGGTCGAAATTGATATGTTATGATCGTTGATTATGATTAATGAGGTTGCTGGCTGCACTACCCCGCAGGTACAACCTGTATCACCAGTGCAAGATAGGAGCGCATCTTCTGGATAAAGGCACCCCCCCTCCCCCCCCCCCCACGCCTGACTCCAAACTGCCTACATAGTGTCGCCTTGCTGAATTCTGGTATACACATACATGCAGGTTGTGCATAAGAAGCCCGAGACATGCCTGTGGTGTGCAGACATAATACATGAGACGAGCAGTGGGTGCCAACTTATGAATACGGCAAGCATGCCGTACTGCGAGACAGGCGTGCCAAGGTGGAGCAGCATGACGACCATATGTATGTTGGGGGATTGCTGTACTTCTTGGAGGTGACCCATACCAGCCCTTCGGTGCCGGATCTCACCCTCGCTGTGCGCCGACTGCACGCAGCTGAGCGCATGGCAATAGGGTCCCCCCTTGGCACTGGTGATTGGCAGAGCAAGGCGCCCCTTTGGCCAAACGTTTGCAAGGGGCATGGCGCCTTCCCTGTCGCGCCAAAGCACATCGAGGAGAAACTATGCTGATCCGGACATAGCGACAGAACAGCACTTATCCAAGTTTGGCATGTCCTCACATGATGTGGGGCAGTATGTGGTGCACATATTACACAATGACCCTGCACTACTAGCTGAATTTCCGTATAGCTTGTAAATGCAATCGATCAAAGTTCTGCTGCCAGGAATTCCGCTCAGCGCCCCGGCACCGCTGAAGATGCCATGCGCACCCACCGCCCAAATAAACCTAGCCCCCTTGGCAATCTGAATCGACGGCGGTTTTCAAATAGCCCATGCTGGCAGTGTGCTGGGTACGAGGGATTGCAAAGGGAGGTGACACAGTTCGGACAGTCATAGGGGTAAGGCTTGCCAGCATGTTACACAATCCTAAAAGTACAGCACTTCTGCGTGTTGCTACTCGCTACTTACTTTGTACTTTCCTCGCTATGGATAACTAGTAGCTCCCACCTTGGCAAGCAAGGGGGGGAGGGGGTCGGGCAAGGCAGCATGATACGTCACAAGATCGCCTCGTTTGAACTTGGACACGTATGGTCGCCTACTCCATATATATGTCCTCTTGAACCTGCCAAAGATTTTTGAAGCTTGTGTGCTCTTGGAGGGGCAGCCAAGCCTTGAACCACGCGCGACTCACCGTCCTTCGAGGGCGCCAAACACTACGGGGCAGCTATTAGCGGCCTTTTCCCGAATGTTCGCCCACACGTCCTCAGGTAGATCGTCCCACGGGCAGTGCAGCACCTCGCCGGGTACGGGCGTGGGGGCTGACGTTTCCTCCACCAACTCGTCGGGTTCGGGTCCGGGGGCTGCCCGTTTCGCCACGGGCTGTGGCTTTACTTCCGGGGCTGCATCCATCGCGCGCAGTTGGCAGTACGACTTGTGTTGTTATGACCTACCCCACCGTTGGCAGTAGCCCTGACGTATAATCAGCCGCGTGTTTGACTGTTTGGGCTTGTGCAGACGCGTAAAATCGATTTAAAAGCGGAGTACGCCAGATTACGCGACCATTCCCCGTTCAGGGATAGCTACGGCCGAATTACGGTTCTGTCGCAAGTGTGTGTCAAATGTGTCCTCATGTAAACGCTAAATACGGGATATATACGGGACATTGCGCGATGGTTACGCAGTAAGCCGGAGTGCGCTAACAGCGGAGCGCGATGAGAAGTCGTATAGGCGCGCGGCGCCGGACTTAGTTTTTTTTGAATAAAGCAGCAGCTGCGCCCACCTGACGCACACTCGCACCAACTAGACAGTACCGTACCTGCTCATCCCCCACCACGCACTCTCCATCATGGCCACCCACGCCAAGCTAATACCAGGCACCCCCTATGGCAGAGCCGTGAGGCCTGAGGGCATGACCACACCAGTCGGTGCTTTGTGCAACACGGGCCGCATCGTTGAGGACGTGCGGCAAGCACTGTTCCGATCCGCGGCCATGCGACCAACACCAATATCCGCGTTCACCTAGAGCAACCCCAGGGCGAGGACGCGTTCGGCAAAGCTTTCGCGGACATATTGAACGGCCGCGCTAAGCCAAAGCAGTACGACAAAGCCGACAAGAAGCACCTGCTTGAGGCAGGTTTTCAAGTGTCCGATTCGGGTGTCGTCACGTTTACATCGTGTCTACCCGACGCGACGCGTGCCCAGATCTTGAACCCAGCACCCAAGGCGACACCCCCCCCCCCCCGCGCGCAGGATATGACATGGGCACTGGCGTTAAGAACTCCCCCGTCGACGTTCCATCCCTTGCTACTAGTAGGAGCCGGGGGCAGGAGTCGACCCTGACATGTACATTGAGTCGGCGGGTGCTTGACACGACTGCGTGGAGGATTGGAATTTCACAGGCGTTGACCGCCCCGTGCCGCGTTTTTTGCGGTTGCTCCTGCAGCCAAGGACAAGGCGGTGCTGTCGGATGTCTTTGACGAATGCTGGCCGCGCGACACTCAGACGGGGACCCCTTACCCTGTGAAGAAGACGACCATGCTTCCCATCGCCGCGCCCCCGTACATCGAGCGGATCTGCAACGCTACCTTCAACTACCGTGCTGGCTACACAGCCGACAACCACATCTACGCCAAGGAGACAGTCTTGACCGCGTTCCGAGAGTACACCCCTCCCCCTTCCTCCCAACCCCACTGCGACCATCCTTGTTGGTTGTGCTGACGGTGCACCTCGTGATGTACATGAAGCAGGGGAACGTGAGGAACTACCTCGCTCGGCACTACTACTTCTAGGATGAGGGCAAGGACGGCCAAGGAGGTAGGAAGAAGGGACCACTGCCTAGCGCGGACCGACTCGCGAAGGCCCTCGACCTTGCAGAGGAATGGCACCATAGCGAGATGGGGAGGTACTACTACCAAACTGGCAAGTGCCCCCCTTCTAACGTGATGTTCAAGGGCGAGGAGGAGGTCTGCGAGGTGACGCCGCACTGGGAAGCCGCAGGTGAGTCGCGTTTGTTTCCGCACTTGTTCGATTACACAGCCACCGCCGCCGCGACAAGCAATCAACACGCATACTGACTTTCGCATTTGCTGTGTCAAACCCCCGCCCAGTCCCTACGTTCGGCGGTAAGCCGATCGTATCGACTGTTCAGCGCAACACGATCGTGTCGCTGCCGTTGGCGGGCACCGGTGCGTCGCCAAACCTCCACGGCTTGGTGGGCGTGCATGCGCAACAGCAGAAGAGGGCGGGCGGCATCATCAAGCACAACACCAACGCGGTCAAGAACCTGGCCGCCAAGCGCAAGCCGTCCCCGGCGACAACGTCGACGAGGGCAGTAGCCCAGAGCCCCCGGCCAAGAAGGCCAAGCAGCCCGCTAAGCCGGCGGCTGGATAGCCGGTCCGGGGCCGGGGCCAGGGCGGGCGGTGGGGCGCACAGGTCGTGGGCCGGCCGCCGGGTTGCGGTAGCCGCTGCCGCCACCTGCGAGCAGCAGGCCGGCCGCCGAGGCGGTTCTGGTCAAAACCGGATGTAGATACAGTGACTATACCGATATAATGAATACCGATATAGTGAACATACCGATATAGTGAACGGGGGGGGGGGGGGGACGGATTCTTAACACCGGGAAAAATCCCTATGTATACCCCTATAATAAACTTACCAATATAATAAACTTACCGCTATAGTGAACGGGGGGGGGGGGGACACAATGCCCCAAACTATACCGATATAGTAAACTTCTCTACATAACGGCAGTGTTGCCGACGCCGAACCCGGCCGTTGGCGTGTTCCGATAGCCGGTACCGTTCCAGTACGGGCGCAGAGGCCTCTACAGCCACTCGGCGGCGGCGGCGGCGGCGGCACACTGCGGCACATTGCGCCCACCGCCACTCAACTGCCCCACCGCGTCTGTCGCCATCGCCACCTTAGAAAGCCATGTAAAGTAATCAAGAACTCTTGAAACACAAATCCAGAGTCACATGTTGCCTTGCATGGGCACAGACTGCTACAGTGAACGGGGTCACCGTTACAATAAACAATAGTACCGATTTAGTAAACCGTTTACTATAGAGGTCGGGTGGGCCTGCTTATAATGAACACCGATATAGTGAACATACCGATATAGTGAACGGGGGGGGGGGGGGACGCAATGTTTATTATATCGGTATAGTCACTGTAATTTGTTCCGCCCGCCCACTGCCGCGCGCCCGCTCACTGGCACTGCCGCGCGCGCGCTATCGCGGATTAGGCCAGAGCGCAGCTACATTGTCGGGCTTCCAACAGGGGCAGATGCAAAAATAGTTCGCGTTGGATGATGCGTCGTGATGATGAGGGATATGCGCGTGATGCAGTTTACTACGAGTATGTCATGGAATGACTACAGACGAGTGTCATACTATTACTGGTAAGATTTCAAAATAATAAATACAGGGTATTACAGTGTAATTACGAAGTCGCGCGGGAGCCTAGTGATCTCGGCCATCAATACCTCGTCACGCCGGTCGGGATGACGCCCCGGCCACCGGCCTAGCCATCGGCGACATGGGCACTTCAAATCCGCCAGCTCAAGACTAGCGAGGAGCTGCCCCCCCCCCCCCCCCCCCCCTCCCCCCCCCCCCCCCTTCCCTGTGGCGGCATCACCAATGTTCTTGACGACCTTGCTAATCTTCCCACGACCACCCCAGACTACGGAACCATCCTCCGCGAGGGCGCCGCGATATGCTCAACAAGTATGCTTTAGTCGTTCCCGTGGCGAGTCCGGCGTCGTCTCCTGGCGACTCCCCGACATTTCCGTGGACATCCACAACATCACCCTCTTCGTCAACCGCGAGAAGGGCCGACATCGTAAGCGTCGAGACGGATTTAAGCCCCTACTCCAAATCCATGCCACCGCCGTGCCCGCGTGGACAACCCTTCTTTGCCGCTTCATCGCTTTCCGCGACGCGGCGTTCCGGGCAGCCCCCTTCGCCAAGCAACCGCTCTGATTCTAGGCGCTCCATGGCGACGAGGCTCCATGGCTCAAAACTTATATGTAAAACCATAATCGTCCGCTAGAGTGGACCACTATCTTAGTTTTGTGCTGGCCTCATGCCCGCACAACCCGCCCTCCCTCCCTCTTTTGTGGATCTTTGCCGCAAGTAGTACCCCGCCCTTTCTGTGTAACGAAGCCTGCGCAGGTTTCCGCTAATCTTCCCCGCCTACCTCCCTTTCAAGTTTGAAACCGTACCCTGTACCTGTAGTGCGGCCAATACATACAATAATACGACATGGGGTTGAAGCAGTACCCATGGAGAAGTACCGTATAATTCTTCTTATATTTCTCGCTTATTCCAACATGGGCTTTATATGTGGGCGGGTCTTTCTTCGCGGAGAGCGGTGAGCCGGCCACCGCTGCTGCACCAGCGACGGCTGCTGACCACCCCACAAGGCACATGCTTATTTAGAATGACGCCACGAAACGCACAAGTCGTGTTAGGTGGCGGAGCTGTCCCCCAGCGAGCAACTCGTGTTGTCACAGATGCGTTGCAATAGTGACATTGCTTGGAAGCGGGTTGGCCGGCGTAGAGGTCCTTGTAGCTTAAGCCGGCCCATAACGATGCCAATGATGTCGGGGAGAGGGTGGCGACGAGGCGGCCGCTGCTACTGCACCAGCGACGGCCGCCGAAGTCCCAAATCCAGAGTTGGCCAAGGGTAGCTATGTACACCACGAGACGCCATGTGGTAGAGCTCCCCCCCCCCCCCCCCCACGGCGGGCAGCTGCAGGTTGTCGTGGTCCTTGTGACACGCCGTTGCAATACGAGACGTCGGAGACGCATCGGTACGAGCCGCACAAACGCCTCCCACTGCGACCACAGCAAACGTTGCTGAAGGATGATTGGGGCGAGAGCAACGAGCCCTCTCAAAACACCAACGCATGAGCGGCGCCACCCCCGTAACATACCAATTACGCGAGTAGTTCCGGAAAACCACAGCATGTAACGACCGTTGATGCCACGACGCCTTGTTGTGAGGACACATGGACATGGTTGCAGTGTCTTGCGGAACAAGTGATCGCCCTGACGACACGGACGTCCTCCTCCATCCGCGCCGATTTGTTGCGGTGGGCGTAGTTGTCGTCGTTGACAACCGTGACGAGCAGCGGCCATGGTGCCGAGCGCGTCCACCTCACCTAAACCTCAAGAGTTGACTACTGCGAGAGGGCGCTCCACTTCGAGATCCCCGAAGGCATGTACTGCGACTCGACTCCGGGTGTTGAGGTTTAAACTCCCAACGGGGGACCCCCCAGCTCCAATTCCTTGCCGTGCCCATCGCTACCCGAAAACGTCCGAGTTGCGACGCCAAGGCAAAAACGAAAAATGACCTCGGGCGCACGAGTAGGGAAGACCACATTACCGAGGGGCTGTCTGTCGCTGCCTGATGTTGTAACGCATGTGCGCGGCACGACGACTCACTACCGGGTGGATGAACATCGGTGCGGACTTGTTCAGCCTCAGTGACCCTCGCGGGCACAAGTACGCGAAGCCGCCGCCGAAGGCAGCGAGCTGGAAGATGGCAGATGAGCTGCTGGTGGCTGTCCTAAGTAGCTCCCCGGCCGGGAGCGCAGGGCTGGCGGGAGATGGTAACCGTTACTTAACGGCTTGAAACCATTAAAGACCGTATGGGTCGCACTAGGACAGTTTTATATATCCGTTATTATAAGGAAACCCCACGAACACGTTCAGAACATTTCGGCTCTTGTCTGTGAAAAAAGCCTGCGCGACTTGTTTTGGCAGAATGAGACTCAACTTTGAAATTGCTATGATGACCAACATAAATAATTATTTGAATTACAAATTTCAAAGTTGAGTCTGGTGTTGCCAAAAAGGTCGCGCAGGCTGTTTTACACGGTCAAGAGCCGAAATTGGCAGGATGGTTTAGCGAAAGCGTGGAGGGAAAACGGAGTCAGGGGGGGCGCTGCGTGGAACGCAGCGAAAACTGGAAGATGGCAGGCTCAGCTGTTCTGGCTGCTTTTATGTCTACTCGTGCGGCACCCAAAAAGGGCGCAACAACAGATGCCTAGTTCCCGTACCACTGAGCAACACTTGTAGCTAAAAAGCGGTTAGGTCAAGGAGGGAAACCCCATAAACTAGTTTAGATCATTTCAAAGTTGAGTCTGGTTTTGCCAGTCTTGAGCGAACGGAGAGAGCGGTGGATTGACGGAGAAGAGGTAGCGCCAAGTCCTGAAGGAGGCACTGGGAAGGCCACCGCTGCGGAGTCCTGTTGGACTTGGAAGTGGCGGACGGAGGGGGGCGATGTGTCCAAAGAAGAACCATGCGCCAGGTGAAGGAAGAACGTTGGGGTCGATGTAGTCCAGAACGACGTCAGAGTTAGTGGCCCAACCGCCTTGGTAGCGAATGTGGGACAATGGCACTCCGATGGCGTTCGTTGCAGAAGCTGCGCCCTTGCGAAGACTGTGTGAAGTCCAGGAAGTGCCAGCAGGGGGGGCAGCGTTGACTAGACTGATGGCTGCAGACAGCCAGTCTGACATTGTAGCCGCAGTCCAAGGTTTTGACTGCTCGGCCGCAGTGACAGCCCAGAAGTTTGATGTAGCCAAGCCAACAGTAACCAGGGGGACAGATTGGACGTTGTCGATGAAGTGGTGCAAGAGACGTGCCACTCGAGGGTGCTCGGACACAGGAAGGAGAAGTACGCGCAGGTCGTCGGGTCCCCGTCGGCCAGCGCGACCCTTCTCGCGGTACACTTGCAGGGTGATGTTGTAGTTGTCGACATGCACGTCTCGCACTCGACAGGACACGCCAGTAAGGCCCCTGGCAAAGAACATAAAGTTGACAACCGAGGCCAGGAGGGCCCGGAAGTTGTGGTGGTACTCTGGGTAGGGAGCAGACACAATCAGCTCGGCCTTTGTGACGAAGCGGTAAGCCACATCCGCAGGCAGAGGGACACGCACAGGGGCAGCGTCCAGTCGGCGCTGACGCAGCATCAGCCCACGCCTTGCTGAAGTTAAGTGCAGGCTGTCCTTGGCGATTGGTTCGAGGTTGTGCAGCTCGAAGAACGTGTTGATCGCAGACAGGTAAGGTTGCAGTGACTTAGCGGCGATGTGCCCCCGCTCGCCGATCCAGGCAACGTACCGAACGACAGTCGCAGTAGTCGCCTCCAGCGGGCTGATGTTCTCGGAGTCGTGGCAGAATTCCGCGAACTGAGACAGCCGGCCAGCATAGCTCTTGAGTGTCTGAGCGCTGAGGGAGCTGGAGAGTAGGTCGATCGTCCGCTGGCCCCGCTCGTCTGAGCCGAACGCGTCCTGCAGCCGAGCTCGCAATGAAGTAGCCCATGGAGCGACATCTTCGGGTTCGTCAATTACGTAAGTGCGTCGTTTTACTGACAGAGTTCCACCGGTACGACTACTGTTCGCAAAGTACTCGGCAGCAGCAGATAGGTTCCCGGCGG
The DNA here is from genome assembly GCA_006384855.1 of Tetraselmis striata. Taxonomy (NCBI): domain Eukaryota; kingdom Viridiplantae; phylum Chlorophyta; class Chlorodendrophyceae; order Chlorodendrales; family Chlorodendraceae; genus Tetraselmis; species Tetraselmis striata. The sequence goes on along the minus strand of VCJN01002949.1, from coordinate 12,672 downwards.
TTGGCCGGTAGCTGCTCGACGGGTTTGCAGTAGCATCGGTATGGGTTTGCGGGGCTAGGTTCCGGTAAGAGGGCCGCCCTGCGCGCCCTTCGCGCTCGTAGCGCCTGTCTCGCGCGTAACGTACCCGCGCGAAACTTGGTCGTTGCGAACCAGTTGTAACACGTAGTGTAACAACCGACGGACGCAGTGGTGGAATGGTACGGGAGGCGGTTAGTTGCGCCGCCATGTGCGGGTGTGCGGATGGTTGAGCCGCACTCGGCTGTAGCTGTGAGAAGCGCCGCACCGAGGAAGGTCTAAAGGAAGTCTATAAAGTGGGGGGGTCAGGTCCTAACACGGGGCGCTCATCTCGCCGTTGAGCTGCAAGGGTGCGTCTTGCGGCGGTCACCGAAAGGTGGCCTCGCAAAGCTCCAGCAGCTCCGACGAAAGGCGCCCCACACCGTCAATCGTGCTCACCTTCGCGGCCACGCCCACGTCCACCACCACGTCCTCGCCCACGCCCGCGACCAGCAGCTGCAACCACCACTCGAGCAGTAGCGGTTGCTTTTTCGCTGCTGGCAACGGTCGCCTCGAAGACACGGCGCTCGTAGTCCCGCATGAGGTCCCCAAAGATCGCGGAACCTAGATGCTCCGAAGCAGGCTGAAAATGCTGGGCTCGCAGCACATCCAGAACACCTTGGTCACCGTGCACACGCTTGATCTCATTTAACCTCCGCAGGAAGGCCAAACGAAACCGAAACGCCTTGTCGATGGCCTCGGCGTGGTTCCGAGCTCTCGCGAGGTAGGGGGTGAAGTCCTGGTTGGTGGCAGGGACGTAGGGCAGTAGCTCGTCGAGAGCCACGAAAAGCGCGGCCATGTGGGCCCCGAAACACGACATCCACAAATACTCCTCCTGAGCCGGCAGACGCCGGTCATCCTGCTTGAGGTACTCGTTCGTTAGGTCGGTGCTCAAGGGAAAGAGTCCAGGCACTCGGCTGACCGGTCGAACGTTCTCATAAGCAGACTCTGCTCTCTGCACTAATTCTGGCACCGCGAGGTAGTCATCCTCGGCACTCACGGATTTTGCTCCGACATGGCCGCTCTGGGCTAGCTCTAGCAAGTCGGGGCGCTCTGCGGCTCCCCCGCTGCCTGTCGGCTCTCCCGCGATGCGCTGCCCGGAGCGAGAGCCATGTGCCCCTTCTCCATCAACAACACGCTCACGAGCCGTCAATTGAGCTACATCCGTAGCCAGTGCACGCAAATCTGTTTGCAACGACTTTAGCGTCGGCTCAGCGACGGGTTCTTCTCCATCTGACATAGTAACGCACGGACGTACCGACGAGAATATCACACTCGGATGGCGAGCCGGGTGTGGTCTTGAACAACCTGGGGTGACCTTGCTCGCAACTGGTTACGAGACAGTTTTTACATCGCGGCGTGGAACGCATCGAAAACTGGAAGATGGCATGCTCAGCTGTTCTGGCTGCTTTTATGTCTACTCGTGCTGCACCCAAAAAGGGCGCAACAACAGATGCCTAGTTCCCGTACCACTGAGCAGCACTTGTAGCTAAAAAGCGGTTAGGTCAAGGAGGGTAACCCCATAAACTAGTTTAGATCATTTATTTCTAGGAGATTGTATGAGCAGCCAATGCCTTAGACCCAGTAACTCGTATGATCCTCTGGCTCAGTATATATTTAAGTGAGCTAGCAGCAGCAGGCGATATGGCTTAATGGTCGGTACTGGTGTGAATTACAAAAAGGGCAGTTCCCCAGAATTAGAAAATCAACACGCTAGCGGCCTAAAAGCTTGGCCCACGTGCCGTCATCGTCCACACAGACCTTCGCAACGCTTACAACGAGGCATGGCGCCGCACCATCATCCAGCGCCACATCGATTGCTCTCCACTACACCCTGTCATCCCTGCGCTTCTAGCCTCCCTCTCCACGGACTCGTATCTGGTCGTGGACGACCGGTCCGCCCCTCTGCGGTCGGAGGACGGCGTGCAACAGGGCGCACCTTTGGCCACGACTTCCTTTTGCGTCGCGATTCACCCCGAGGTGCAGCAGTGTGATACCACGTTGGAGGTCAATGACGGGGCGGCGCGCTTCAACGCCGACGATGGAATTTTGGTGGGCCTTCCGGAGCACGTTTGGCCGGCTCTTCACGCCTTCCGCACGTCCATCAAGGCGTCCGTGGGGCTTGAGGTGCGCTTCGACAAGATGCAGGCGTACAGCGCAGACATGGAGGCGGCGCGGCGTGAGGCTCCGGCCGACATCGAGTGGCCAGAGCTAGATGGCCATCACGGCATCGCGGTCCTCAACGTGCCGCTCGGATCGCCAGAGTATGTGCAGGCGTACATGCGCGGCAAGGCGGAGGAGCTACGAGAGGAGGTGGACGCTAGCCTGAGCAAGCTTCTGTCTGCCAAGCCCAGCCGTCGGTACACCCACGCCTTGCATCACCACGCATGGGCCCTGCTCAAGCATTGCATGCAACACAAGGCGGGGTATTGGCTCCGCAATTGTCTTCCGTCCGAGGTGGAGGCCTTTGCGGAGGCGGTGGATGCCACCATCCTCGCGGCGGTCGAACGGGTGCTAGGGGTCTCTTTTGATCCCTCCACGTACGGCACCGACACCAATCCGGTGGTCACCGATTTCTTGGCGGAGCTTTTGCACGACCCCGACCCCATGGCAGCGGAGGTGGCTACCTTGAGCGAGGATGCAGTGGCCAGGGCGCGCAGCAGGCTTCACCTCCCCACTCGATTGAAGGGAGCTGGCATCCGCCGCATGGCTACCGTTCGTGATGCCGCCTTCATCGGCTGCATGAACGCCATCCTCCCAAGGTTCCTGACTAGGAACTCCGGCACCAACACCCCCACCCCTGGTTTCTTCGACCCACAGCTCGGGTCCGTACTTGGCCGAGGCAGCTTCAACGCAAATTCTTCCGCCCGCCAGTATGACCACTTCCTCAACGATGCTCATGGGTCGGACAGCTACGCCGTGGAGATGCGCGAGGCGTGGGGCCGCCTCCAAGCGGCTACTGCTGGCCATCTCGGTGACGCAGATGCACGCCAGATGGAGCGGGAAGTGGAGGCTGCGTCGGGCTCGCAAAAGGAGCTGACGGCATTTCTAGACCAGGCCAACAACTCCCGGCTTCGAAATGAGGTGTGCGCTCTCCCTGCCACATGTAGGGAACGGATCTTGTTCAACCAGCTCGACGCGGCGTCAGGCATGTGGACAGTGGCCATCCCCACCGCGCGGACAGCCATGACTCCGCATGAGCTGCGAGAGGTCGCTGCCGGGTACTTCTTCTGCCTAGCCCGTGCTTGGCCCCGGTGGTTGGGTGCCAGATTATTCTGCCCTCGACGGAGCACAACCCCGTCATTGTTGATCTATACGGCGACGCGCTCATGAACCTCCCGGCGCCTGGAGACGCTCACTGGCGTGTACAGCACGACGCTATCGCAGATGCCTTCCGCGATCACTGTGTTCACGACCTAGGTATCGCGGTACGGCGGGAGGTGGATGACTTGTTCCAGCAGGCAGTGCCTCTCGGCAACACCGTACCCCGGGATGAACTCAAGGACCTAGTGCCGGACGCAGAGCTCTCCCTTCCGGTGTTCAACGTCGTGACCGGGAGCTATGATCCCCGGAGCTTGAAGTCCACGCTGCTAGAGTTCAAGACTATGCGGTACGGGGTCAAGTACACTTCGGTGCCCCGGGCCACAGCTGTGGATCGGTTTGAGCGCTCCCTGTTGGGCGACATACAACGGGGGTTGGCTGCGCGGGACGCGGCGTGGCACAACACAGAGCCCGGACAGAAGGGTCCTCTTCGAGACATCCTGGATATGTCGGAGTACACGGGCATGGTCTTCGGCACAGTGGGTGAGGTGAGCAAGGGGGTGCACCGCACAGTGCGTGGTATCGCATGCTTGGCTGCGGACCAGGGTGCCCTCTCATCGCGGGGCACTCGGTGCATCACCCGGGCTCACCAGGAGGCCTTGCTCGCAAGAGATTTCCTCGGGGTCCTGAGCTTGGTGGCCGCTCGAGAGCGTGCTCGTTGCCTCATCAGACGGCGCAGATTCGTCTCCCATCCCGTTGCTGAAGCTGCACAGCACGTCCGAGGATCACCTACACACACACGTGCTCGCGTGGCCCGGACTCTGAACCGTGTGCGCATCACTCATCCATCCCGCCTTATGCGGGATGCGGGCCGCTTTTAGGCGGCTTGCTGTGTTGATTTTCTAATTCTGGGGAACTGCCCTTTTTGTAATTCACACTGGTATGGTATGGTACCCGTACTGGTACTGGTATGGTCCATAACAAAAATGATGCGCGCGAGAGCGTCACTTCATGGCGGTCAATTTCAGCGGCGGCGCGGCCGCCGCCGGATGTTGCTGACCCGCGCGCCCCGAAACAACCCCTACCTGTACCCGTACTCCGCGCCGGGACTATTTGCACCTGCCCCGCTCCCGCCCTGCACTCGTCGTCCAGCAAGCTCGTACGAAGCAAACCTGAGTTGTTATTTTCGTCGTCGTCTGCTGCTCCTGCTGCACCTACCCGTACTGATACCCTGTAGTCGCTATCGGCACTCGGAGCGAATTGTGCCACCACTGCGGAATCCCCGGCGGCCGCACTCCTGTTGCGTCACGCCGCTCGGGCTGCGTGCCCCTGCGTTCAGCGTCTACTGTATCCCCGGCAAGTAGGACGATATTTCCATCTCTGTTCAATTACTGAGATACTCGCCACGGTACACGCGGTGCTGCGCACTGTGTCACGTACCCGCTTTTATAGCGTCGTTTTGCAGAAAAGTGAACCCGGCCCGGCCTGCTGCTACTGGGCGCACTTTCGCAGGTTTTTGCCAGGTACTTCCAATATCCTCTATGTTCGGTAGCTGCACTTTTCCAGTTCCCGCCACGAGCAACGACTGACCGCCTCCACACACGACACAGTCCTCACGCAGGCATCTGGTCGGGAGACAGAGCACCGACGCCCCGGACGCAGGCGCCGTACCAAGCAGTGGGAGAGAGAGTCTGCCCCACGTGACGGCCGTCATCTGCCAGGTGGCTTTGCCTGCCACCTCAGCCTCCGTCGCTGCCAACCTTGCGTTAGCCCCTTGACTCTCCTTACGAGCAACTCCCCGCATCCCGCCTCGCCTACTGCCACGGGCCACGGCTCGTTTCAACCACTCGCGGAACGCCGATATATCCGGCGACTAAGATTTGTTACCGTTACAATGCTCTCCGTCGACGCAAGCGCGCGAACCTTCTGGCGGCTTGCGGCTGCAGCGGTGCCGCCAGCGTGTGCGCTTGGATAATATCATATATATTATCTCCATATGCGCGTTTCCAGGCTGTCGCGCCCATCCCTCATTCACGCCGGACTGCACGGGCGCCCCCACCCACGCTGACCCTGCACACGCGCAAGTTCATCAACTTTGGAGGCTCTTGTCACTGCTGTGTGCCTTCGAGGATCGGATTTCGTCGCAGGTTGTCCCCGGGAAGGGCTCACATCGGGCTAGATATTTATGAAATCGGCGGGCAACACCGAACATACACCAGATACGGTGTGGTTTAGATACGGAGGTGCTTGCTTGCCTCGCCCGCTGGCGGGCCGTGGCGCCCAGGCTGGGTGCGTATCTCTCCCTCCGGTTGTGCGCGCATAGTAGACCGCCCCCCTAGTTCACCAGCGCTCCCCGCGCGACGTCGCGCCGCCTCCCCCTGCCACCCAGTTGGGCCCGCTTGATGTTATTTGCCTCCTGGTATTGTCGTACCAGGTACGGGTACGGACACCCTTCGAGTCACTGATATTTATAGTTTTTCCGGCACCTCGCCACATTTCGCGACCTTCTGTCGCGACTCGTGCGACGGTGCTGCAACGGAGTAGTAGCCGCGCTGCGCCCGAGTCGCGTCGCTGCCTCTACCTTTTCTGCGAATCTCACACTCCCGCCCATTTGAAGCTTACGCCGCTGTGTTCGCTGACCCACCTCTTCCGGCGGGCTGCCTGCCAGGTGGCAAATACCCTGCAGCTGCCAGGTTTTCGGCGATATCGCTCGCGGTCTCGTCATGGACGGCCATTACCCGGGCGGCCAAGCGCTAGCCCAGCATCGGCAACAGGCGGCACTAGAGGGTGGCAGCCCATGGAGCCAGGCTGTACCATCTGCCGCCAACGGTGGCAGGAACGTCCGCGGCGAGCTGGGCCGCTGGCCCGAGGCCCCGCAGCTGCCGTTTAACCAGGACGAGCACTGGCGGCACGGCTTCGCCGGCCCCGCCGGGTCGGACGGCGACCTTCAGCAGCTGCCCGCTCCGCAGCGCTTGATGTTCGCGCGCCCAATGGCCGGGGGAGAAGGCCAGCGTTCCTCGTCGAGCAGCTTCACGGAGGGCGGCGTGCCCCCGCCGGCAGGCTGCTGGGCGCCCGGGCGGAAGCCTTACGGGGTGCAACACGATCCGGCTCGCCCGATGCCGTACTCCGGGCTGCCGCGCGCGCCGTCGTCTCTACGCCCGGCGGCCCAGACGCGCCCCTCCAAGCTCAACCTTAGTCTTAACATCTGCGACGACTTGCTGGACGAAGTGAACAACGTACTCACGGGTACGCCCAGCCGCAGCCTTGCCACCGGAGGCGGCGGCGAGGTCAAGGCGGAAAAATGCTCTGCCAGCTCGGCTGCCAGTGGGGACAGCAAGTCGATGCTCAAGAAGAGCGCCAAGCTGTCTGTGCAGCCCGGCAAGGACGGGAAGGTGAAGGCCTCGAATTTCAACGGAGAGAGCCTGAGCATTGGGAGCTGGAGGTTCCGCTCGCGCAACGCCGGCGACCTCGCGGCCAAGGTTTACTTCGCCAAGCGGAAGCTGGTGTGGGAGGTGCTGGAGGGCGAGCGCAAGAAGAAGATCGAGTTTCAGTGGAGCGATATCTCGGCAATGCGCGTTCACACACCGGTGCGCAGCACTGTCCGGACACCTCCCGGCGTGCATGCTCCCGCTCCCATGCTTGCTCGAAATGCTTCCTGAATTTCATACTTGCGTGCTGGCACGAGCTGACCTCTGTGCGCTTTTGCACAGGCAAATGGCTTCGACGTGTGGGAGCTTGACGTGTCTAGCCCGCCGACTTTCCACCGCGAGATGCCGCCACAGCCCAAGAAGCACACCCTGTGGGAGGCATGCTCTGACTTCACAAATGGGCAGGCATCATTAGCGCTGTATGTGCCCGCCTGGATCCGTCCCCTCACAAATGTCGGCACACATCTTGTCTTGGAACCGAGCAATGCCCCATATCGGCAAGGCGCTGACTGGGCTCTTGATGCATTCTTTGCAGGACTCATCGCGCGGTGTTTCCGAACGGCACGTTGCAATGGCACGTGGACCGGCTCATGGAGTTCGACACGCGCCTGCTGAAAATGATGGAGGACAGCGACCAGCCCGAGGCCGAGCCAGAGCCGGCTGACGCCGTCACCACGCAGCACGAGAATTGCGTGTCTGCGGACATCAAGAGCTTGCAGGATCTGACATACCGCGAGCCCCCGATGGTGGAGCGGATGCAGCACAACATGCGGCTGTCGCAGTCGAGTCAGCATCTATTCCACCTGCCGGGCTATTGCTCCCAGTTTCCACGTGTGCCGCTCGACCAGATGCCCAGCTCCGGCGCCGGTGGCAGCCTGGATGGCCTGCCACCCCACATGCAAGGCCGCCTGTCCCAGGCAGGCCCGTCATCCCCACACTTTGCGGAGTGGGTGCGCGGACAGCGGCAGCACATGAACAGCAGCGACTCTGTGCCGCAATGCCATGACATGCACAGGCAGCAGCAGCAGCAGCAGCAGTCTCCGCACATGATGCCGACCGCTAAGCGGCAGCGCATGATGGTCGAGCAAGAGGTGCGGCATCGGCAAATGCTCGACCAGCAGCAGCAGCAGCAGCAGCAGCATTGGGGTGCACAAGACTTACCACCGCAGCAGGGGGGGTACCCCCAAGCCATGTACTCTTACTCAAGCTGAAGCTGGCGCCCGTGCACCCCTTAGCTGGAATGTGGCGACCACATGCCTGCTAGCCAGCCGCCAGGCCTACTTGCCTTTTGTCATGACTTTCATATTTCCGTTCAATTCTGGCGTGTGTAATTAGTCTGCGGTCATAAATTAGCATGCGGGATAGGGATAAGCTGTTTGGCTGAATGTAATCTATGCGAGCTCCATCTTGATTTACCCTTCTTCGCCCAACGTGGATGGTTTTTGCATGCTGAGTGACCAGTAGCAATACGCATTGAATTGTCCCTGGAAGGAGTTCCGAGGCAGAGCACACAGTGTGACCTGTGCCATGGCACCAGCAATTGAAGCCTGGCGCATACACAGTGCCTCATTCTGCTTCAGTAGTGCGGCCGAAACCTCCGATTTTGGGCACAATGACATTCATTCAATTGGAGATGTGTGTGTGTACTGAATATGTATTGCGCTGCATCCCTTGATACTCGCACTGGAGGAGATCTTGCAAATCAAAAGCACTACGCGACATGCCCCAAGCATGCCTTAGCGCCTGGATGCTTACAGTAGTGCCATCCGTTGCCCCGTACTACACCGAGCGCCACGATGGTTTCGGGGGATGATGCAGTGTGACGGTGTGTGGAGATGCTTGATTGTGTACGTTTCCTATTCGTCATCATGGACATCCACTTGGTACTCCACTGCCACGTCCCAGCGGCTGCTGGGCGCGAGGTGTGAGGTGTACTTCACAAAGCGCATGATGCCCTGGTCACGGTGCACCAGGTTGAGGGTGTTGCACTTGGCCGCCACGTTCAGCAGCCCTCCGTCATCTTCGTTCTCGGCGTTGTACACTGCCACGTCACCCTGAGTGTCATCGTCCTCCGCCGCAATGTAGCACTCATAGCCGCCGACCTCTCCAGCTTCCCAGGACATGGCATCCTCGCTGGTACCATCTGCCACGAAGCATAGCGTAGCATCCAGCCTGCCCACATGGACGCACACAATCGTCAGCCGACATCAAGCGGGGATCCACAGTAGTCGGCAGTCATCAAGGGCGTTGCTGGAGTGGTGCAGATTTTTTCCTCTGCTTCCAGCAATAAGGCAGTCGCAAGGCGCCAACCGTGGAAGGGTGAATCCGATGCTCTGGCACCTGCTGTCTGTTATCTTCGCGTCTCTCCATGCCCCCACCGCCCTTGCCCATCTTCTACAGGTGAGGAGGTAGCGACTAAAGCAAAACGGGGGTAGAGTTTGCTCGCAGTGTGCCAGGGTATCCGGGTGCCGATGCGCACTTCTTGCAAAAACCGCGCATTTTATTATCAGAATCGAAGTGCTAGCAAATTATTTCACTTCGCTGTACATATGTATGTATTTCGTCTGAGTCTCGGCTCCGCACGTTATCATTAATTGAAATGTCATTTTAAGCCCTACATCACTACACCTGAAATTGTTGTTTTATAGCCCCCCCCCCCCCCCCCCCCCCCCCCCCGCGCGAACCCAACCCTTCTCCTGCTGCGCCGCCACAGGGGTCAGCAGAACCGAGGTCGACTGCCACTCTGCTTCGGGGGCACGCAGGGCGCAACATATCTTTGTCTTTGCTCGTGGAGCGCGCTCTGTCCCAGTGCTGCACTATGTACCAATATATTGTTCTGGACCCATCTTTGCCCCCCCCCCCCCCCCCCCCCCCAAACATCATTATTTATCACTTCATGCGGAAGAACGATGCAAAGCATTGTATCGTATCTACAATTCACTTGTCATGGCCAAAGTGCATCGACGACGACGCCCGGCGTACCCTGCGCGCACTCGTAGCTGTACCCGTACCTGTACCCTCCTTGCCATTTGCTGCTATCAGTACCTACGACCGGGCGAACATCTAATCCTAATGAGTACTGCGCTGTGACTACGACTTATCGGCGCGCGAACCCACCGCAATCGACTACACTATTGCGGGTACGGGCTACAGACGGGCGGGGTTCTTCGAGTACTGTAATGAGGATTTATTTCCTTCTGGATTTCTGTGTGGATTTCTTGAATGTTGCGTCTAGCTCATGTAATCATATACTGGTGCCCATAGCGCTTGGTGTAGTCGTCGTAATGCTTGTCGCTACAGTATGGCGTTACCCGATAGACGCATTAGCCCTTCGGAGTTCGAATGAGGCAATGGTATATTTACATGAGCCAGCAGCATGGGGCAACGGTCGAATGGCTGTAGTCGCTATGCAGGACCCACGACTGCAGTTCGCGCACGAGGTAGTGTCGGGGCGGCTTCTGCCGATGACCCTGGGCGAACTTTATTTTTTACTTCAGTACATAAGGATTACTAACGCAGCATAAATCCGTCATGCAGTGGTCGCTAGTATTAAGGTCGGTCCAATTTAGTGTCATATTTTAGTACTCTACTTTCCGGAGTAGAACAGAGGGGGGGGGGGGGGGTCACTATGCAAGTGGCCTAAACTTTATGTTCACGTACTTTAGCAGTACTCGGCGGCTGGGAGCGGCGCACGAGAGGCTGGGGGCTCAGCCCCGCACCTTCGCCACCGTTAATATCCAGGCTAGGCATATCCTTGGACGGCGCTTGGCCAGGCTTGACGGAAGATTCATAGATGAGGTGGTAATGGCTGTCTACACTACCACTATTTTGCCTTTGTGCAAAACCTGTCAGCGTGCCGGCTATCAGGTGCTCGTGAGGGGCGCCAAGGCCAACTGTGATGAGAAGATGCGAGAACTTGATAGGCAGGCAATGTTGCACAACATGGCACAGCAACGCGGTGAGAACAGCAACACATAGCAGCATAGCAACATCATAGCGCTGCATGGAGGGGTGGATTGGGCCACCATATGGTTGGGTTGCCATGATGATGACTATAGTATGGTGATGGTTCCACAAGGTGCCCCACCCCTCTCCATTTTATGCGTGCATATGGCGGGGAACGCCCTTCTGCACACAGTCATGCATTGTAACCATTAAAAAAAGTCATTCTAGTGGTTGTTATGATGCAACTTTGGGCATGTTCCACTAAGTACTATGAGATGAACATAAATAAGCAGAGAGGGGGGGTGGAAACAAAGGGGGAGGGGGGGGGGGTTCTAAAACATAAAATTAAATCGGACCCGCCCGATCCTCAATGGCAGTAAAAAGTAAAAAGTAAGGTCCGCCCCAAGACATCGGCCGAAGCCGCGCGCCCCAGCACTTGACCTCTTGCGCCAACTGCAATCGTAGGTCTGGCATAGCCCGTAGACCATTGCCGCATTCGAACCCTGAAGGGCTAATGCATCAACCGGGTAAACCCAGGACACGCTGGGACGATATTGACGAAAATACATCGACCAGGAGTCGATACCGGGACCTGTCGCGTACGAGACGACCGCTCAACCGAGCGGACAACGGATGTACAATGGCAATATAGCAGCAGTTTGATTTGTTTCTGACATGTTTGTAGCTCACGCCAGTAGTAGCAGTATGACGGATGACGGTGAACATCAAGAGGGGCATCATACAGTATTCGGACATCATAGTGACTAATCTGATACTAACGTAAGGGTAAACCCGATATTCGAAAAGTTGCAGCCGTCGTAGATCCGATTATTTCGCCGTAGATTATTTCGCCGAACTAGGAGACAGCGCGCGATCGATTACTTATTTCAAGCTAAGGGAGGGGGGCTGTGTGGTTTTCCGAAAACGCGTCTTGGCTTTGTTTACGGTGTTTCTAAGCATTGCAATCCGCAAGAACATAAGCACGAAGTGAGGGAGGGACGCGGCCCGCCACATGGTAGGCGGGGCGCAAAGATGGAAGATGAGCAAAGGACAACAGATAGCCCACCTAGTTTATTAAGAATTATACCTCGCGTAGTGGGGTGGACTCGCAGGGTTCGTGCTTCAAGGTTGACCGTTTTTGCTGCTCGTTTGTACAGCCAGCTTCAGCTCATCAGGTCAGCTTTTGGGCGGTGTATGAAGCACACTCGTGACCTCCTTGCTTTTTAGTACGGATTGTTAGGATTGTCCTTAGGTACCACAATTATCATTACGTCAATCGAAAACGCGGCGTGCGAGAAGATGCGCTGATTGTATTAGGAGCCCCGGCACCCGCCCGATGAAACCGGGCCCTTTCTCCGACGGTCAAGGCTACCCGCCTAGCTTTGACCCCACATTTATAATTCGCAAATGAAAGCGGACGCGGCGGGAACGCGCAATATGCCCTCCGGAACGCGCACATTACGTACCGTTGCGGCCTCCTCCTGCCACGCATCGTCACGCGTGGCGGGCTTGAGCGCTGTGCAGCTATGACATCAAGACTGCTCATCACCATGCTTTAAGGGATGGCCGGCCCGCCGGCACCTAAGCCCGAAGCCCGGTTTTTAAGGGTTTACGAGGGTTTAGAGGTCGGGCGCAGCCCGGAGCCCCGCAGATGTCCGCCCACTGGTCATGTGGCCGCCCTGAGGCCAAAAAAAAAACCGCACGAAGGCAGCCGGCCTCCCCTGGCGGCGACGCGCTCAGCCCACAGGGCCACAAGAAGAGCGGATGCGCCCAGCCCGCCTTCGCCGGCGCGGGTTGTGCTTGCCAAGAGGCCGCCGCGCCCCACGCCCCTCAAGGTTCCCAGGGCAGCGAGCTGTGCGCCGAGAAAACAGCCGGGCGCGGGGAGGGGTGGGTGGTGGCGGGGGGGGGGGGGGGGGGGGGAGGATGGGGGGGGGGGGGGAGGATATGCATGGGACATGCTCGGGGCGATCGCCCGCCATGGCGT